>JAPTYQ010000018.1:43806566-43817929 GCA_029814465.1 Ostorhinchus cyanosoma
TGAAGAGGGTTTGTTAAGCAGAGGTTTTGTGGGGTGTAAATAATATCTGTGGGTTAGATCAAATAGAATACTGGACGTTTATGTGTCATTTTTGTGTGTCGCGATAGATTATAAGGGGTTATATGACAGTTAAAAAAAAAAACGAGAGAGAGAGAGAGAGAGAAAGAGAAAGAGAGAGAGAGATCTGTTTAGTTTGACAATTTCAACATATTCTGAGGATGATCACTGCCAAACAGCTGAATGATGATCCACCATGTGTGTCATTTATTATGTCAACATCCTGGGATATTTCAGCTTTTCTTTGCAATACTGTTTTGCAAAGAGGGAAATGATTTTAATGGTGATTTTTTTTTTTTATAAACGTAGATCTTCAGTTTTATTTTCACTAATAATTAGCGAATTTTGCTGCTTTTTCTCCCTCAGCAGTTACTCAGATCACACCCAGTGGGAGAACACAAGAGGGCTTTGAAGCTGCTGCATGCTTTCCATGAATCCTTTTCATTATAATACATTATCGGCCTATTTATTATTATTATTTATTTGATTTATTTATTTATTTATTTTCTTGGAAAGAAGGATGGGTTGTTACAAAATATGGATCTATTTTTATTGTATTTTATTTTTATTTAAAGCAGATATAAGGTTTTATTATCACAAAGCCACAGTCACTTTAAAGTCACAGTATGAAAAAAAAAAGGAAATTGGCCAATAGAAATATAATATACGATATATAGTTGATTGCTGATGATACTGTTTCTACTTGATAAAAGACAGTCAATTAACCCCACATTACTTGGGGAAGCGAAGCGAGTGAATTCGCCAGCCTTCATCAGAGCCATGATAGCCTACAGGGGAGATCCTCTCTGCAACTTTATACAACTCGGTCCCTGGTCTCCCCTTCACTTGAATGGCGTGTCGGTTCATTGTTGGCATTGCTACAATGTGAGAATACTAAGTAGGGGTGAAACCGTTCCCACGTGTGAAAATGGGGAAAATAATCCGACAGGAGAAGAAGCAGAGAAGAAAGGAGAAGGATAAGGTCTGTACCTTTCATTCCTACTTTGTTACTGTTGAGCGTTCAGTAGCTGCTCCCTCTATGTTTGGAAAATGCGCATTTATATATTTATTTATTTATTTTTAGTCATAATCAATTATATCCACCAAAAAAAAAAAAAAGGAAACAGGGGAAGAAAAAAAAGGATGCAAACAGGCCTAGAGGAGCTGCGTTGAATGAAACCAAATACTCCAATATATTATGCTTGTTCACTTAAAAAAAAAAAATCGGAAATAATAACTACAGAGCAGGTGCATATAAAATGTTCTAATAAAGAAATAACAATCATCCTCATAATGATAATAAAATAGAGCCAATAACATAAAAAGCTGTCTCCTTCTCTTCCACTACTCCTTGGCTATTCTGCGGTATATTTTTATGCATATTTCCTCTAAAAGTAGAAGCGACATTTATACGTGCACTTCAGTGTATTGGTGTCATGAGGGAGTGTTTCAGTGGAGACTGAAATAGTACTAATATAAGACTAATGAATAACAAGAGTAAACCGTGGTTTCTTGTTTGTTTTCGACACTTTTGGGAACGGTAGGATCTAATGAAGTGAAAGTTAAATGTGGCATCCGTGGCCTCATATAATCCTTCTATTATTGTATTTATCGGAGCAGCCTGTACTTTCTTTACAGGTTTATCAGCGGTGGAGCCATGCAGTTCCCCCCAAAAAATAAATAAATAAATACAACTAAATAAAACACAACGAGCGCAGAAATATTTAGGAGAAAATAAATAAGTCAGGGTAGCCCATTCTAAATTCTGCTGTTTTTAGGCCGTCACGTCAAAATTCCCACATTCCGGAGACCCTTAAACGCGTCTTTCCATTGTTTCCGTGCGTCACAATTTAATAGATAATCGACGGGAGAATTAATTAAAATACAACATCCGGGCTTTTTTTTTTTTTTTTTCTTCTTGGCAGGAGATGTGCTGTGTGCGCAGACTTGAGGCCTGTAAGGAAACTTTAGGGTTGTGGACTAAACAGATTAAGACACCTGCCACATAGGCTGGGTCCGTGAACGCCTCTCAGATGCCACTGTATTTCACATCATAAGGCGAAACCAAAACCTGTTAATACACACTCTCCATATCACTGCAGGATTACTCAGCAAGACCAAACGGCCCTTTGGTATAAACAAGTCCAACTGATAAAAACTTTGGTCTACACGATCCATCCCACAGATCTGGGGTCAGATTCAGCTCAACTGTGTAAATAGACACTGGCTGTATGATCTGCTGGGTTTATTGGCAGCCTGTATGATCAGCGATATACAAGTGTTGCCGAATGCGTTATAAAAATACGGTTGAAATACAAGGAGAGCGCGTTTAGTTTTTTTTTTGTTTTTTAGAAAAGGAGGTCGTTTATATCTGTGACTGCAAACGGTGGGCTTTGTAACCATGCACCCCCTTACCCTCCACCTCCTCCTCCTTCTCTTCTGGACCTTCAAAAACAGCCTTCAAGTAAAAAAAAAAAAACAACACAAAAAAAATCGATGTTGCGCATGGCACACTTTCAGGAACACTGCTTTTGCGCAATGATCCCCCCCTCTCTCCTTATTCTCCTTTTTCTGCGCAATATAAACAGTACATCTAATTTTCTAGTTTTCTCAGTTTAAATTGTTGAAAAGTAAGTACTGTCAGATATTTCATCCCGAATTTGGAGGATTATTACGCACGGTTTCGTCAAAGCTTCAGACCTGAGGAGCGCAGTGGAGGATGTGGATCTGCGCCGTGCTCCTGTGAAACTACTTCCAAAATTAATCACATTTGATCTCGCATTGAAATCAAACAATCGAGCTCTGAAATATCTATGTATCCACCCCCTCCCATAAGAGAAAAAAAAAACACGTCATGGTATAAGGTGAGTCTCAGGCCTTTGGTGCCCTCAGCGTTAAGTGGAAAGTGCACTTGTAAAACGGCCTGGAACAGACTGTAAAGCACCCCCCAGATAAGGTGGCAGAGAGTGATTTACCACTATTTTTTTGCACCTCACTGACTGTTTTTCTATTTCTCCTTAGAGCTCCTCTGGGAGAGATTACACGTGTAATTTTCAGCTGTGAGATGTTTTAAGTGACGTCCCCCAACATAAATAAAACATTTCTGTGAAAGGGTGAAAGGGGGGAAAAACACACTAAGTTGGAGTGATGAACTGAAGTCCTAAGTGGCAGGGGTTTATAGGGCTGAGTGAATGGAGACATTCAAGCCCGGTGACAAATATGGGGAAATATTACAATGTTATAAGTATAGTTGGAGTTTTAAGATATTTTCAGAAACAAAGCTAAAACACTTCAATGGGGATTTGTTGTGATTTTCAGTTTAATAATTTCATAAATGAGGAAAAAAAATCAGATGTTTCAACGATAGGAATGCGATGTCTGATTTTTTTTTTTTTTTTTTTATAAATGCAACACACACACAAACACACACACAGAGCCCTCCTCTGAAAGCACCTTGACTCCTTGAAAAGGCCTGCTCATTGACCAATCTGCTCTGACAGCAGTGTGGTGTGAGCTTCTGACCCTGTGACTGCAAAGGGTCTGTGTTCAGTGGCCATGTAAGGGCTCACTGGCACTCACACTGGGGGTTTCTGCCCTGCCCTGAAGGAGGTGACGCATACACACACACACACACACTCATACACACACACACACACACATACACACACAAACTCACAGGAACACGCATGCATAGGCAGGAGGAGCTTATCCTGCACGCCAACCCCCTCAGGTATCCACCACCACAGAGCTGTAAGTGTGTGCATCCACTGTGGAGGTGGAGACACCGGCAGGTTCTTCCTCGTGTGACACTGTACAGGTCCTGTCTGTATCCTCGCCTGGCTCCTCCCACACTGCGGTCATAAGGTAAGCAAGTTCGCCTGCGTGCGCTCCCTCCTGAAACACTGACTAATGCTTGTGTTTTATGAATCTACATCGCTCCCCGTGCACTCAGCATCCTCCTCAGCAGGTCTAAATCACGTTCCAAAGATACTAATAAAATGACAAAACTGAACACAATATAACCTATGTAGTATCGATCCGTTCATACACCGGGGTCAGGTCCCGGTACGTGTGATTTGTACGTTTGTTGAAAGGCAGAAATGTAAAGTAAATGTGGTTGGTGAGGAAACATTACAAAATGACATCAATCTATGTAAGATAAGACCCTATAATATTACAATATTATTGGTTGTGATGAAGATTGATGAACTGTTTTCTTTCACTTCAGAGGGCCTGGGAGGGGGGAGGGGCACCAAGCAGCCCGACTGTTTATTTACATTTGCCCTTTTTAAATGATCCCTTTCTTCACAACATCTGCTCCACATTACCACACAGATATCTGTCCTAATGACCGCTATAATGCCTGCGCTCACACACATTTGAGACTACATAAGCACACGCACACACACACACACACACATACACTGCCTGTAACATTACCATTATCCACCATTCACCTGGGACGCTTTACCCTCTCCCAACCACCTTGCACAACAAATGGACCTTCTCTCACTGCTGGCCCTTTTTGTTTGCTCTGAGCCTTTCACTTTTCCTCCCAGTTTGGTGTACTCTGATGGATGCAAATGGGCACTTACTTAATTGGATCAGTTCCCAAGATGGAGATAAACGGGGCACTGCCTTTTTTTTTTTTTTTTTTTCCTTTTCCTTCCCCCTCTTTCCCTCCAAGTTATTTTGAGTCGCGCTCGGTTCAGCGGTGTGTGGAGGGAACGTTAATGAGGAGGGGCGCGGAGATGCTGCCACTGCTGGACTCATTCAGAACTCTCCGCTCCAAAAAAACTGGCCCGCACAACTCCCACACAATGAGCGAAGAAAGCCGCATGGGCCCCATGTGCAACACTGTCTCAATGCCAATTTAGCTCAGAGCCTGCTGCTGATGAAACTTGCAAATTGTCAAATTATCAAGAACACCGACTGGTCTGATTTAAGTCCGAGCAGGTAGGGATTGTGATTTCACAGTCAAATCACATGGGAACTAAGTATAAACATATAAGAACGACAAATACAGTATTTATTAATTCATGTCCAGGCTTTCTTATGTTGCACTTTACACCTGAACGTTCCACACATTTACAAATGAGAACCAGTGGGGGAAAAAAATATATATTTATGTGTTCTATTTATTCTTCCTGAACCCTCCACCCTACATCCAAAAAATTCAAGCAGTGGCGGTGTGCCAGTGGGAGTGTGTTGGCTGCTGCACCCTGATTAACAGGGTGGTTTACAGCCAACTCCAATAGGTAATCTCATCAGAGAGCGGCTTTAAACAGATAAAGACCACCCCTAACTACCCCCCCCACCCTCGCAATCCTCTCCAACTGCATCCCTTTTCACATGAGACCTCCCATCTAACACACTTACAGAGGGCTGCTAATACCTGTAGCAGGCTAACATGGCCAGCCACAAACTAGGCTCAAATCATCTATTGACCTCATTTTCAATAAAGGAGTCGTTTCCAGCCTGATGGATGATTTGTTGGTCTTGCATGGAATGGCCATCTGGATGGAAGGATATGATCGCCGTAGTAGGTATGCATCACCTGCCAGCTAGGATTCTCGTCTTGACTAAAGCGCGCAAGCTGCAGCTCTGTGCCCCGTCTAAGCATCACGGTCGAGCTAATATGTTTATAACCAGACTGGTTTAACAAAGAGGAAAATAACAGGGGGAAAAAGATCTAATTGAATTGTGCACCATATGGTCACTATTGGCTCAGCTTTTTTTTTTTTCACTTCAAGTCAAACATGAGGTTAGTTTGATCCAATATGAGAAAATCCCTGGTTGCATCTGGAGACATAACAGCAGTTCATTCAGTTATCAAAAGCTTTGTACCCGGCCTCTTTGTTGCAGAATAAAGACGAGGAATCCAAAACAAATCTGTGAAAGAGCTTTGGCGGTGGTAAAACCCCTTGTCCCACACAGCCACTCGTTTTTTTTTTTTTTTTTTTTTTTTTTTTGTTTTGTTTTTGGAGCACAGATTGGGTTCACAGTAGCTGCACTTTAAGTATAGAAAGATCTGATTTATTAGCTTGTCAGGGGAAGCATTGTTCAAGAAAGCAATCAAAAAGCACTTACCTAGCTCCTCTAAAATTACTGCTTTTTTCACTGGCTAATTTGTGTAACTCCCATGGAGAGGATGGCAAAGAGTTTGATGAGGCATATAATGATGATTAATGAATTTATTGCCCTGCTGCTCATCAAATGGTTGTAGTATATACTTCTCTCCTTTTCTGCCAGTGTGTTGCGCAGACTCAAGAGCAAGAAAGGGGCAGAAATGAGATAGCGTTTCCCTCCTCCCTTCTACCTCCCTTTGGCTGTTAACCTGACTGACCTGATGGGCATGAGAATGTAGCGGAGGGTCTGTGGGCAGAGTATAAGCACAATGGACAGTTTAATAAAAGGTTAAACTGGAAATGCGAGTAAAACTGCTGCAAGCGACACATGCTCTCAGCTTTCAGGCTCTGATCACTTTTGTGGGAAAAGCCAGGAGTAACCAGATCCGTAGGACTCCTGCCCTCCACCGCCGCCGCCGCAGCCACCACCACCACAACAACCTTGCACAGTTTACCCCCTCGTAGCATATTCAGAGGCAGGAAAAAAAATAAAATGCATGAATGCAACTGCAAAATTTCAATAATGAGTCAACAACAAATATCAATTAATCAGTCTGTGCAGGAGATCACCATGTTCACACATACTATTATTCTGTGCAAACAAGGCCTGCTCTCATCACAAATGATGATTAATGACTGACAGGGAGGGGATGAAGTGTGTGTATGTGTGTGTCGAGGCTTGTGAAGCGGTCACTGCGGGGTCAAAAGCACCTCTGCATATTTGCTAAATAAGCCCACCCCCCTCCAACCAGCCTGCTCCCATAACTCTGGGGTGACACATCTCTACATTCAACATTGTATGGGATGTTTACACTTGATTACACCCCATTCCTTTCTGTCCACTGCTCTTTGGCCAACTGGGCTTGATTAAGTCCTTGCTTGTACACCATTGCCGGCAACTAAAGAATGCATTGTTGCAACAACCCCCAAACACTAGTACACACGCACACACATACACAAGCACATCCCAACCCCCACCATCGCCCCCTTTGAGATCAGCTCCCTGGATAGACTGTTTCTGCATTCACAGATTCATTAGGTTGGTCCCTTAAATACATCAAAGAGCTCCTTCGCTCACACAATAAACCAATAAAAACAATTATAACCCCATATCTTCTAGGCACTGTTGATCTCTTGGGTGGTTACGTTAGATAATGAAAGAGTTCGATGACATAAGTTTTCTGAGAAAGCGCACTTTCCGTCTCTTTCTAGTGTGCATACTTTTTTTACTGATCTTGGCTCTTTCAGTGTGGGCTGTGCAAAATAGCACATGCCACAGTTTCCCCCTCAAATATCATATATGTAATTTGCCCTTATAAGCCCAGAATATGTAGTTAAATTTAGATGCTATATAAAGTCTTTGCAAGTATTGCGAGGAGCTTGCACAAACCTAGGGCTTTTAATGTATTCAACAATAAATGTTACTGGTTAAAGTTATTTAAATATTCCTTCACCTCCTTTGCTTTCAGTTTGATGAAGAGGTGGAGGGGGTACGGGCCGCTGTGACGCAGACGGCTCCTCCGATATAACACACCGTAGACAAAGTTCATTTGTTACAGGGAGAAATTGAGATTCATTCAGTGCTGCGTCCTATCGCTTCCATTCCTTTTCCTCTTCCTCAAAACGGAAATGGCAATTCAATCAGGGGAATCGGCATATGCATATCATGCCGATTAATTTTTCATGAGCATGTTTCGAACTAAAGCAGATAAAAAGGAAGAATGGGAAAGTGGTTATTAAACAAAAGACGGAATCAACAGAGTGCAAAATGAAGTTTCTAAATGGGTGTTTTGCTTCACAAGACTTTTCAATCCTCTGACAAGTATGCATAGTGTATGACTTATTGTACGGTAGAGTATGCTCAACGGAAGCTGTTAAAACCTCCCATTATGTAGTTTGGTAGTACTTCTAGAATACAGTCTCTTCTGTTTTTTTTTTTTTTGCTGCGTCACATTAAAAAAAGATTGTTCTCTCTTATTAGAAACACACTGAATCAATGGTCAACAGGTTCACTTGCATATATCACCAATACATTCTAATCACACTTTGTTGCCTGTGGGAATCCTGGAATGTTAATGAATGACTTTTCAGCTTCTACATACACATGAGAAAAACATATATCAGTTTCTTTGAATGGCATCTTGTACGGCTCAGCCTGTAATAACACTTGATCAAATTTAAATGCATGTGTTAAGTAGCCTGATCATACAAAAGTTTGGATCTGGAACTGAATTAAATCGGGCAGGTACATTTCCAAATACTGTACTCAGAATGTAATAAAGCACCCAGATAATTAATTAAATCGTTTATCCCTATGTTGGTATGAAATTTAAAACCCATTGCCAACGGAATATTATGAAGTGTTTACCTGAAATAAACATAAAATGGTTTAACTGCTCTCTCTAGAGGACGACGGCGAGATCTCCTCCAGTCCTTGACCTGTTGACTGACTTACAAATGCGTCGGCTTCATTAGCAGGTCACCAGTCTGCACCGACACTGTCATTAGTAAATACAGGAGTATTGACACACACATATAAAAACCTTATGCACATTATGTCATCGACCAGAGCGGTTTTTACCTACAAGGCTACAGGGCAGAGAGTTGATGAGGGGTCAACCAACCAATTATCAACTCTTCCACCTGAAGCGGTCAAGAACAAGGAAAACTGTGATTCATTACCAAAATTGCATGGATAAAAATGCAAAGCAAAAAAAAAGAGATATATGGACTGGATTAATATGCGAAGGGGTTATACAGTCTCAGTTTGTGTGCATAATTGCTTTAATGTGGGCTATTAAGCCTAAGTGGATATGATTTTACTGTCTGCCCTACATTCTGCATGATCCCTGCCATGATCAATACGTATGATTTGTAAGTCACCAGCCATTGATAGTGCCGATGGTTAAGCGTTTGACCTTGTAAGGAAGAGCTCTTTCCTTGTTTCCCTGTGGGGGCACTGAGATACTTGAGGACAAAAGAATAAGGCTGTGTATCAGACAAGAACATGCTGATACCTCAACAAAGGTGCATCAAAGTATAATATAATCACATCCAACATAATTTGAGGTTGGACTTTTTAGTATTTATGAAGTTACAGGTCTGTACAAAGACAGGACATAGTGTGTAATGACCATAACACACACATTCTGTCTCGATTCGAGGCCTCTCTGATATTCTTTGCTCAGTATGGAAGTGATACATGCAAACTTGCAACACGCTTCAGATTAGACGTTGAGCCTGAGTGACTTAAACAAGAAAAGATAACTCTTTGTATGGTGACAGATGGATAAGCAGAGCTATCTCAGGCTGTAATCTTGGAATAGTTTGAGACACTTTGTGTTTTGGCAACAGACGAACACGATATGTGATCTCCCCCTGAATGAATGAGCAATAGTGTTTTAAGAGAGAGGGATCTGTTTTTAATTCGTGTTGTGTCATGTTTTTACCGTAGGCGATCAGACACAAACATCAGGCATGATCACCTCCAAATCCAACAAAAATGTCCATGAAAGATAATACAGTGTGTGAAACCGAAAATGAGAAGCAGCACAGGTAAATAGCAGCATTAAATTTACATCTACAGACGCCTCCTTTCTCTTCCCCTTTACCTGATAACTCCCATTAATCTCTCCAAAGCTGAGGCATGCATACATGTGTGAGTACACTAAACACTGTTCAGTCATCTCGGGTTCTGAGGGACCTCGACCAATTAAGATGTACTTGCCTGTGATCAATAAAGAAAACATCAGAGGGGAAGAACTCCCAGCCTCATTAGTATTAGCAAACCCAGACACTGGTCAATCAGATGTTGATAAAGATTTACTCAAGTGACCTGTGAGAATACACGTGTAAATGTGTGTTCTGAAACAATACACACATTTACATGCAGATATGTAAACATCAAACACAAGAAAAAAAAACCTATTCAATCTCCCTGTCAGTATCACAGTGGTCTATATGATTCTTTGGCATTATTCTTGCTTCAACTTGTCCAGATTCTCTACTTTCTACTCAGGTTGACTCTTTCTACAGGCGTTTCTTGACCACTGGCTGGGTGAATTCTGTCTCCGCTCCACATATGGGTAAATGGCACCTAACAGAACAATGATCAAGTGCTAGAAGCATGAGTAGCCAGAGTACACAGGGCTATTAGATGTGAGTGATACGGTTGAAGTTACTCTTGTGAACTTTGCCGTGACTTGACAATGGTGCTGTTTAAGGGGGAGAAATTCTTCCCGGGGACCACTTGAGTTGGGGGTGAGGTGGTGGTGGTGGTGGTGTACAGGCTAGTCGATATTTATCCCAGCGGCCACACAACTCCCGTCCTTGTTTCCTTTCGGACTCCACTTGTAAGCGCTGCCATTCTTTCTTCCACCGAGTGCAGCCAACACGTGTTTGTAACCACACTCTCTCTTTCTCTTCGTCTGTCTTTCACTCACTCCCTCTCAACCAAAACCAGTTATTAACACAAACACTGGCTGACACTTGTTTGTGCTTTTAATTGTGTCTAGATGTTATGTCTCTTGTGAACACATACATTAGCATTTCTCTGGCAGAGTATAATCACTCCTTCAACCACAACGCCATGCAGACAGTACACAGGAAATTACCACATGCAATCATGTTAGCTACACAAGCACATTTGGATTAACTGGGCTCCTGTATAGTCTGCCACAGCCTCTAACTTTGTGTTGGATCATGAGTAACTGCTTTGTTTAGACACTATTTGTTTAAAGCCTACATTCACAATTGTGATGCACGGATCAGCAGGTAAGTCATGGGTCAGATTGGGGCGGGCCAAAAAAATGTCACTTTATTTGCGGGGCAGGTCACTGATTGAGCAGAGACACAAAATATGTACAGTATTATGTATAAAGTCCCTATAGCTGGTTAAAATACTTAGCGATATATAGCCTCTTATATTCTGCATTATTTGATGGTTAGTGCTACATAACTTGCGTAATCTGCAGATTGACATCACGAGAGCGCCAAGCATTGACACCCAGTCGCCATTTATTCACATTAAAATGCATAGCCGTAATTAATTGGTTGTGGGTTGTAAAAATAGCTGCAGTGGTGCGGGACAGTTTGGGGCGGGTCAAATAATTCCAAAAAATCCCCGACCCATGCATCATTGGTTCACAAAAGCAGTGAAAGCAAATTAAATCACACAGG
>JAPTYQ010000018.1:43842450-43853526 GCA_029814465.1 Ostorhinchus cyanosoma
AAAACTGTCATGTTTTAAAACCTCCACTTTTATTTTGTATGCAGTTGTAATTTCTCCTAGATGGGATTCGCAGAAAGTACATTTATTATTTATTTTCGTATTTTTTTTATAATCTATGTAGTTCAGTGTGTATTTGTCGTCAAATATCTTCTTCTACATAATTATTGTCCAGATTCACTTCAAATTTTATACTTAACTTAATTGGGACAATGTCTACAAAGTGTGTTCAGAGTTTAGATAAATTTTGATTTTAGGATTTTTTATGAATTTTTTAATCATTAAAAATTTGCCTTTACTTTTAAGGGGCCATATGTTGATGGCTTTTGACAGGGAAATAGTTACAGATATCAATATAGTTACTATTAGGCACTGACAGGAAGTAACATATGGACTTTCATTTAATTCATTGAGTTCTCCTCCAGTGAAAGTACCACCCACTTCTATTGGGAGATGGATCTCCTGCATCCAGACCACAGGACTCTGACATAAGAGCTGAACCTGAAAACCTCACACATTCAGGTTGCTATTGCAGGAGCCACTGTCTTATTTTTTTGGTTCCTGTGTGGATGAAGACTGTTAAACGTAACTGTAATGTATGAGTGTCTGTCTTTATTTTTACCCGTGAAAGCACCAGATTGTTGACAGCATGGATGATGGCGCTGCCCAGAGCAGAAGACGAGTCCATGTAGTTCACAGCCTGCAGCGAATCTGAGATGATCGTCAGGTTGTGTGTGAGCGGGAACTCCACCCGCTGCTCCCTGGGGCTGCCGTACTGCAGCAGAGCCAGACGGGCATTCCTCTCATCACTGGGATCATCCGCCAGGCGAAGGCGCCGAGCCACGTTCTCAATGAACTCCTTGGCCCGGCGGTGGTTCTCCAATCCCATCCTCTCCGAGCCGTCCAGGAGGAACACCACATCCACTGGCCTCTGAACACAGCTGGCCACTGCCGGCTCTGAACAAACACACAGAAAGCTTTAAATCAGACCTGGTATTCAGAGGGAGATGCAGCTTGTGCACAGATGCTCAGTGATTAAAGCCAGAAAAAATACTCCATACCATGCTCCATGTCCATACATGCTTTGTTTGATTTAATCTAAACCATCACGTCAGTCATGAATGCAATGCTTTAGTTTGCTCATTTTATTCTCTAGAGACAACAATACAAACACAAATACACTCCATTTCACACTAAAAGACAGTTGCAGAAATAGAGCTAGCATGCAAAAATAATAAAACATGCACCAATCAAAGCTATTATTAACTGGTACTATAATATTCCCCATTAAATTACAAGAATATAACACATTATACTTCTATCCTCGTCAGTGACAAATCTATTAAAAAAACATCTGACTCATTTACAGGATTCTGTGATATGTATAAAACCAGAAATGTTCCACATGTAATGGCCTTTTCACCAAAATGAGTCATTCACAGAGAACAAGGAAAAAAGTAAAGGCCGTAACCATGGATATGTGCAAAACAGCAAAAAAAAAAAAGTCATTAGAGTGATTCAGCAAGCTCGTGATTCACAGTGGAAATGAGGTTTCATCAAAGAGCCACTGTACACAGTAACAGTATGAGCGGCTCTGCACACCCCGACAAATGAATGAGATGCACTTTCCAAATGAATGGAAAGTGAAAAAAAATGATATGTCTCACATTACCAGTTGTTTTTTGACAGCGCCATGTACATATGTTAATTCAGTTACATTTAAAGGAGGCATCAACACAGTCGCCAGAAGAAATGATCCAGTTGTACATTCCTGCATTTTTGTGTATACATTGTGTTAACCAGACCCCCCCCCCCATTGAGGGAATATCTAGAAGTAGTTTTTCCTGCATCTATCTTAAGTTTAACAAAATCCACCACTCCACTATTTGTTTTGTGATACTATGCTGTTACGACAACACTTCCTATAACTGTTTTCAGTCGCAGTGTTTAGTGTTTTTATTTTATTATTTTTTTGTGACTTGGAAGAAAATCCATAATTACCTTTCAGTATATTGAAATTAAAGTGGTCTGAGAGGACTAAATCTAATCCTTTAATAAAATCTGTTCTGTGTTGGAGGTTTCTGGTTAATCTCAGGTGTTTTCCCTCAGGTAGGGGGGATATCTGAATATCTAACATGGGCATTCACTTTAAGACTAAAGTATGGTGATGAAATTCCAGCGGAGTGAGAAACTGTCACTCAGGTTTGAGCATCGAAGTGCATTTCAATCAACGAACTGTGGAACAAGCATCACTTTATCACAGTATAGGTTCCTAGATTTTCCTCTTACATATCAGACTGAAAATGTGAGTTTCTTTGAATATTTTACACAAGGCAGGTTTCTGCCAAATGTCAGTCCTAAATGCTGACACAGATCTGATTAGTTTAGGGATGAATGATTGTACCACAATTTGCGCAGGGTTTGTACCCTCTCTTAGATGCATTAAAGTAATTGGTTAAGAAACACTGAAAGTAGACCTATGTTGGTTTTCACAAAAATACAATTCTGGCGACTGTTTTGGAACATCATGAGTTTTCATTTTGACCTTCGGCCCATCGTATACAGTAATCATACAAAAAGACGCACTGAAAGCTAAAACATGATCAGCATTAAGTCATGCGATTGTTTTGCATCAGCCTAGCTGGATATCGCCCCTTAAGAGTTTAAATAAAATGCCCAGTTTTGATAAAATCCACTTCATGTCCAGCATTAAGCTTATTAGTTATTGGCATCAATAAAGATGGCGAGGTAGCATGGTTAGCATATTAGCATTAGCAGAGTTTTGTGGCTTTCTCTGGGTCCCCCATGATGTCTCCATAGACATATTTGAAGGAGTTGATGAACATCTGGGTCCACTGGTGTTTGTCCTCTCCCTGGGCGAGTTTGGCTCTCTGGGCTGCATATGCCATGGTTGCCACGCCAACCCCATACTGATGCTCGCTCAGGTTGTTCAGCAGGCTGGCCACACCCTCCAAAGAGGTGGGGACCAATGAGGGGCTGCCGTCCACGGCCTGTGGCCTCCATGGGGGAGGGGCTTGACCTGCAGTGAAGCCCCTTCCTGCAACAAGTGGGCGGAATAACATTGTGGGCGGAGTCCCACAGAGACGACGCATCAACACAGTCGATTATGAAGCCGCAGGTAAATCGAGTTTCACTAAACAGCAGGTTTAGTTTTTGTAGTGAATTTACAACCACAGAAATTGCATACACCGTAACATTGCAGATATGAGGACTTGTGTAAATAATGTACACCTTTAGAAATAGTTATTAGACCATGATGTGGTAATGAAATGCATTTTCTGCCTCTTCCTTTGCTGATCATGATGGAGTCAAACTGTTTTTGTAATGACCAGATGTTTTACTGATTTAGAAACCGTTAACGGTGATTCTTACCGTCCTCCTTGTCAATATGAACCAAATATCCACATGCTTCTCATTATGCCACTCTTCTCTTGGTTGAGTTACAAATTACTAGAGATTTTCTCAAACTTATAGCAGATCTACGTGATAGTGGTGTCCTGAAAACATGGAAATTTGACTTTGATTTAATTTCACTTGATCTTTTGATCCCTAATTTAGCTGGTGTATTTTTTTTACTTTTGGAAATTAGCAAATTGTTTTCCTTCTTTCATAGATTTGAAACAAAATTATCAGTGTTGAAGTGCTGTTATATTAAATCAGGAGCTCTAATAATTATTCACAAATCTTTACACTGGTGGGACAGAGGCAGTAATGAGCCCCAGTCACACCAGGTACTTTCATGGTACATTTTCAGAAGTTAAAAACCCTAAGGCATCAATATGCTTTGACCAAACTAGATCTTACAAAGTATTTATATCGTATCTTATTGACCACAAGAAGCCTGGATCTTCCAGAGAAACAGGGACAATGCCACAAATATTCAGACAAAAGTCTTAACCTTGACCATTCTCCCAGCAATGCATAAAGTTTATATTAAAAGTGTAAAGGTTTCAGATGCTTCTAGACAATCTATAACCCTTTGTTTGAAGCACATTTACACCTTAATATTGTTACCAAGACCTAAATGTTGAACCAATATATAAAAACTTAAAAGATGACACAAAATTAAGGTTATATTATACAAATTGTTTCAGAGTCTTACCTGATTTACAAGGGAGCTCAGGGCAAACAACAATAGGATCTGAAGGAAAGACAGAAACAGAATATCAGCGAACAAGAACAAAAAGAAAAAAAATCTGCTTTAAGCTTGGTTGAGTTTGTGTGTTTAGACGTACCTGGGCAGAGCACGGTCTCAATCTTGTCTATAAACTCCTCAGCCACTAGGTCTGCGAAGCGCCTCATGCCCAACACCCGGCCTTGTCTCTGGCAGGCGATGCTCTTCAGAATCTCGTTCTCCTCGATCTGGTCGAACATGTCTCCGATACCGATGGCACTGACATCGACCCTGGGGTCACTGCGCATTCCACCAGTAAACACACAAATCCTTATTAGCAACAGGGATCAAGTTTTCTGTTCAATAAGTTATTTTTACTAAGTTAGGGCTGGGAGATATTATATCCACAGTTTATGTATTTATACTGGTCCTGAAAATGTCTATATCACCAACATCAAGTGCAAACTTCACGCAAACTTGATCAACTTAATCAGGTGAATATAAAAGTGTATAAATAGGAATAAAATGTGTCTGAAAATGAACTTATTCCAACTTTATAGGTGACAGTGTAGATGTCTTTGTATGGTTTTAGCTACAAGTGAAATTTTTCCCATGTTGAGAAAAATATTGCAATATACAGTATATCATAAACTATATCAGAAAACGTCTCTAATCTAGTCTGGTTTGTCTGGATGATCTCTGCGGGAATAAAGGTGAATATTTCTGTCACGCAGTATCAAGACTGTCACTCTTTTCTTCTTCAAGCTGTGCATTATCACTTTGAAAGTTCTCCTGGCTGAGTGGAAGAACAACCACCATAAAGTTACAGCTAGACCATGAAAATGGCAAGTTTTAACCAAGACACTGTTTTATGTGTCTTTTCCTCTGTAATAATTGAGTCATTTTAACACTGCAAAGCGCTCCTTCGTGTCCACGTGTTCCACCAAAACAGTTTCTCTCCCAACTCTATTTTGCTCGTGTACTGTCGCTGTATCCTGCGCTCAGTGCTGCCCAAGAACTGACCACACAACCCAGATAATGTCTACCCTTATACCAGAATGACAGTGGAGAATGCCAGACCTATATACAACTAACAGCTGACGGAGTGTGTAGTTGTGTTGTGTGTAGATACAAAATTTGGGTAAAAAGTGTTGATGGGAATAGTTTTTAAGATACAGTGAATATGAATTAATGAAAGTGACCAGATCTACTTTAACATATTGTCTGGACATTAGAATACATGCACTTTTCAGATTCCCACTACTGTGAGATTTTTAAATGTTTATATCATACAAATGTGCTTAAACCAATGCATATAGTGTATGCTGGGGCACCGATAACGGGGGGGGGCGTAAACATGACAAATTCATGGAGCCCAGTATTTGTAAGGGGCCCATAGAGCAGAGGAGGGGGTCCAGTGGATACAGGGTAGAAGTTGTGAAAATGTAAGAGAGGCATAGAAGTTGGTAATCGGACATTGAAAGCATGTTAAGTTTCAGTTTCGCTTATGTATGGACCGCACCCCTACCACATAAATAGCACCCCCACCCCTCGCTCTGACAGATCAACAACATACTGAATTTCATGAACGGGCCTGCAACGTTTTGTGGTAGCGGTGCCCCTGACTGTAAGCAATAACACTTTGTCCTGTATCTTGAAAATGTCAGAAGAACAATTGTCATTTGTTGTCTAATTCATGTATTTCGTCAAAGATTTAGCATATTTTATCTTTGAAGCAGATAGAAACATTGTAAACCAATATTTTCATCATCTAAATACGCCTTCAGAGTCATGCACCTGCAGAGGTAGGTGAGCAGTGTGTCGTTATCTCTGGGGTCGAATCGTCCGTCAGTGATGACGACCACCGTGACGTTGGCTTTGGATCTGCGGCTGTCTCTGATCAGGTTGTCGTAGGCGTATTTCAGAGCTGATGGGGTCCATGTTCCTCCAGCGATCCACTCCATTTGTTTTACAGCGTCCTGAAGAGACGTGTACATGCAGAGTATAAATACAGGAGAGTTTCGATGATACTTACTGAACAGCCGCTCAAACACTTAAGGTGGAGGTTTATTTTAAAAAGGATGCATTCAAGGTAAATTCACCTGTCTGCCAGAAAAAAAAGAAAAGTTATTGCAAATGTGAACTGAAAGATTTATTTCTCCTTTTTCTTATTTGCCAAAACCAGCCGTTCCTTCACGGAAAACCATGACCCATTTTACAATCTGAAAATCTGCATCCCACCCAAAAATGTAATTAAAACTGATGAACATAAGATACTAGGATGAGGTATTTCCTTTTATATTATTTTTTCATAAACAGAACATCTGTATGTGAGTTGTTTACATGAGTCCATTTTTTTTTTGATTTGTTGGGGGGGGGGTTAACAGCTTTAATCACAGACTTTTCTGTTTAGTCAATATAGGTGTGTAAGTATGTATGTGAAAATGATTAGTGGAGTTAACTTTACAAAAGATTCAAGGGAAGTGATTCTTCGTACTGTCTTATGCTGATAGGAAACTGTTGTGTGAAGAGGTGAGGTTAAATAAGTGACACTTCCTTCCACTCCTTTTCCAATATGCGAACGAAGTCATATTTTATTTCATGTATGTGTAAAAGTTTTTCATGTTTTCTTGCAATCTGGAAGAAAGTAGGATTACTTTGTTTGTTTTGTTGCATATTTGAAATAAACTGAACTGATCTGTACAAACTCTACCCTTCAGTGAAAAGTTTGTTGATTTGGGCTGAGAGGAGACTGAATCAAAGTTGTATAGTTTTAAACTCCCTTGATTTCATCTCCTGCACCCTGAAGTATTCTACACTCTACATCAAAAAATGCTAAACAAATAAACTTAAAAAAAATAATAAAAAATAGGGAGCGCCAGCAGCTACCAAGGCTGCTAGTGAGAGTCTGCAGTGCAGATGCGTCGCCGTTCATCTCCTGTTTACTGGCCTTAGGAGTAATCGCTGTTATTGATCACTGTCATATCATTGCAGAGCCCCTGGTTGGTTTATTACTACTGATATGTAAGCGCTCTGTCTACCATCTGCCTTCTGCGCCTTACAGACAGTACTTCTGATCAAACAGCTCATCACATGGTATTAATCAAAGAACATCTGGACAAATTGAAGAGCTGTCTCTGCTACACCCTAATATTACCCTTCAAAGCAGGCTGCACATGTGTTTGTGTCTGATTGTGCGTGGGAGACCTTGAAAGCAGACAGCGAATCGATCTTGGGGTCGTCGAGGCGGATGGCCTGGAAGGTTCCGTGGTGACTGTACTGAACCACTCCCACTCTCGTGCCTGGAAGCACAAGTAAACATGGTTTGCTGGCAGACTAGTTGTTGACACTGCACAGACAAATGTAGTTGTCAAGTAAGAAGAAAGCAAACAAATGCACGTCTACCTGACTCCGCCTGGGGGTCTTTAGCCAGGGACCCCAGTCTGCTGATGGTGTTGATGACAAAGTTCTTCTCCAGGGTGAAGTTGGTCAGACCCACAGACTCTGAGCTGTCAATCACGAACACAATGTCCAGGGCGCCGCAGCGTTTCTCGCAGTCTGCAGACACAACACAGATCGAACAAGGACGAAAGGATGTGTTCAGATCACAAACACACAAAAACTGTCATTAAACTCTTTCACATCTGTAGCCTATATATAGTGTATATTCATATTTACTTCCATTTCCTGTATATTTGTACATATGCAAATCTTGTTTTTTTTTCTGCTTTATTAGTGTATTCTATTTATATCATTTATTGCTTTTTATCTCCTCACACTTTCCTTTTATTTATTTTTTTTTCCCATTTTTTGCTGGTGTTTTGCTAGTTGTTTCGGTCCTGAGCTTTGGGTCATGACTGAAGGGACAAAATCCTGGATGCAAGTGGTCAAAATGAGTTTCCTCCGTAGGGTTTCTGGGGACACCCTTAGAGATAGGAGCTCAGAGTAGAACCACTGCTCCTTCACATCAAGAGGGACCAGCTGAGGTGGCTCAGGCATCTGTTTGCCTCCTGGACGCCTCCCTGGGGAGGTGCTCTGGGCATGTCCCACCAGAAGGAGGCCTAAGGGAAAACCTAGGATACGCTCTCGGCTGGCCTGGGAACGCCATGGGATCCCCCCGGAGGAGCTAGAGGAAGTGTCTGGGAGAGGGAAGCCTGGGCATCCTGCTTAGACTGTTGCCTCCGAAACCCAGCCCCAGATAAGTGGAAGAAAATGGATGAATGGATCCCAGTGTTTTTTCAGGAGTGTTTTTGTATGTAACTGAGCTATTGTGACCAAGTAATTTCCCTTATGGATCAATAAAATTTGTCTAAGTCTAAACTTACCACAGCAGCCGCAGGTCTCCCTGATGTAGTTCATCACGTCACATTCCTACATAAAGAAACCAAACACATCAATACACCCGCTACATTCTGTGTGTGATTCTGTTGTTATGGAAGGAATTAAAGAGTGGTTTGTTTAAAGGTTCTCACAGTGAGGCCGGGGTCTCCCTCTGGGCCGGGATCTCCCTGCAGAAGAACAAACAAGATAAAATCACATCCTTCCCTTCAGTTCGGGTCAACACAGGTTATCTTTGTTTTGTGTTTCATGTGGAACGTTACATTAAATAAAAAGCCTGTAAGAGTGTTATCGTAAAGAGAGCAAATGTCTAAAATTTCCTGATTTCATTTTGACAGATAATCATCTTAATGTCTGTAATAAGATCAACTACCTCTGGGATCTTATTACAGAACAAACATCAGATATTTGCATGCAATGCCGTCAAAAATAAACCAATTTAACATTGTTGTCCACCTTTAATGTCATCCATTGAGGGACATGAATAAACATTTTTGTGACAACATTTTTAAAAATCCATTATCGTGAAATGGTTTCTAGCCAGATATTTAGATATAGCACTGGAAAAAAAAAACAAGCAGAATCAGAATCAGGAACAGTATCAAGAACATATCAAATAAAATATGTGTTTGCACATTTCTTCCAAAAACTAGTACCAACTGTGCAAACACATATTTTGTTTGACATGCTCTTGTGACATGCCAAATGACTATAAAGCTATTCTGATTCTTATTCTGGTTGTGGGTTTTTTTTTGCATTCTTGTAGATCAAAAATTGATTAAAACTGAATCATCTATTACTTTGGAAAAAAATCTGGCGTTCATGGACAAACGGCAGAAGGGTAACATCACAGAGGGTTTGATTTCAGTGAATGTCATAAATGAGAATATTACTGAAGAGACATAGATGGCACTGACTGGTGGAGATTAAATATTTGTGGCAGCTTGAGTCAGTGCCTTCAAAACTGTAAGAAATGTTACACATGGAATTGATTTGGCAGATTAATGACTAGTCAGACAGAATGTTTACTATAACAGGTTTGAAGCTTCAGTTGTAGACACGTTGGTGAAGCTTCTGATCTGCCTTCTATTCCAATCTGGTTTTTTATTATGATGCTGCTGAACTGTGCTTCATCTGCATCACATCTTTGAGAAGTAAACACCTTCATATGTCTGTATTTAATGTAAAATATAGTGTTAAATACTTACATCACGTCCGAGTTCTCCTCTAGGACCTCTTAAACCAGGTTCACCCTGAGGCCCTGGCTCACCCTATTGTCAGAGACAAACATCAGACATGTTTAACTCCAGACATTCCTTATTGTTGTTCTTTTCAGACTGTGAGGAGTTACTTACGTCTTCTCCTGGAGGTCCTTTATCTCCAGGCTCGCCCTTTGACCCACAGTCTCCTCTGCTGCCGCGAGGTCCACGGTTTCCCTTCTCTCCTCTCTCACCCTGAAGAACCACAAACAGAACATTTCATCAGCAAAGAGTGGTACTGAGGCTGCTAAATGTGACAGGATGAATATAAGCCTTTATTACCGAAGGTCCTCTCGATCCAGGATAACTAAAACCGGGTCTTCCTGAATCTCCCTGAGCAGAGATGAAAGAAACAGTCAAAGAATTGCAGAATGATGCTCGACACAAAGCTACAGAAACAGAAACACACAAAAGCAAAAACAGACTTACTTTTGGTCCACCTGGTCCAGGTTCTCCTCTTGGTCCAGCATCACCAGGGTCACCTCTGGTACCCTACGAAACAACCAAGTACTAGAGGTCAGTTAATCAAACCACCTAACCTGTTTACATGCACATTAAAATTCAGGTCATTAAACTATGAGTTATTCTTCTAGCGATCATGTAAACAGCCTAATTTCTCCCTAACACTTCAATGTCTTCTGATTTAGTTACTTCTTTTACATCTGTGCATATGTAAAAAGAAATAACTTGTATAAAACAGAGGAGACAAAGTCAAACATAAGCGGAAACTTAGTACTTGAAAATAGGAAGTTTGCGTTGGTCATCACTTCGTACAAACATATTCTGAAAGGAATCCGATAATGGACTCAATAACAGAGATGCAATAAATATGACGCCATTAATGAAATTGGCCTCTACACTGAATAAAATTACAATAAATGAATAACAAGAGAAATAAACAAGTCACAGATAATATGCACCATATGCTTCTTCATTTTTATACATTTTAAAGCAGAAATGTTACAGATGACATCTTTAAAGCAGATAAACAGTGCAGTGGGTCTTCCATGTTTGTTTTTATGAAAGGATTATGAGCGACCTACGTTTCTTCCGGCCTCTCCTGGGGATCCTGGGGGTCCTCTGGGTCCTGGAAGACCACTGTCTCCCTGTCCACAGAGGAGACAGGTAAACATACATGCAAGAGGTAAGAGTTTATTTCAGAGAGTTTAGGATTCTGTGCAGTTGTCGTGTGACTATAAAGCAGGGATGTCAAACTGATTTTAGTTCAGGTACTAGTGAAATAATAGTATGACGACTTAGAACCAAGTGGTGCCAGGAACAACAAACCCCGCCCCTCGCACGTATTGTAGCTTATTTTGGCATCGATCCAGCTGATGTCAGCATAGA
>JAPTYQ010000018.1:43862156-43893699 GCA_029814465.1 Ostorhinchus cyanosoma
CAGAGTTATACTGTGGATGCATCTTGACATGGAGCACAAGCCTATTGAAAATAAGTGACCTTGACCTACATTTTCAAGGTCCAATGGCCTTGTGCACTTATAATATCTGAGTACTTTCAAATATAAATATGTATGTAATAAGTAAGACAATCTAATCTAAATTGTAGGGCAATAACTTTCAATAGAATCTTACACTATATTTGATCAAGGGGTATTAAAAGTGAACAGCATGTTATGTTCTATTATTATTGGATGCCCTTGTATTTGCACCACTGCACTGACTTTGCATGTGATTCAGTGTACTTTTAATCTCAACATAATTTAAGGTTAATTACATCCATGCATAGAGAAGGCCTCATATGCCAAAATTACAATTACAACCTAATTTTCACACTGATTGTAAAGTGTTCATACTAATACACCAGGTAATATAAAAACTTAAGATAATTTGTATCAATTTAAATACATTTTATGTTTGACTAAATCTCTTTAAATACAGTTTGTCAAATTCTTCCACATATTTAATGATCCACTTTCTGTAACAAGCTAATAGAAGGTCTCGGTAGAAAATAGACTGAGATTAACTGAGCAAGATGCCAAACCAGCTGCATCTGCATTCTACAAAAACAACTCTTAGCAAATAATTTAGTAGTTCCAGTAAAAATAACCTGTATCACTCACAGAGATGAATTCACTCTTGGATGCCATGCGGCTGAAAATCTCCTGCCTCTGGGAGAAATGCAGTCCACCGATGTTCCAGCTGATCTTTACAGCACCTCTGTATTCCTCTTCTTCTAAACTATTTGCAAACTCCACAGCAAATTGCTACAGCAAGAAAAAACAAAACAAAATTAAACACATATATATATATATATATGACCACGAACACACAAACTACACCTGATTAAACTGAGAGCTTGATCAGCTTTCATTTAAAGAAAGTTTTGAGAAGAAAAGCTAAGGAGGCCAGATCAGGAACCTTGATGCTCTCCACCAGTGACCCCGGCGGTGGCTCCTGCAGGGCGATGGTCTCAGATGTGTCTATGGTGAAGTACACGTGTATGGGACATTCATTTTTCTCTGAAAAAAAAAACAAGCAAACAAAAACATCAACAAATGAAATCTCAGTGGAAAATTCATTCAAAATTTTAAATGTATAAGGCTCTGAATCTGTGTGATCTGAATTAACCTTTAAAGACATTGAGCTATTTTTGTGGTCAGTTTTAAATTAATTTTTCTCTACATGTAACCTTTTCTAAGTGATTAATCACCATTTCTTACAATATAATCTTCTACATATTGTGTTGGGGTTTTTTTGTGTGAAAATTACATATTTTCCTCTATTTCATTTACTGATCATGTAGATGTTCATCAAAGCTCGGAGTAAATTCAAACGTTTTTGGAAAAAAATGGAGAAACTTCAGGAAAATATGACTTTTTTTATGAGCTGACCATAATAACGGTCTTTGTCAAACTACAAAGGTTTTACTGGTGAATCAGTGTTGCAGAAGATGACAGTGTTTCTGTCTTTACTGCAGAGCCTCTGAACGTTCAAATGGGTCACATCTGATGCCACTGAAAAGCTAAGAAGCTGCATTTCACCTGAATTATTTATATCTATTGAACAGATTAGTGGTTAAAGTTGTTATACATTCTAGATCAGTACATGCTTTTGGTTTCTGGAGGCTGTTTAGGTCTTAAAGGTTCTCGTTGGTACAGTTTCATGCTACTCACTGGTGCACGGCGCTGCAGGTACTTGGCCGTGAGTCAAGGCTCCAAAAAGAAGACAAAGTGCGAAGACCTCTAACCCCAGCATCTTCTTCTTCTCCTGTCTGACACATCAGAGAACACACAAAATAAGGCCATGCTCTGTTTTCAAAGTAAAAACAATCATGAAAATACAAGAAAATAGGGGGAAAAATCATAGAGTAAATGAAATGGAAAGAATGTCTGTGGCAGATTTATTTATTTAAATAAACAGCCACTACACAAGTATTTACTGTAAAAATCTGTAATTGCTCAATCCATGTATTGTATGATTTTTTTAGTCGTGTAACTTAAATAGACCAGAGTAATTCAGATATTTGCTTCATGTAGATTCATCTGGAATCAATTTCAGTCAACAGACTATTATCCAGGGAGCAAAATGGCTGCCGTTCAGAGTTATGTAACAGCTTCGACAGGATCATACGAGTAAAACATGGCTTTTCCATCCCTAGTTTCTACAAATAAAAACAGTAGAATCTAAATGTGATGCTAATAGGGTTTTCTTTTGAATATCTCTGCATATATATATTATCAACAGCAGGAGTTAAAATCTGCAGAGGTGTGTTTAGTAGAATTACAATTTTTGATTTAGTAACCTTGCATTGTTAAAACATATGCTGAAATGGTTTTATTATTCTAAAACCAAATATAAAAAAATATAACTTGTGATGATATGAAAATGAGCAGTTTGTGGTTGTGTTTTGGTCTCAGTCTGGTGCCCTCTAGAGGATTTATCTACAATCACAGCCAGTGAATCTGAGATGATATAGTTACAATATTACAGTATTAAGAGGATTACTCAAAAAATACGTGATAAGTTTCATTAAACCTGGATGACAAATCCCTTACACTGTTAAACTTTGGAGCAGATTCATTCAAACTGGTAGAGACAGTAAGTGTTTTTCACTTCCTTGAACATTCAAGAACCTCGGACTAAAGTAATAACCAATTATATATTAAAAAAGAAAAATAAAAAAACTGTGGTAACACCAACTGGGAAAAATTAAGAAAACATAAGTCGGGATTTGCATGTGTTTGTGAATTAAAAATGTTGTGGAGTGAGAGGATGAAGAGTGGGATATTCAGGAAATACTGACAAGACATGTTATAATGCAAAAGGTGCTTAATGTGTTAATACAGTTATGCATTATGATATCAAACAGATTCACCAGAAAATGTATGAACATCACGTGGGATGTATGTGCATTCGGTGTGTTGAGGCCTAGGGTTTTTCCAGGTTAATGGGAGAAGGATGTCCTGTTTTTACATATAAAGACAAACCTGTGAGCCCTAGATCTGGTCCAGAGAATGACATCAGCTCAAGGACTCTAACTCTACAAAGTGACCCATGATTATCTCCATCAGACCTTTTCACAGCAGAGACAGGGGAATGACAAATGTTGCTGGCACTGTCTGTGTCAGAGGCATCAGGCACAGAAACAAGGTCTTGAAACTGAACTGAACTGAAATGCAGTCATTGTTAAAGTCAATTGTGTTTTATGCCTTTAGTCAAAATGACAGGATCCTTTGAGGCTCACTCCACACACCAAATAAGGAGAGAATAAATCCACTTACACACACCAGTTAACACTAACAAAGTGCTCAGAAAAACACATTTCGGTGTCATTCTAAACTTTCTTGAAGGTGTAGTAGAAGTGTAGCCCATGGCTCAGACCAGCCCGCAGACAGGCTGGGATTGGCTGGAGCTCCCTCTAGTCGACAAACTGCGGCAGGTTGCGGAGGAATCCCTCCAGCAGATGTTCCTACTCCTCTATCTCTGTCCAGAGCAGGAGGATGGGGGTCCTGACAGAATCCCCATCACTGTCCAGGTACATGATGTGTAAAACGTGCAAAACCAAATTCACTTATAAACTTTGAATGTATTCATCAGCAGAGGGTCGTTAAACTCCAAACCTTCGCGAATCCCAAGTTGTTTGGTTGTTTGGTTTGAGGTGATTTTTTTTTTCATTTAAGTTCATTAAAATAACTTTTAAAACGCGCAGTTACAGTGATGGAGAAACAGGACACGCAGAGGGAGAGAACGAAGGAAAGTGGTGGAGGCTGGCACAACGCTGTGCGTAAAAGCGCTACTTACCCGAACTCTCCAACAACTTCAAAACTCGTTCTGCAGCTGATCCTCTGTTGATTATCTCCTCATCTCAGCAGGAGGGAAAACCGAGAAAGAAAAGGAGGGTAAATGGAGCAGAAAATGGGAAATAAAGCCCTGGATGTGCGTTGACTTCCCGCAGAAGAGCCCTGCGTTCGCCCTCCTGTCCCGGTCCAGCCCCAGCGACAGGCTCTGATCCCTCCTCCCGTACGCGCTCCGTGCGCCTCAGTTCCAGGTCCTGTCCGCGTGGAGGCGCCGTGGCTCCGCTGGAACTCGTGTGTGCGCGTGCGCGCATCTCCAAGTGGCCTCTTGGCCTGCACCAGGAAAAAATGATGCCAAAGCGCAGTTGGAGATCAGATCTAATTCTTCAGAACCGATTCCCCCCAACATCTTGGTTTCAAACCAGCGATCCCCCCTTAAATCCACTGAAACACCACAAATTCACTGTAATGCCCTTTTAGCGTCACAAGAAATGACAATTTTATGGAAGTGCCCCCAGTAGAACACATGGAGCGACCCGGGGGGACACAAGGAACTTTCAAGTCCTTGGGATTGAACATTCAGGAGGTTTTCAGAGTTAATCTCATACATGTGGTGAGTCAGAATGAAATAAAAGTAGATAAAAAGCAGACTTAACCCCCCCCCCCATACTTACAAATACACACAAATGGGCCTTACTTGAGTCTGCAGGTCTGGTTGCAATTAGTAGACCAAGTGAGAGGAGTTTACACTCAGTGTAAACACTGTCAGACTGTCCATGGGTCTGTTCACCATGTTTATATGCATGTAGGTGCGTCAGCTGTCGTGTGTGTGCACGTGCATGATCGTTTGCCTATTTGTGTTTGTGAACAAGGTGGGAGGTCTCGCTTTTAGAGGATTTACCATGTCTTACACATCTGTACACATCTGTACAGACATTTTGTTGACGTAAAGCATATTTCATTCATTGTTGTTGTTGTCATGTGTTGGCTGCATGAAGACTTATTACTTGTTACATCTCTGTGTACCCAATTTACTTGAAGTGTCTGATTTGCTGCTGAGCTGTTAATGCATTAACCAGTGACATTGCCACTAATGTGTTATCCAGCCCAGAACACAGAAGACAATGTCAAGAACAGGCTTTTACATCTGACCTCACATCCGCTACATGATTATCAATTTGAAAGGGGAGATGATGAGGTTGTTTGGGTCAAATGAGCATAAAATGTGTCGACAGGAACCAACACAACTGAGGAAAATGAAGGGTTTTTGGAAGCTTTGTTTATAATAGTATGAGCCCAAAGCTGCTGCAGATGAAAGCAGACCACTTCCACATCTTGTCAGATGTATGATCAGATGTAGCTGCCCCTGCGCTTACATAACTTTTTTGTACTGTACGCATGCAAATTTGAGCTTTTACATTTCTCTGAAGAAGACGTTGATTACGATGAGTTTCAAGGTGGATGGAGGTGAGGCCAGCCAAGTGAGGACGAAGAGCAAAAGAGGAGGAGGAAGACGAGGCCAGCTGCTGACCAGAGATATTACTCTGAAGCTCTTTTCTCTGTCTTGGCCAGAGGAGGCTTTTTTCCTTAAAAAGAAAAGCCAGAGAGCAATGTGTGTGTGCGTATGTGCATGTGATGGAGAGATGTGGAGTTGGAGGAGGGGGGGTTCTGGTCTCCTTTAACAGTGTGACTCATGGAATAGGAATGACCTCCCTCCCAAATAAGAGTAAACCAGTCTCTCTCTTTCTGCTTTCCCTCTTTCTCACACACACTGTCTCTCTTTAATTTTTTTCCTTTATTTCTTTCACATGGACGAGAAAGAGCATTTCAGTCTTGGGGGATTTCTGCATAATCAGTTCCAGAATTGCAAATAGCTCAACTCTCCCAACATCACTATAACTTTTCTCTCATCGTCGCACAGAAAAAGCACAAAAGATGCCTGAATTAACAGCAATGATATGATGCAAATATCCCCCGAACACAAGGCGACAGAAGAAACATGGAAGTCTATCATGCACATTCAGAGGAAGCTCAATACATGCACTGTCAAGCTGCATGTGCATGTTCATATTCTCTGCAGCCTGTTCAGATACACAAAGTGACAGCTCTACAGGTTAAACACAGGGCAGCTGAATGGAGCTGTTCTACTTCCATCACCGTCCATTTACATGAGAGTGATACCGTTCCTCCAGATGTTTTCCAGTGCAGCCCCTGCATCTAAAATGTGATATTTAAGAACAAATAAATAGGATGTTACATTAAACGTGGGATAAGCTAACATTTACTCCCCCTTTCCCTTGCTTCTTGTTGGAATCTTTTTGCCTCCTTTTCACCAGATGTGCGTTCTGTTCAGACAAGGCAGCTGGGAGTCGTTATCTTTGTGCATCATGGACGTGAACTCGCAAAGTCGTGCACGTATACTGTGCACATGTGCGCGGTCAAGTCCATGTGTGAAGCTTATGTCACTATCAGTGAAATTCAGTGGAAAAAAGGTTGTGCAGAGGGCTGAGAGTAATATGGTAGGGAGAGGTCCGATCCAAAGGCTTCACTACGGCTTCAAAAAACAGGAGGAAGGAGGAAATTGGGTCTCAGAAAAACTATAGAGCAGCCAAGACAAATTTCAGAGGAACAGTCACCCCTCCAGACACTTCTACACAACTCGAGTACAGTAGATCTAAATGCAAATGTGCAATAAATCCTGCACTAAAAAAAAATGCATAAAAATACAAGTGGGCACACCCATCCACAAACAAACACAGACAGCAGGGACTCTGTGGAATGTTCTGATAAGTGCAGATTTGGAAATTACTTTGACACAGGAAGAGATGTATCAAAGAGTGCAGACTGTGCATACACTCACACAAACACACACAAAAGAACACACAAGATCAAAACAGGGGCTAAAAATCTGGCCAGCAGAAAAAAGCAGGACAGTTCCAGTGAAAATCGACTGCAGAGTGTGAAGCTTTAACGTAAAACATCTGCCATTTGTGGACTTTCACCATCAAGTAGTGTGTATTTTTAGTGATACAGTCTTCCAGCCTGAAGGAGGAATTCTTTTTTTTCTTGAGCTGATATTCTGCAGGGGTCAAAGGTCAGCTTCAGTGGCAGATTAGTAGCCCTGGAGGTGGTAGAGACTTGTTGTGTTGCTTAAGGGCACTTCGGCAGGCAGACACTTGTTTACACTGAGGCTTGGATGTAGGAATACTGTTAAAAGTACAGTTAAAGCTAAAAGACTGAACGTAATGAAGTTTGATGAGAAAAACATAGTGTAGTTTTCTCTCCTAGTAAAATTTTACTACATTTTTACAGTGCACAACAGGAGTGTCAAACATAAGGCCAAAACCAACCTGCCAAAGGCTCCAATCTGACCCGAGGGACGAATTGGTAAAAATGACACTGAAGATAGTTACAGTCAAGGGTGTCAAACTCATTTTGGTTCCAAACTCCAAAATTTTAACAATGTTAATTATGGCTGTAGCAATATTTTGTGCATTTGTAGATTCACTATGATCTGTGATGCACATATGTAAATGACAAGTTGAAGCATAATATTGTTAAACTTGCACTTATTTTTCTCATGAAACCTAAGGTTTTTCTGATTATTCACATTTTTTGTGAAAGGATAGTTTGAAAATATATGTTTTGATAAGGGTTGTCAAAATTAACACGTTAACACAAATTAATCCAACATCATGATTAATCTGATTTTAAAATTTTAAAGCAAATACTCATCTGCAGCACAGAATGACTCTGCACGTCTCTGCCAATGCATTTCGGGCAGTTTTATCTAAGCAGAGTTAACGCTGCGTATGCGCAAATGGTTAGTTGATCCCGTAGTGACAGACAGACAGACAGACAGACAGCCGAACCAAGCCATAAAGATGGAAGACACTAAACAGCAGTAGCGGAACAAGCTAACGACAGACCCGTATACAAAATTATCAAGGCCTACAACCTGTGCCAAGTCCACCAACAACCTACCATAATGTCATTACAGCATAATTATGCTACGACTGTCAAAAGAAAATGCACCACAACAAAAATGGTGACAGCGCACCATAAATAAATTAATAATAAAGTGGTGATGGCGCATCACAAAGAGCTGCAACAAACTGCTGAACTGCACAGGTTTGGACCTAGAATGGAACCAACAACACAATGAAACCCAACAACAACAGCCAATCAGTGAAATACAGAAAAAAAGGTGCTTACTTACATAACAGCTGCATTTCTCAGGGCTATCACACACACACACACACACACACACACACACACACACACACACACACACCATCTCTATTCTCTGTGGTAGAGCATCTTCCACACATTAAAAATAAATTCATTCAGAGTCAATTTAGGGAATGTTTGGTGATGCAGGGCAGGAATACCATCTGAGCTCTGGGAATTGTAAATTGCTCCCTCTCTCCCCAAGGCATTCTCTTTGTCTATCTATTTGGTGTGATTAAAAATACAATGATGAATGCATATTTCTTCCAGATGAATAACTTGAAGGGGTTGGCAGCAGATGAATCAGGAAGCAGCGTGTTGGTAGAAAGACTAGCCAGGTCAGACAGATCCACAGTCAGATCCTCTGTAGGCTGGACTTCCTCAGTGTGGAGGAAAAAAAGAAGAGGTCGTCTGGACATTTACCACGTAGGGCTGGACCTAGTTAAAATCACATCAAAGCTGCAAGCAAGATTTTTCTGTAAAAATACATCTAATCCGCCTGTTGAACCGCAGAAAGACAAAAATCCCATTCTTATATGAGAGACTTAAACTAGGCATGCGCCTCCAAAGTTAAATTAAAGTGCACAGGGCGGTGTTGATGAAGTCAGAATTTTAGAACTAAATATACATTTTAATACCACTTTTTTTTTGTTTTTTTATTTTGACACTGATTTAAGAATATTTGTTCGCTTTCAGAATTTGCTTAAGTCCCGAAGAAAAAAGAAAGTTGTGTTCTGCTACTATTTGCTTGTGCCAAAGTACTAGATAAAGTTTCTTTTTAAAAATTTCTTTTAAATAATCTGTCGAAAACAGTTTTCAGCTCTGACAGAGAACTACAGTGTTCTGTTTCATGTACAAAAGCATATGTAAACATAAATGCATGCATTTATCCACATACAACTATACATCACACAACTTTTAAGAGTCAACTAGACACAAAACACAAAATGCAAGGCTCCCCAATGGCCGAGGACTGTCTGGACTTGAAGGAGAACATTTGAGGTGCATATCCCCTGTAGAGATCACTCCTGGCAAGGCTATTGAGTGTCCCCCCCACCACATCCCGCCCCTCCACTCGCCCCTACAAACCAGTGAGAAAGGCCCTCCTCTCCTTACATGTCAACTTCAGAGAGCATGTCTCTTTCTGCCTCAAAGCTTTGATACCAAAATAGTCCGGGAAGCCTCTGTCTTAAATATGCTCCAGCAGGCCTTGATTCTATGGATAGAAGGAGAAGAAAGAAAAAAGGTCGGGGTAGAAGAAAACATAGGAATCTGGACTTTTAGAAGAAAAGGCGGAAAATGTACAGGCTTCTAAACGTTTAATGGTTCTCGAACAAAATGTTGTGTTGCAAATCGCTTGAGGAAAATGCAGTGACACTGACCAGCAAATAATTATTTTCATTTAAGAAATTCAGACATCCTTCACAGGAGTCAACTCTGAACTTCTCTGAGGTCCTTAGTTTCTAGATTTAATCCAGACTCTCTCTATATATATATATATAACACATATACTAGTACTTTATATAATCAGAGTGGGAATAAGAGAGAAAAACACAGACGGGGAGAAACTGAAACACGGCAGGGGGGTCTAATGTCTGAATCTATGGAGACACATATATTTGATATATTTGCAAGATACAGATCGTTTTCTCTTAAATGACATGCCGACACATTCACAGGTACTACTTTGACGACAACAATGGGGGTGGCTTTTTGTGCCTTGTCCTCACACTCCCAATAAAAAAAGGATGTAAGGACACTTTAGGGTCTTAAAATGTCTTAATAAAGTGAGGGAGGGGAAGGCCCTTTGGACATGTTGAGACCCTGAATTTACATCAAAACACCATTAGATTAGATTAGATTAAGACATCAGAAAGTAACGGCAGATGTGTCTTTGATGATCATTTCTAACAAGATCTGAAGTTTTTGCTGGATTTGCTAATAATGATGCGCATCTAAAAACGACAATTTTACCCAAACTCATTTTTTGATTACATTTTTTAGCAGTGGCAATAGACGGTTTTCCAGGCAGAGCACAAATGGTATATCACCGAAAACTGCAATGGAAAGACCTTTTTCCGCAGCTAGAGTCACATGAAAAAAACAAAAAAAAAAACAAACAGGTGTTGACAGATGTTACAAGAAGAGTTTTAAAAGAAACATGGTGTGGTGTGTGTGGACACACCAGGAAATCCATTTATTTTTTAATTTAGCACAGGATAAAGGGGTAATATATAATAATAACAATAATAACAAATATATCTGTAAATCAACATGACATTTACGTTCATCGCTGTGTTTATGAATGACTTTTCATGTCATCTCACGATAATAAACAAATCATTGCATTCGTGATTTAATGGAAAAACCGACATTATGCACTTCTGTTTTTTTAACATTTAGTAAATATTGGTAAAGTTTTGCACAGATGTCCAATGGAAGCTTATAGAAAACATCAGATGTCATTTAATATTTGATAAAGATTGGATAGGAATGTATCCTTCGTGTGTTCACATCCTGCAAGAGTTGTCCACAATGGATCACATATGTCAGCATGGATGTTCATGCAAGTTTCAAACAGGACCATACTCTTTACCGCTGGATTCAACATGCTGCTGTCTAGCCCAACACTTAGATTACGAGCTCACTTGTGTGTTTAGCACGAAGGCCAACGTTAGTATTCTGTCTCATTCTACAGACAGGCCTCACCTCATTGGTCTGGCTTACCTTTTTCACGTAGCATTGCATAGCAGTACTGAGATGAAAGTTCTTGCACCTGTCAAACAAACTGGTGGAACTGTGATAAATTAATGATCAAATGTCTCACTGAGAAGAAGTACAGTGGCACTACTGAGTCCTGTAAGCACCAAAGCCAAAGAAATAAGAGAGTGTGTGTGTGTGAGAGAGAAAGTAAGAGAGAGAGGGGAAGGAGTCGGAAACTACCAAAGAGGGAGATAATAAGAAAAGGAACGAAGTAAAAGTTAGAAAAGAAACCGACATCAAAACACATTCAATAGTAAGTGAGTGAAGTTGAGTGTATGTGTGAGTGTGCCCATTCATGTTCACATAGTGGGGTGTGTGTTCAAAGATAAGAGAGAGATGAGATTGTGTATTTCAGAAGCAGCAGTGTCCACGAATTTGCGCATCACACACAACGCACTGGTGTGCTGTGACCTTATTACAGGATGTGCATCTGTCAGTCTGCCGTTCCTGAAGTCTTATGCACATCCAAACGCTGCCAGCTGAAAACACTGCTCCATCAGACTGGGCTAATATTTGTACATTACACTAAACACTTATAATAATAGACATAGACAAGAATATTATCAAATCAGAAGATGCAAGCTAAATACAAACAAAATTCATAATTTATCTGCAGCTCTTTCATGAGGATTTACACAAGCAGAGGAGGGATGGAAAAAAGCTTTAGTGGGTCTTGCTATCTCTCACCATGTGTATGATTGACTATACTTTGGGAGATAGGGGTTGCTGGGACTTCTGAGAAAAAAGGGGGGAGATGATGTACAGAAATAACAATAAAGTGTTTTGTAAACAACACATGCATGTGGGTTTTTCCTTGTTAAAAGCAGATATTCACTGTGAGTGACAGGATACTCTGTTCTTTCCTGCACATTTCCATCCCTATTATGTCGTCCGGGCATTGTGACGGAGCTCTGCAGCTCATCTCATATGCAGTTATCCAGCTAACTACCAGCCTTCCCCCTGCTGCTCCACAGGTCTTTGATAAGAACAGAGGGAAATTAAAATCATGAACCTGAATTATGAATCCAATGACAAGATAGCCTCTGAAGACTCTTTCTCCGTACCATCTCTCTTGGCTATTTCTCCCCGTCTCTCTCTTTCAGGCTCTCTCTCACTTTTACTCTTGTTTTTCATTCCACTTTCAATCCCAGAGTTGTTCTCTTTCACTTTTTCCTTTTTCTCAACCCCGCTCTCCTCCTCTCTTGGTTACTGAACACTCATCTGCTAGCATATTCCATAAGAGCAAGAGAGAGACTGAGGGGAAAGAGAGGAAAAAAGTTTCAAACGATGATAACACACAGTTTGATAAAACTGACAAGGGACTCAATTAAGGCTTCCCTGTCAAAGCAGGAGTGATATTTTATTAAGTGGCAGTGTGCCATTCGATGGGTACATCAAGCGACACATCTGTAGACGAGAGGACTGCACCAGCCGAGTAAGAGGGACACGTGTTGCCACTTTCAGAAAACATCAGTCAAAACTCACTTCATCAAGTCTGCTGAAAAATTAACAGACCCCGATATTAGGATGCTCATTTACTTTTTCATGCACCACCCCCTTACATTTGAGGAGAGAATCCTGCTGTCCCCCTTTTCCTCTCTTTATTTCGAACACATCTGAGCACAAAGACTTCTGGTATTTGCTTTGGTTACATTAACATTAGAACAAGTGCAACCAAGACTCAAATGTAAAGAGACACTAACAAAAGGTCTGCATTGTCGCTGTCATTCAAGCAGCTTTGAAAAAAAAAAAAAAAGATTTTTAGGGCAACATGTACTTATTTTTTGGGAGAGTGTTTCTAATGTTCCAGGCAGCTGAAATTCTCTTTCCATGATTTCTGATTCAGTCTCATAAAAAAATTGGAGACAAAAAAATAAAGCATAAAACCTAACGTTATAAATCACCACTGTTGTAGTATTTGACATAGAAAAGGTTCAACTGACTATAAGAAACATCATTTTACTCCTAAACACAAATACTTAAATTGTATGCAGATGTTAGTTTATATCTGGAATGTTTGGATACCCTTGGATTCCCACTAAAATTATTCAATCATAATGAATTTGACATCAATCTTTCTTTCTCTCTCTCTCTCTCTCTCTCTCTGGATCTTACTTTATTTCACATTTCTGATGACAAGCTGTGACCTTATCAAATTTCTCCACAGTTCACAAACATACTGTATATTAAAACTCAGACTGATTCGGTGAAAAACAAACCATTTAAATACAAGTAGTTTCCGCCTCCATCACTGTGAATTTGAGTAGCAACTACACATATAACCCTTGTTGTTTGTGTGGACAACTGAATATACTGCATATTCAGCAACTTCCTCCCTACTTTAAATTTCTTTTCAAATAAAAGTAAACTTAATCCTTCAGAGAGCACAAACATGCTGGGGTTGTTAAAAAGAAAACAGCAGTGCTCTGATGTGCCTGGAAGAGGCCATGGTGTTACAGTAAGATGAAACTTTAATTCTGATGTCTCTCTTGTAATTGAGATTGCTCTTGTAGGATGTCGCACCGCTGAAGAAAAACAGATGCCCCTGTCCACCCCCCACACACTCTCACAGACACACCATAAATATGTGTATGCATAGGTTTACATGTTGTAAATACGAATTACATGCAACATGCCTCTATGCAGGATGTTTTCATGTGTCTTTGCCTTCATCTCTATGAATGCATGCGGGTGTGTGTGTGTGTGTGTGTGTGTGTGTGTCTGTGTGTACATGTGCGTATGGTGGAGTTGACACTTGGTTGTACAAGAGCACAGCGCTGACCATACATAGTCTGTTTCATCTAGAACAAAAGCTCTGTTGGAGGACACAAAAGGCCAGGTTCAAAAGCATTGCAGGCGTCAGGAGCCGAGGCCTAGATACATGAAACAATCAGTGTAAACTTGTCTTCAGCTAAGAGGGCTGTGATGCACCTACAACAATGCTAGCCGTGCTCAATTGCAGCTCTGTCCACATAAGATAAGATTAAAGCTGTGGATAGATCAAACACAGTGTTGATGAGTAGTGCAAAATAATGTTCCTGTGTTTTTTTTTTGTTTTTTTTAAAGTCATTGATTAATATTTTGCTCTGAAGACGAACGATCATTAATGCATGGTGCGTACAACTGACACCACAGCACTCTGCTTTGTATAGTTGGCATGACGATGTGGGGGTGAAAAATAGAGGGATGTATGTGTGTGGTTTTCTCGCAATATATGTATACGTACAAATGAATTTTATAATGGCAACTGTGATAAGAGTGTGTGGGTGTGCAACTCATTCTTAAGGCCACATCGAAATGACAGCTACCGGAGATACACTGAGTGATCCAGGCAGTGACAAGCAGCTGTGCTGTTTTAATGAACAGGAACACACACACACACACACACACACACACACACACACACACACACACACACACACACACACACACACACACACACAAGCATGCACAGAGCTATAAATGTCTGAAGGTCTCACTCTCCCCCATCTCTGTTATTCCCTCATTTCTTCTTCTCTCCTCCCTGCTCCATCACTCTCTCCAGGATATTTCTCCCGGATATTTATGACTGATAGATCTGTCAGCACTCTTGCTAAACAAATGAAAGTTGCAGCTTGTGCCAACGAGGGGATTCTCTCATCAGAACTCAGTGAGGCCGGGTCTGAAGTGGGCCCCTGCCTCCCTCACGTACCAACGACTGATCTTGATGAGCCAAGAATCGGGAATGTGACGTTTACATTCAGCCACCGCATGAAGGATAAATGTATTTACTTTTAAGCTGCAGAAAGATGATGGGGCATTATAGATCTGTCATTTGATTATATGTTACTAGGTTTATTTTGACTTTTTAACTGTCTTCATGCAGTGTGATTATATAAGTCAAATTACAATTGAGTTCTGAAAGCCACAGGAGCAGAAATCAAGAGGAAAAGAAAAGTCCAGGATTGGAAAATGTGCACCTTCCTTGTGCAGCTCTCACCTCTCAGTCTGAATCAAAAGACTAAACATAAAAGACCCTGACGCCTTTTTATTCTGTAACTGCAATTCTGGTAATAGTGAAGCCACATTTCCAAAACTTCCATGTGGATTGAGTCCAGGTCACATCTGACAGAATATGATCAGGGATTGGTAACTACAGCCCCCAAACACATATGTAACTCCCTACATGTCTGAAAATACCTGATTGGACAAAATCTGAATATTATGGAGTTGATTTTTACAGCCTGGAAACAGGCAAAGAGTAGATGCAGAAGTAATAAGTGGTTCCAGGCACAACAAACTCTGCCCCTCACACATATTGTAGCTTATTTTGGCAGCGATCCAGCTGATGTCATCATGTCTATGCATGTGCTGATGTCAGCATATCATATCAAAAAAGTTTGAAGTAAATTAAAACAAAATTGATGTTTTTATAGACATGAAATTTCACCTATTATAAGTAAATGGGACAAGAAAAAAGATTTTTAAAAATTCCTAAAAGATGTGAGCTTTGACCTATTTTTCTCAAAATGTAATGAGATCTATTCTGGGTCACTGGCAATCTATAAACCAAATTTGGTAGGAATTCAACTAATAGTTTTGCTGCTAGAGTGTTAACAAATAAACAAGCAAACTAAACCAAAAACAATACCCCTTGCCTCCCCTTCAGGGGGGCAAGGTAATTATGGAAGTTTGTCCAGTGATGCTAAAAAAAAGCTATTGAGACATACAGCTTCAACATTACCTAAATAAAAATCAGCAACACAAGAGAAGTTGTAAGTAAATGACAGAGGATCAGATGTAATGTACTTCTACACCAACGTATCAGAAATTTAGAAGTAGGCAGAAATCAGTTTTACAAATGTTCATTTCAGTGTTATTTTATCTAGTGTCTTTATTTTCTGTTACATACTGTTTAATTTATAGCAGCACAGTGCAAAGTATGGCTTTAGTATAGTATTGAAAATATTTCTTTGAAATATGTGGTTTACTTTCAATTTTTTTAATTTGGGAAATGTCAAGTTTTTGCTACAATTACACATTTAAAGTGAAATTATTATTGTTATACTGAAAACATGTTAGCAAAAAAAATGCTGTAAAGCTTAAAGTGGCAGGAGGTGAATCCGAGGGAAAACAATGGCAGAATCTGAAAATACACACCTTTCCCCTGCAGCTGTCTCCTCTCTGTCCAAACTAAAAGTCTACTGCTTCACGGCTCAAAAAAAAAAGAAATGGTACTTCTGTGTTGAGGTACAGAGTAGAACAGAAGAAATCCGATTTGCCTGAATGTCATCAGTGATCAGTAATTACAGCTGCCAGTCACACGTTTAACCCCCTACCAGCCTGAAAGCACTTGTGATCAGCTGAAGTCTGTGTTACAGAGTAGCTTTGTTTCCTTCACAGCCTGAAAACACAGTATTGCGTAGATTTGTTGTCTCCCTTCAGACTCTTTGAATTACAATATGCTAAGAGGTAATTATGGATTTCTTGCTCAGAAATGCCAAGAAATATCAAGCACTGCAGCTTGAAAAGCATAAAAAAACAGATGCTACAAACAGATGAGGCTTTATTTTCACAGCGTGATTACAGAATTTCTTTTTGTATATAAACTGATGCCCTGTGGTACTCATCACTTTATCCTTAAAAGGTACTTTATGACAAAGATCCATCTGACATAAGTGTCTATTTGAACGACAGAGTGTGACTGAAAGAAACAAAGAAAAACCGGTCAGCATGTATGTGTTTTTCGTGTGATGGTTCAGGTAGTGTTTTGCTCCCCTTTGTACCTGCAGGCTGTTCTCCCCTGACCAGATACCAGTATGTTGTCAGCCCAGGGGCGCTGTGCCAAGCCTCGCTTTGGTCCCCTCACTCTCATCTTCCTGCAGTCACCTGGATACACAACAGACCTTCACCAAACCAACCTCTATTCATAAATAAATGTTTTCTGTTTTTCCCTATTTACCTGTATGTTTTCCAATTATCCATTCCAAGTGCTATAATAGTCTTTATCATTTTGTCAGCCTCATAGCATAATTGCCTAAGTCATATTTTTCCCAAATTGTGATATCTGCATGACTCTACTCTCCTAACATTACTGCTTCATTTTATACAGACATTACAATTTGGCCAAAAATATGACAGGCAATTATGCGATGAGGCTAACGATTTGCTAACATTGCAATAGAGAGTGTTCCTAAGTTATGCATCTACCTGTATTTTGGGAGACAGGTTTACAGCATAGATATGTATTTTGTACAGTAAGCAGAATCGCTTTGAGTAAAATTAAACCTATCCTTACTGTGGAAAACTCCATTTAAGTATATGAATACTTTATGTTAGAAATCCAGTGAGAGTACACGTAACTGACCTCAACACACAATGTGAAACCTGACATTTCTAATATTTTTCCTAAGCAAGAACTACAGCTCAAAAATGTACTTCTGACCTTCCAATTCATTCATTTAATTTTTAACTAAGAACGTTTTGCTAGTTTGTTATGCTTCACAATTCTGCAGCTTGCTTGCTGAAAATGAACTGATGAAATGTGACTTTGTATTGATGCTCTTGTATTGTTTAAAAAAGCTTAAAAAGTGCAATTGTCTCCAGGGTTTATTGGTTCAAAGTGCTATTCAACATCCATCTGTCACAACTTTTTCACAGCAAAAACACTTTTTGTCCTATTTGTTTGTAAAACTACATGAAGAATGAAAAGAGGAAAAAAAAAACAGTATGAGTAAATGGTACAAGCTCCAGGTTTTGTATAAATTACTTGAGGGCTGTAATACACTCACATGCAGAAGGTAAATGTATCCACACACACAAATACACATGTGCAAAATGTTTAGTCTACACCCAATTTGTATGTGTATATCTCAAAACAGGAACCTGTTCCAAGTTGACAGTTTATGTTAACAGACTAGGAAAAAAAAAAAACATAATGGGTCAAAAATTGTACCTGCAGACTCTACAGGCAGAAAAAAAGCTAGAAAAAAAATGGTTAAGTAGTGACATCACGTAGTCTAACAGCTCTAAATATATACACATATGAGTGGAAGAAAAGTTAACAGGCCCTTAAATTATGCATTAATCAAACAAAGCTTAATATGAACTGACAAGGAGCTTGGCAATCTGGCAGCCATCTGGAAGACAGGCCTGTCAGTCACAGAGAGGTGAGAAAGAGGCATTGCTGAACTCTGGGTTAACCCCAGCGAGAGGGACATAGAAGATGAGAGAGGCAATGGCAAGGAAGAGACAGACAAAAACAAGAGAACGAAAATGAGAGACAGAGGTTGAGAAATACAGTGGCACAGGTTTAAAGGGTACATAGATGGAATGAAGTATAGAGGTGGATTTGGGTATTGCTAAAGATAGGGGTCAAGTATCACAGACGGCAAAACAAGGTCAGTAGAGGCATGTTTTTGACAGCTCTGGTGAAAAGTGTTGAGGTTCATCATAACTCAGCTTTACAAATAGCCACATGCACACAGACGCAGCTATACAAACAACTACAATGCAGCAAACACGGCTAACCACACACACATTTGCACAGCTCCTCACAAACATCAACCCAACACACTAAACTATGCGCAGAAAAACACAACCATCCATTTTCACTTCTTTTTCAGAGACAAACACACTACAGTCAACATTCCACAGCATCCAAAACACACCTCCTTAACCCAGACAACTGAGTGTCTGACTGCAGCCTAGGCAGGGAACCCTGTTGACAAACTGTCCTGTTGCAGGTGATAACATTGCTTTCGATTGCAGTGCTGTGCCTCAAGCAGATGACAACGTATTTTTTCAAATGCCAAATAGTTTCACCAGCAGGCTAAGCTGATCGTCGCCATTGGCAGCTACTTCATTGTGCAGATGGGGACACAGTAACGAGCTGAACATGAAGAAAACTGACAAGACTGTGATACGAGAAATGAACGATACTTCTACCAGCTCATGCTTTACTTTGATTCGCTCCCTCATGTGGTTAGAGCCATTTTGATTTTCTCTGCCTGTAGTGTACTTAGACTCTTTTTCTCCTTTAAAATCCAAGTGTGATTTCACATTGTTCTCTACCTAAGTTATGTATGACAAATGCCTGGGGCCAAATCACCATCAAAGCAGCACATCGCAGGAACACTGCGCTTCCAAGCTTCTTAGTGATGACAGATGTCACTTTTGAAGTGAGCAAGGGGATGAAAGTGGCGAGGATGTGACGGGCGGCATGAGGACAGCTTCTCCGCCGCGACCTGCCATCATCAGTGCTTCTGAGGTGTAATGGGGAGAGACTGGAGAGGCCTGGAAGTTCCAACAGCCGTCTGGGGTGTCTGTGTCGGTGCCCAACAGGGGCCAAACCTTAAATGTCATACCCACGTAGCTTGCAAGGAGCCAGCACCCAACTTGGCAGCCTATCAGCCAGCCAGTCAGCAAGAGCTAGGCAGCCATCATGCCTAAGCCATCCGAGTGGGATGGAAGTGTCTCCCTCCGTTACACTGGCTGCTCTGCCAGTGAATTCATCAGGGTATAGAGAGAATAGCTAATCTGAGGGAACCAGCGGCCCAGAATCAAAGGGCCACTGGCTTCTCTCTTCCTTGTGTGTAGCAGCGCTCACCTGGGTACTATCCCCGGTGTAACAGAGCAAGCAGCAAAAGGACTTGGTAAACAAGGCAGAGCAATGCAACTTTCAAACAGAGAGGCAGCTAGTGCAGGGAAACCAAAACAAACTCTTAACTCAGGAAATTCACAGAACGTTTTCCCCCTGCCTTCCCCACTGTTCCCTGTGTCTTTATTGTGGCTTGATATGTCACCACTGTCTATATCTCCTACTTACTCAGGACTTCAAGTGGCTGTCTCTATTTTGTTGGGCCATAAATTATTCAGTGCCATGTGTCTTCTTAGTATCTACGCTTTCCATTGGGTTGCTATCTTATCCCCTCTTCTGAAAGAGGGGCTGGTGCTTTGAGACAGAGTTTGCTAAAGGTAACACAAGAACTTCAGCACCGACAACCACTTTCTTAGTAGGAGCTCTTGTCAAGTACATATATTTGTTCCAGCACAAGGAAAATATAAAAAAGAAAAGCAAGAAAAAAAAGTTGTATCTGAATACAACATGGAAACCAACAAGCACCACTGCTGCTACTACAACAACTTGGACTAGTATCTGAGCTAAAAATAATGACAGTATTCCACATAGAGGAGTGTGTGTTTTGTTTCAGTGCATGCATGCATTCATGTGTGGCTGTGTGTGTGAGTGAGTGTGTATGTAAATAGCCATATGAGACTGCATAGCATTACTGTCCAGACATTGAAGAGGTGACCTGATCCCAATTAATCACACCATCCCAGGGAGAACTGTCACATCCCATCTCCATCAGCAGTACCATCCTGTTCTGTCTCCCTCTCTTGTCATCCTCTGTTCATCCATCTCTTCTCTCTCCCTCTCTCACACACATCTATACACACAACAGACGTTACACACAGACACTCCACCATGCCCCATGATTCCTTCACCAAACCCCCCCTTCATCTCCGTCTCTTTATCCACACAGGGTCTAAAGCTGACAGGTCAGCTGGCACCGGCCAGTCGGTCCCCACCTGTCCCCTAACTTCTTCCCCCAGAAGGCAAGATGCTAGAGCAGAGTAGAGCCACTTCTATCTTTACAGCTGCCAAAACAGGATGCAGCCTAAGGCTTTCTTTCCCCAAAGAGAAGGTGTGTTTGCATTGTACAAGTGACAACGAAAAAGATAATGTTTTGTGGTTTATTACATTTCACAGCAAGAATTTGGCTAACAATGAGCATATACAGTATGTTGAAGTGAGAGGTTACAGAATGAATATATTTAGGAGCTTGTAATGCCATTGTACCAGAAACATAAATAGAGAGAGTGAACCTTAACAGCGGTATGCTTGACATGACTATGTACTCTATGCATTGTGAAGCTTATGAGGGTGACTGTGTGTCACATATCCACACAGACACTTCTGACTCTATATGAAGGTGATATATATTCTAATCAGGCTTTTAGATGTTCCTGAAATCACTATAGGAGGAAGCATTGTTGTTTTGTTTTGTTCTGGGTCTTTTTTTTTTCTTTTAGACAGAGCTAGAAGTGGAGATCAAAACACCAGACACGTCTAAAATGAAAATGGCATAGTGGATACAGGAGTCATGTCGTAGCTTTGTCTTTATTCATCCTGATATAACCGTTTTGAGTATTCCCTTTGAAAAATGAAGAACTGGCATCTTGTGAAATCACAGAGGAAGTCAGGAGACTATGTATCAAATGTTGTTAAAGTTCTATTGTTTCACCAAAATGTTCACAATGTTCCCTTTGTGCTGTTACAGGACTATGACATAAAATCAGAAGTCTGCAAAACTACAGGAAAAAGCTTCTTCTGAACAATATATGACTATTGTTTTGTAAGCTGTTTCTTGAGAAATAACTTTTTTGCTCAGTTGTAAAGATGTTTGTTCAGTGGTTAAAAAAATTGAGACAATGACAAAAAAAATGTGGAGGACTATTGCATTACACTATTTTCCTTTAATTCACCAATGACTTGACTATAGGTGTTTCTCTTCTAACAGATGAGTCTGAAGATAATGACTATAATTGCAGTTGTACTGACTTGAATAAGCCCAGAAAGAAGGAAACCAAGGAGTATACTGTAGGGATCCCATGAAGGAGGGAAAGCCCACACCATGGGAACCAACCATAAGGGAAAGAGGAGGAGAAAGGTGGGTCTGAATTCCCAGCACAGACTATAAACTCCCCTCTTGTTACAATGTTTGTGTATTTCCCTAACCCCCCCCCCCTCCTCTACTGCCTCCTCCTCTCCATATCCAGCAGAAGAGGGAAAATTGGGAAAAAATGGAACAGTGGGATAAGAATTTATGATGATAATGAGGCCCCAAGTGGCTTCCACCATCTTAAATCTTGTTAATCATCAGGTGAGTGAGGACTGTTTTACAGGAATACACAAAGGACAGGAGCGAGTTAAGCTGTGTTCAACAATCTGATATACGGACTTACTTCTCTGAATACCTCACCAAGAGCAGCAGCGGTATTAAGACATTAACCTTTACCATAGTGAGGAAAATATACTGTGAATTAATTAAACTTAACCTACAGTCCCAAGAAACACTTGCTTCAAAAGGATCAGAGTACCACTGTTCACTCATGGAAGCAGAAAATAGATAAGGGGAGGAGTTGAATCCTTTTTTCCCCCCCGTTTTCATTGCCAATCAAAACCAAACGTATCAAATGGAGGACTACCTAGTAGAGAGGAGCAAACAATCACCAAAATAAAAATACTCACAATATATTTAGTAACATTTAAACCGAACCGCAATCTTTTCCTCACTCTGATCTCAGCGTTTTTATTGCATAAACCTATTCTCGCATAGCTAGTATTTCCCCCACACTTACGCACCACTGTTGTAGAAAAGCATGGCAACTTCTACTATTGTTTAGGTATAAAAGTTAGCAGGGCAGTGCTGAGTGCAAGATGGTTGTGAATTTGCAAAACAGTGTTGGGAGTTGTTTTATTGGGACATATGCAGATAATGAAGCCTGTCAGTATTCCAATGACTGAATCCCAAAACTTGTCATTTTCCAGATGTAGTTGCCTCTTGTTGTTCTTTCACATAGATGATGATGATGAAGTAAAATTCCAATCCTATCATTGTACAATGGAAATATTCACCCTTCTCTCAGATAGACTACTTTCCGGAACCCAGACAAGCATAAACCTACAAATCTTTGGGAGTTGGGGTATGTATTTCGGTCTCTGGTGGATTTATATTGTATGTACATTCAGTATTCTTCTCAACCATCTCCTGCCTGTTCAAGAGAGGACTTGTAGAGTTATTTCAAACACTATAATGTTGTGACATATTTTTGAATCAGATATTTTTTTGATTTTATGTGTCCATGGTTAGATGAACTATACAATAATAAAATACACTACTTTTAATGCCAGTGGGTGAATTTCTTAGAGACATCAGGACAAACATTCTCTAGCCATTTTTGGTTAACAGATTTATCTCCTATATTTACAAAGCTCTGCATGGTCCAGCTGCCTTGACATATCTACTGTACACAGGGTATGTAATTATGAGATACAAAGCTAACTGACCTTGTCAAGATCTTCCTATGCTCTCAAAGCCAGCCCAGTGTAAAGGAGGAGGGGGTACATTCTGCAAATGTTACCCCAAACACACAAACACACACACACCTGGAGTATGGCTGTTTACCTGCCAGGTTAAAGGGCTGAAGTCAGTGACAGAAGGAGATGCAACAAGGAAGCGAAGAGGGTGGAAGAAGATGAATATGCAGGGCGAGTAGAATGTGAGGGAAAGGGGCAGAGAGGAAGGGGGGTGAAAAGAGAATGACAGTACAAAATGGAGGTGGGTGAATGGGGGTCACAGAGTGATGAGGGGGTTAAATGCCACAAATGCCATGTCTCAAGGCCTCATAAAGACAAGCTCTGCATTGCTCCCAAGGTCAGGACACGCACACATGCACCTGTGCAATGGTAATAGTGGGTGAGTGGGTGGGTGGGTGGTTGTCTGGGGAAGTATGTGTGAGCGCTGCAGTGTACAATACTCATAGTCTAGCCTGTTAGTGCACACTGTCTGGGACAAATGGCACAGCAAAAATACATTGTCTGCCTCTAATAAAGAGGATTAGAGAGAGGGTGGTGTGTTTTGTCTCAAGAAGATGACAATGTAATGAGTGTTTTTTTCTATAACTAGCTGTAAAGCAAGTGCAAGAGAGGAATGCATGAATGTTGTGTCACTGTTAGCCTGGAGTCACACTACAAGTGACTAACTGCTGAGAGAAAACAGATCTAGTGTAATCACTCAACAATCCCAAGTAGATAAATGTATGTACTGGACAGTATGTATTCAGTCATTCCTCTTGATCATGGGGAACATTAAAGCGACACCATGGAACTTTTGCGTGCGGGGTCCCCCTAAAGTCAAGAAACAGTATTGTCTGTAATAACTATTGTAAAATCTGTATCTCGGTAATACTTCTGCATTTGTTGATAAGTCACTCATGCCGGCAAACTTCCTGAGGCAAGACAATTAATGTGTGCTGAACCAAGTAAAGTAGCCCTACACCATTTTATACAAACATCATTGTTTTATTTTTATAGCAGCGTATGACATTCGTCACCAATTTTTTATGAAATCTGTAAAATCTGAGTGATCACTTAAGTATCACAAATCTGTTCGTCTTTTCATGATTGTGCACCTGAATCTCTTCCCTCACAGTGAACAACTTTTTAGTGTACTCCATCACAAGCCGTCTGTTTACATACCAAACCAAAACCAAACCGTCACTCGGGCCTTTTTGGAATTCCACGCAACTGCAGCAAAAAGAATCAATGAGGCCGTTTCCGTGTTTGTAGCTGAAGCGGCCATACGGTGGCTGCGTGAAATTCCCATTCCCACAATGCACTTGGCAACAACATTTCCGAACAAGGCCCCAGTGACATATCGGTTTGGTATGTAAACAAATGGACTGCTTGTGATGGAGTCCACTTTGAAGTTGTCCACAGTGAGCAAAGTGATTCAAGTGTGTAATCACTGAAATGCTAATGGATTCATGATACTTAGGCTATCACTCAGGTTGTACAGATTTGATGAAAACTTGGTGACGAATGTCATACGCTGCTTTAAAAATATCAGAAACAAAAAAAATGACAAATGAACAGATCTGTATTACAGCCTATAATCAGCTTAATAAAACTGCGGAAGGCTACTGCTTTAACAACTTAATGTAGGGGCATAATTGGAAGGCTATGATTGCAATAACATGACCTGAAACACAGTTAGCATAAATGCAGAAGATTTTCTAGAAGAATTTATTCTTACTAGTCCAAGAGTAACAATGCCAGGTCTCCATCGGTGGGGCATCCCTCCTCCTCTTTCAGCTCACACCAGTGAGTGAAAGCTGGGCCAATATTCACCCTAGTCAGGCCTCCTAATTTAGCACTCTCACGCTTTCTTTTCTTTGTCTCTTCAGACAACACTCTTACCCTCTTTGCTTTTCTTGTTGCTCCAGCCATGACCGTTTGCCGATTTGTAGCTTTCCTCCACTTGTAAATTTGTTTATCTGCCTTGCTTTTTGAAGGTGGTGAGGGAATTTGATATATGCAGTAAAGCAGTCAAATTTTGTAGTTCTTTTTGTGTAGGGGTTACAACCCAAAACCAGAAGTTGCATAGTGCCAGTGCAGGCGATACAGATGCTCTGGAGCAATGACGAAGGTGTAATTGAACCTGTTGTGAGTTGTACCACCAAAATGACCTTGACAACATACTTTGAAGGTTGAAAAACTACAGAATGTTGCTTTAAATGCTCTGTGATGAAAATGAAGGATAAAAAAAATTCTAAAAATGAAAACGTAACACAAAGACCAACATCAAATAAACTCAGACGTAAAGGAAATTTCATTTTGCAGCTCTGGTAAAAACCTTAGCTGTCATGTAAATCCTAACTTCTATGTTTAATTCCATTTACTTGAATTTTGTGAACTGCTTGCTGTAAAGGAATGATACTTTTGGTTATGTATAACTATTTCATTATAAAGGGATATAATCTTCACATTATTCATTCCCACAACATGTGTTTCAGAGTTTGTAGTGAAAATTACAAAATTATATGAAACTGTGTTGGAATCCCCCTGCTGAAAAATGATAATGGACAAGCCAAGTGGCAGGTTGAACATGCCAGTGGCCAACCAGCATGCACCAAAGTCCCGCTAGCCAGACAGCTAGAACCCCAGATGGCTGGCCAAACTGTGGTCAATGGAGTCAGCAGGAGACAGTATTACAGCCATCCATGGTTAGCAAAACCACCATGATCACTATGGTAACAGGGATCCGAAATGATCTGGAGAGCCAAGTCTTCAATTAGGGGAGGTGGGAGGAAAGAGGACAATATGTGCTATCTCCAGTCCAACCTGCAGATAGCAATGAACCACACAATGGACACAAGCCCGGCAAACTGGTAAAAGTCCACTTTCACATGCACACACGTGCATATTGTACACACCCTCGGCCTCTCAAGCCCAAAATGGCACCAAAGCAAGACAATGAGATGGTTAAGTGTCTGATCCTTTGATCACTTCCAATATCCAGTGAGTTTGCCACCTAAACCATTATTGTCCCATGAACTTAACAGGCACAGGCAGCATTCAGCCAATTACAGTGCGGCATTAACGTTAGGCGGGAGTGTCTGTTATATGAGACAACCAATTAAAATCACTTATGGGTAGGGTAATATCCCGTGATTTAGGCCTGAACAAAACGGCTTTGTGAGGATTATCCCTAGCGTAACGTGATCTCATTCTCTTCCACTCAACCACACACACAGACACACACAGTATCCAGGAGCTGACACTACAAGCCTTGCACTGTACATATAGACACACGCACACTTGAGAGATGACAAGACAACTGGGCCTTGGGCTGCATTCATGTACATGCCTTCGCCATTCCCAGACAGGCATTGATGAAGCACATTTAAAGCTACAGAGTATTAGCATTCAGGACTGTTTCCAAACAAACCCTTGTTCACACAGAGAAACAAAAACTTTGCAACAATCTAGTGCCTCTATAAGCAAGACACACTGTCTAAGTTGCTTTCTTAACCAGATCTTAATATTTAAGTGACCCAAGTGTCCGAAAACACACACATAAGGACTTTCTTCAACCCGTACCTTTCAGTGAAATGTACAAAATGTTTTAAAGCAGGGCTGAGCTAGACACCACCTGTCAGATGGTCAATTTGAACAGTGTCCATAAAGATCCAAAAGTCAGTTTGGCTGATGCCGTTCAGCCCCGGGGGATTTACTCCTTATGCTAAGGCACTTCAACATAATCCTTAGCAGGTTTGGTTTACAAGCCTTGTGTGTCTTTTTAAATATTGGTGCACTCGCGCTCAGCAGAACAAATGCTAGATCTTAGTAAATGGAATGTGAAGAATTGATATACTGTTGAGATTACTATTGTCTTTAAAAACCTTCATACATGAAGCAATGGTCCCATAATATAACTATGACATCCACTATTTCATAGGAACCGAGACTCCATTTTTTCCCCCTAATTCCTATGGTCAACAGTGAATAACTATCATTCATCTCCTCACCATTTATGCACAGCAGACAAACCCAGCATGAAGCCCACTGAGGAGCCTGCTAATGATCTAATGGCTAGTGCCCTTCAGCCACTGTGACTGACATGGCCAACCCATGAGCTCTTTGCCTTTCACCTACTTGTGGCTCTGATTTACTGCCAAAGCTCCCATTAATTCTCCCCACAGGCTCTTTTTTTTTTTTAGGAAATCCATCGAAAACCATTAAAATGCAACCTAAAACCTCAAATGGGCATGTCAGTTAGAGCTAAGTTTAAAATGGCACAGTTGAGTGTACTTTCCTGCACCTCGGGACCACTGAAGCTGACCTCGACATGTACGGAGACAGTTTAAGGGATGTATTTTCTGTTGTGCCTTGGTCAGATATGTCTACTCAATCACTAACTGTGAGGAAATGTAGCATTGTCAGGTCGTTGTGGTGGGGTGTGTGGTGAGACTGGTCCTCACTGCTGCCCCATTTCTAACCGCCACAAATGCATCTTTCCAGGGGTCAGGACAGGAAAAGAAATCTGTTAAAATGAAAAAAAAAAAGGTTTCTCCAACACTTGTGAAATACCCATGCCTGGGGACAAATTGTTTGATTTAAATAAGACTTGGATAAAGAGACTCTGGAAAGAGAAAAAAGAACACCAGAATTAGCTGACAAAGGACAAGATCAGTAGTTCTACATAGAAAGAGATAAAAATAAAAACAGCTTACGAGAGCTAAGCCTTTTAATCTTTCTGGTTCGGAAACATAAATAGTATTTCTGGCAGTCATTTAAATTCATCAGACTAAAACAAAAATGTACAGTCTGCCAAAATATATGACACAGACACTCTCCATGAGAACATTAGTCCAGCAATTTAAAACCTTGCACTCACAAATCACTGTACAAAGCACAACAGGGAACAAAGCAAAACTGACCTTTCAAATGATTAAGCTGAAACATTATCATCATATTCCCCTATTTTTTCCTCCCTCAGATCAGAACAACTGGTTTGCCAGTTCAGAGCTGGCAGGGGCAAAGCCCATCTATGATTTCAGTACTGAGCTGCTGGGCTGAGGGGCCAAGCTGGCTGATGCCCATCTGGAGCGGGCCAAGTGTCTGCTCCACTCAGGCTCAATGCACAGTGGTGATTACTGCGATGGTGCGGCGGCAGTCGTGGTGGTGTGGTTATAAATATAAGCCCTGGTCTGATCCCTCTTGTTCATAAACAGAGGTTTGGAGATGCTGAGCACAAAGGCTTGTGGGCCTCTGAGGGCAACTGAGCTACACAGCCACTATTCTCCTTTAGTTCTGTCTGGCCAGCTGGTGATGTGTCACCAGATGAGGATGGCTGGGCAGCAAACAAGGAAACTGAACAACAGAACAGAGGGATGGAGCAACTGTTGGCACTAGGAGAGATGGTGGCACAGATATAAGGAGTGGAGCATGGGAGCAGAAAGAGTCCACAGGGTACGGCCTCAAATTGACTGAGAGATTATGCTGCACTGTCTACAATAAAGCAGACTGGATGACTGTTTTCACCATAGAATCACAGAGGCACAGTGAGGAATTTTAAAAAGGTGACATGGCTACCTTTCCAAAGATTTGCATTAATCATACAGTCAATATGAAATACATGCACCACTGTCTACCATGTGCCCAATAGAATGTGGCTTTTACTCTTCTAAATTCCCAACACCAGGCATCTCTTAGTCTTGATCTAATTAAGCATAACCCAAGTGCTGGCATTCTCCAGTGGACTAACTCTGCCATGTTTCCCACTAATCCATGCACCCCCCGCCCAATCTCTCTTAACCCCTGCCCGCCAGTGGTCATATGGCTCAGAATGTTTGCTCCATGCCCAATCCTATATCAGCATTAGCATCAAGGGTTAAGCCGCTAATGCTGCCAGCTGTGCATAGCTGCCCCCTCCACACCAATCCCTTCTGAACAATGGAACTGCCATACCCAGCAGGGCAGTTAGGGTGGGGTGGGGTGGCATCCCCAGGGGGTAAGTGTGGCTGTAGTGCCATCTTGTGCCAAGTGTTCTACCCTGCTCTTTAGGACAACGGCACAGCAATTGAGAGGAAATTAAAAAATAAATGAAAAAAAAAAAAAAGAAAGCAAAATGTGCAAAGGAATAGATGTTTGTATCGTTATTTTACTTTGTTATATATAAATAAGTCTCCAAACCAATATTTATTCAACTTCGCTTTTTTAATGAGTAGGTGATAAGTGGCCCCTAAATCTGAAACTTAAATTCAGGCAGCGGTACAACATTACTACACCATGTCAAGTCAGTACACTGAACAAAGCAGGGAAGGGCATGGCTGAGCTGGCGACACAGCTTTCTCAGTTAAGCTGATAATTGCCCTTATTGATGTATAAAAGATATCCCACAGTGCCTTGTGAAACACCATTAGAAGGCAGAAGCTGAATTGTTCATGAGCTGCTTCCAAATGAGGAAGAAGGGCAAAAAACTCTGAAGATTAATAAGACTTCCCCTGGAGTGTGATAATAACATGATGTATGTGTGTGTGGGCCGATGTGTGAATGTGTATTTTCCCTACCGTCTCTGAAGAGTTTCCATAACTAAAAGACATTATTCAGAGGGAAAGTAATCTATTTAAAATCTCAAATTGAGGGGAGAAGATGTAATGTCATTAGAATACAGGAAGGGGTGATGGTCATTATCACAAGGGCCCTCCTCATTTAAACGAAGGCTACTGAAGCTGAAATGATGACGCTTTAAATGCCCCCAGAGCTCCACAAAAAATTAGATACTCCAAGCAAATGTACACTAGTGAGGCACTGTGTGAGGCCAAATCTTCCATGCAGATGGGTCTGTAGTGAATGACATTAAAGTAAGTGGCCCTAATAAGGTGGATTTTTGCCTTTGTAGGCTCCTGATGCCCATTAGAGGTCTAAACTCAGCTAACAAAGACGAATACCCACAAAGGGCAATAAATACAATGCATTTATTACCATGGAAGGGACAACCACAGGGAAATAAATACTCTAGAAAGTAAAGGCTTTAGTGAGACTTTATGAACAAAATCTTACCATGTACTTAATATGAATACTAAAACTCAAATTAAAAGTAAAGATCTGACACACCATTTATTCCACTGCAACATGCAAACAAAGTTTAATAATTAACTTATGCCTCAAGAAGAATTATACAAGTTGTAGTATTATATTATATCAAATCTGAATGTACTTAAATGCTCTCTTTTTCATGTTTCTGACCTAGCTTTTCAAACAAGATGTTGAAGGAACCCATTACAGATTTGACCAAAAAAAAAAAGGAAATATATGAAATATTAAGAAGAGCATTGCACACTATCTAACGATTCCTGAAGTCTCTGTATATGTATTCAAATCCAAGCCTTCTAATTATTCAGAAAGGGAAGCCATGGAAATTCTGAAGGGGGGTTATCAATGAGAAATGACATGTTGTTAAGTTAGGAATTCTCTTTGTGTTAGCAAGGTTTCTCTAGTTAATCTGGCACCTTGTCTTGATCTGCACCAAGGTAATTGGAATGCACAGTGAAAATGCCTGCTGTATTGAGATAGCAGAGAACAATGAAAGAAATGAATATCACAACAGGCTTTAGCTTTCTAATCAATTCTCTAACTTGCTGTTCAAAAGTAGGCTTGTACTTTTTAATGAGGACGCAGGGGCTGAATATTTCTGGCTACAGTAACACAGCAGATTACAGCTCCAATTAAGTCAACTTTCACTTAGACATCAAGTAGAGTTATCTCTTTGTTGTGGAAACCCTGTTTATTGTTGCCGCTCAAACCAACAAATGTCAAAAGGAACATCTATTCTCATCAAATACTTGCAAAATGTGGCAGAGCGAGAAACTAACACACAGATAAATAACATATTTAAGTTTGTCTGTTTGGATTCTCTGTGTGCAAGCCTGAATCTATAGTGCAGACATACATGTGTGCATGCTCATTTATCAGTGAGTAAATGTGCGTGTTATTCAGTCATCACACCCCCGGTGCCCTGGCATTAAGCAGAAGGAGGGGTGAGGGGTCAGGTCAGGGGCAGCCACGACCCTTCCGTCTCCACGGCACAGTGTCAGCCTTTGGTCAAGGCAAACAAACAAGGCTGGCCCCCAGGCAAGGTGGGCTCAGCAGGGTGGCATTGCCAGGTCAGGGTACAGCCTGGGACAGGACAGGACGGGATGGCAGGCCTCTGATAGATGCTGCTCATTATTTTCACCCCAGAAAACTGGGACAATTACAAACAGAAAGATGCCATGGCAACTGGAGTATGGGGTCACAGGCAAAGGGCTTTTTATCTCCGCTAACTCAGCCACATTTGTCAACTCAGCCACACAAGAGTGCACGCACATGCACACAAACAAGTTTCAAACACTTGACACAACAATAAACTTTTGTGAGTGTAGCCTCCAAGTGATCTGTTGCATCCTTTTGTATAATAAAGAATCAACTTTTTTTCATCCAGACTAAATTCAAAATGAATCAAATCATTAACAAAAAAAGGAAAGGAAAGGAAAGGAAAGGAAAGGAAAGGAAAGGAAAGGAAAGGAAAGGAAAGGAAAGGAAAGG
>JAPTYQ010000018.1:43914383-43934316 GCA_029814465.1 Ostorhinchus cyanosoma
GTGTGTGTGTGTGTGTGTGTGTGTGTGTGTGTGTGTGTGTGTATATGTGTTTGTGCTCACCTCCCTAATTGTGAGCACTCATATGCGGGATGTGTACTTCTCTGCACACACTGAAAACAATATCTTCATGTATGTCCTTGAAGGTCCACAAGTACATACTGTATGTATCTGTGAGAGATGCTGCGTTAATGTTAAAATCCCACATTTTCTGTTACAAGCAGTCAATTCAATAGCGGTGCAATACGTTGCATGTAAAAAGCTTGCGAGTGTCAGCCTACATTAGCTAAGCCAATTGAGTATAAGCAGATGTGTTGCAGCGTATCATAAAGGACTCCCACCTGACCCGCCCCTCATCACAACCAACTTCCACTGCAAGCCCTCGACAACACATATTTGTAATGTTGTTGTTTGTTTAGTCTCTTTATTCGCCTGACAGGGTTTCAAACTTGAGCGTCTCTCCCTAAAGAGACAGAAGTGATGAAACAATCCCAAAGATGGCGGCTGCTGTTATTTATTCAGAGTTACAGCTGACTGTGAACACACACAAGTAGGGCTTTCATTTAGGTGATTACACCAGATTAAAATTCCCCTTAATGTTTGAGAGTGCGCATTTCTTTAGAAGAGGCCTCAGCTTTGAGTGTCAACACAACGACGCATTAGAACAGTGAGCATCACATTAACCAGCAGCACTGGCAGCTCAGAGGTGCAGCAAGACAGGGATTTTCAGCTTGATTGGGTTTTCATCTTGGAGTAAAGGAATGAATTATTTATTTTCAGACTTGGATGTGTGTGAGAGTGTACACAAGTGTGTGTTTGTGTGTGTGATGAAAAAAACCAAGCCAAGGTAAATACTTTAAAACATTCTACCTTTCTCTTGATGCAGAAAAACAACAAGCTTTAGGGTCAGAGTGCAAGGTTCCCAAAAGTGAAATTCCAGCAATTATTCACGGGAGATCCACAGCGGGTGCTCAGGGCAACATGTCCGCACCCTTGAGTGGGCAGAGAAGACTGACAGCCCCATTATAAAACGGCCTGCGTGACAGATAAATATTTCAGACACAAATAAATAAAGGATGCCCAGCGTTTTCCCTCTGAATGACTTTTCACAGCCGAATGCCCACGGCCGCTTGCCCCGGGATTTCCTGACGGCACCCTTCAACCCTCCCTCATTCTCACCCCACCGACCATTCTACATCAGGCTCAATGCGACACCCCCAAAACAGGCCGCTAACCCCTCCTAATGACCCACCACCATACACACAAACCTGGTCGTCGTCCAACCACAGTGCATATTCCCTAGACTGACCACCCACAGCGGCTGCATCCAGGTAGAGGCACCACTCCTCCATTTCTCTGTACAAAAAAAGCAATTAATCTATGTGTCTGAGCCGGGGTATCTATGAAGGCCTCCCCATTGTGTTTTTGGATCCCTGTCTGTTGAGCTAACACAGGGTCCATTGTTGTCCAGTAATTACTGTAATGTGTAAGATACATGTTGAATTGTAATGATTTTGTTCTTTTTTTCCTTTTCTTTTTTTTTGGGTTAACACACGGGGTGATTACAAATGGGCTGGGAAGATGGGCTTCTCATGGGGTATGTAAAAATATATATAGATTTAATTTAATAGTAGATTAAGTGTGTTAAATGTCTGTTGCTGTAATAGGCATGGCTAAGCATCTCCTCTGCCCTTCCTAATAGTTTCTTATGGATTACCTCGCTCCACTTTATTAGGACAGCGTGCCATCCCAGAGGAGTGCAGCGTGATAATTCAATTAAAGGAAAATTATGAGATGTTCCTGTGGTTACAATCTATCACAGGACAGATGGGAATCTTGCCTCCAAGCAAATAGATGGAGAAAGAGTATGAACAGAAAAAGATAAAGCAGGAGAGAGAAAAGTGACCCGACAGTATAACCTCTCCCCCCTTCAGGTATACAACCAGAAAGGAAGCGTGCACAAGATGTGAGATTAGAGTCAGTGAAAAGAATTGTTTTGCTTCCAAAGTATAGAACTGTAAACCCTTTTTAGCACAAAGTCTGCTACAAGACGTCAGAGATGCTGCAAAAAATAGCATGGAGGATGACGATCTCAATAATAGAAGCCATATATTGCATGAAAAAACATGTAAATATCAGCACTGACAAGCACTGTAGTTTAGGTATCAGACAAGTACTGTATCTAGCTTGAATGCAATCATATTGACAGGTTTTCCTGTGTTGTACTAGTTCAAACGTTTCTTCTGTGTGTACAGTAGTTTGGATATCAGGTTTTTTCTTTGATGTCCTGCTGGGCGGCACAGAGAAAGCAACTCTTCTACCAATGGGACTATTACACCAGACAAGTTGAAATCCTGAGAACACAAGGTCTTTCTGACTGTCTTTTTGTCTGTCTCTTCGTCGTTCACTTTTCCCCCTCTCCATCTTTCCCAATATTTCTCTTTCACCGTCTCCCTAACAAAAATCGTGTTGAGCGGTGTTAGCACTGAGATAAAAAGAATGCTAAAATATTAATGGAGGTGTGCTTTGTTCTGGCGAGCACAGAGACGTAGAGACGTAGTTCTTCTGACTGGTAGAAACCAGGTCTGATTCATTAGCTGGGGTGTCTGTGTGAGGAGGTCCACAGAGGGCTGCCACATCCACTGAGATTGCTGGGTAGGCCACCCCCCACAACCACCACACCCCTTTCCAATCAAGCACTCCTGCACACACACTCCCCCACCTCCTCATTCTCTCAGCATTTTTTTTTTTTTTTGCGTATTCTCTCAAAACCTCTCTTCACTGTCTTGTAAATTCTTCTCATATTATCCTCTCATCCTCCTCCTCTCTAGTGATAAGGTTCCCTTAAGTTCTCAGCCCATCCCCCTTATATGTATGTTGTTTGTTCTTTCTAATGCATCTCCAGATGTGGAACTGAAAGGAAAGTAGAAAAAAAAACATGTTTCTTAGCTCCACACGAGATTAGATCCTGGGGTAAACAAGCCAAAGACCTAAGAGCTAGGATCTGGTGCACACTTTACCCTCAGTGACTGCCTTTGAGAGGTAAAATGCTACGTATTCACACATGTATGAATTATGCTGGGCTGCGCCGGGGAAGACTGTACCAGAGGGAGAGTCCAGCTTCTTTCGCTCCCTCTTTCTTTCCTCTCATCTTTTACTCTACCTCACTTTCCCCTTCCCCTGTGAGACAGAGCTGATCAAACAATACAGAGTGGACACAGTCCCTCCACAAAATGAAGGGGGAAAACATAGAGACAGTAACAGATAGAGAGATGGAAATTAGAGACTCTTCCAAAACTCCTTTTTTCCACAATCCCTTAAAAAGATAAGTTCCTTCCCCAATGAATAAGGAATAGCTCATTGGGATAGTGTTAGAACAAGATTGAAGATTTCGGGGATATGTTTTATCTTTGTTATGCTCTCATTGAAAAAAAATCAATAGAGCTGCACGAGGATAAAAAGACAAAGATAACAATGAAACTAGATAAAATAAAGTTTTCACAGATGTCTTGATTCTTGTTAAGAAAAGTACTACACTAGTGACTTTGTTTCAGGATTAAAACTTATTAACTTGGGTTTCTGTGCAAGAAAACTCTTCAACAACAGCAACTAGACAAAAACATTACAATGAAATCAGTGCATGAAGACTTTTCCATTAATAGGTCGGAATTCATAACACATGTACACGAGCTTGATGTCTGTTGTGGTTTATATGCATCCATGGTGGGTTGTTGGGAAGCAGCTCTTTTCTTGTTCAAATGGTTTGTAGTAGTCCAGTGGGAAGTTAGGGAAATATGGGGACACTTGTTCTACTTGTTCTTTGTGTAAACAAGACTTGACAACCTTACCTGATGCAAGAGAGGAATAATGATCAGAACAAGAGAAACCCTACAACTAAAACGGATGCAGAATTAATTGAGCAAGTTGCAAATCTGAAATCTGAAATGAAAATCGATTGTTACACAAGGTCTTAGAGCAGTTATGACAATGAAATTTTAACTGTGATTGACAACTGTCTTTGTTTTTGTTGCTGGTATAGTATAGAATATAATAGTTTATGCACATACATACATACAGCACAATTAAAGAAGAAAGAATATAAAATATACAAAGAAATAACTGGTACTGAAAATTCAAATAGTGATGAAATATGACACATTCATTTGTTTCATCAAGTTGTTTCCCTACAGGTCAATGGAGATGACTATCATGATTATGCAAAATTATTGTGATTACCTTAATTAACTGTGAAAAGGCATACGTAACAACTAAACAAATTTGTCAAGTTTTTCCGATATTGTAAACGTATGTTATGCTTATTAAAGAATGTCACTTTTAAATGCACAACATTTGTTATTTTATTTTAAGGAGACACGCACACACCGATTTTCATGCAAACGCATGCCCACAGAACACACATTCAAACATGCAAACAGCTCTGTCTCCAAAGCTCAAAAAGCAAGCCAACAGGCACACAGATGAGCCACTACAAGCTCAAAATCCTTTTATTACCTCTCGTTGTGGAGAGGATGGAGAAGTGGCTCGCCAAGTGCTTTACTTGCTGTATATAAACCCTTAAAGCCTTGTCCCACACCCAAAGAAAGGCCAGTGCAATCTGTACGCAACCCTGTTCCCATATGGGCCAGTCTGCCATGGGCCTCGTTTGCCTTTGTCCTGTGGCTCTCCAAGGGCCAAGCCCCGCATGCCCCAGCCTAGCTCCAGGCATTTATTAAATATGCACCTTCCAGTCCCTGTGAAGAAAGATCCCAACTAGCTAATCTCATCACAGGCTGGGGACCCTCCACATATGTAAATCTACATCTGTTCCCCTTCAAAGAGGGAGATTCTCCAGGATTATCCCGCACACAGACCCACACACATACACATGCGCACATGGACATACACATATATGCAAACAATTGCGCACACACACACACACAAGTACTCATTTCTCCCACATGGCCACTGCCAATCAAAAAGTCCCCCCTTTGCCACATGTCTACCGTCCCCAGACTCTAAAGGTACCCTCCTTTCTCAATTAGCTTGATGACAAGCAATGGCCAAGAAATTGGTCTTTGTGTCATTGCTTTGTATTTTCACTGGTGGGAAGTGACAAGGCAAGGCCTTACAAAACCTGCCCCTCGCCTAAAGGATATGGCTGGCATTAGGGAACTGGGACTGGGCCAGGGCTCGTAAAGACTAGCATCAGAGGCCCAGGAAGCTGGCACCATACAGAGAGGAACACCATATATCGCCTTGGGATTTCATTATACATCCACGAAACACAGGATTAGCTTGCTCCCTGGCTGGGAGCTGCCATGAGATGAGTCTATGAGAAAGACAGCTTCATCAAACATCACTCAATGACTGGCAGGTGACAGCAGTAACACATACATATAATAGGCTGAGAAATGTCTGTGGGTATCCAACAAAAAATTGCACGTGGCTTCGTATTAATACAAATGTAAGCTAACACAGGTGGAGAAAAAAACTACAGATTATATTTTTTGGGCCTCACAGATCGAGATCTTCACATTTTTAAGATAATTTGACTGAATATAATAACCCTGCAGTATGTTTATTTCTTGAACTTATCAGGAAAATATATCAGATAACATGAAAAATTTTATTTATTCATATTTAATTTTGATTGACTACGTTTTTCTGCTTAGCAATAGAAGAAAAATGTTTCCATTTGCTATTAAAACACTTAGAAATTACATGTCACCTCCTAAATTTGAATAAATCTAACATACTTCTTCACTTAAACATTTTTTGACTACCTTACACAAGTGAAAGCAGATACATGAATAAAATGACCACAGAAAAAGATGGATGGTTCCAAGAACAAAATGAACAAGTGGTGCCAGACACAACAAACCCTTGCACATATTTCACCCATTATAAGTAGATGGGAAGATTTTTTGTTTTTTAAATCAGAAAAAATGTTAACTTTGCTCTACTTTTCCCAAAATGTAATGAGATCTATTCTGGGTTCTGGCAATCTATAAACCCAATTTGGTATGAATTGAACCAGTAGTTTTGCTGCTTAAGAATTAACAAACAAACAAATCGAACTAAAAACAATACCCTTTGCCTGCACTTTGGGGGGTGGGGTAAAAATACATTATATAAGAGGTGCAGCTGGCACCATTTTTTTTCCCCTAAAAATAGTACATGGCATGCACACAACTCATACTGTTATGTAAATACAGAAGATAAGAGCTCAAAACAAACACAATGGTAGAACCACCAATACTAAATGCCTGGCAGTGTGATGGGAATCATCACTGTTGAAATGCCTAAAAAATGAAGTGAAATTTAACAAGGTTCACATGGGTAAAGCTGCCAGTTTTATTATATTTACAATTACATATTCTCTGTGACCAAGCCATGATTTTTCTTGGGGATACAGACAAGAGGAAGTGGAATTTGTCCCTAATTCGTCATTACTTGCACTGCAACCATATCAGCAGTCAAAAATCATCAATCAATCATGAGTGTCTGCTTAACCCCTGGTGAAATACTTCTCATCATAAGTGCACAGCAGCCATTATACAAGCTTATGGTGACAGTAGCACTGACATAAGGTGCTTATACATGAATATTACCAGTGACAGATGAATATGTTAGCTTATCTTTCTGTTGTGGCACAATGTGGTTTTCTGACTATGGGTTCTCTTAATGTGGTTTCATGGAGTGTTGGTGGGATACAGTATGACTTGAGATGTACTCCAATAAACCTACTGCAAAAACGCTACTATCAGGAATGGACCTTCAGTTAAGTGCATTTTGTTTACAGAAAAAACAACGCCACTATTTCATAACTAACTAAACTATGATCTAAGCAGTCACACTTATGTCAACAACAGAAGCTTAAGAGAACAGAGAAATTGAAAGCACAGTGACTAATGATTTTCTTTTTTCTAATTTGCCCTTTTTGCCAGCAATCAGCACTGCATATGCTACGTTCCGAAAATGAATTGAAAATATGTTAAATTTCATTCACCTTGAAATGAAACAGCGTGTTCACAAGCTGCTATCGTGTAATTATTTTTCTTTAAAAAAGGACTAAAACGCAAAGTAAGTCCATCTGACACAACATAACAGCTACACAGAGAATGGTTGTTAAGACATGTTCGATAGATCCGATTTGCATGTTTAATTAAGCTATCAGCTCAGTACAACAGAGACATAAAACATAAAGCCGCAGAGTCAACAGCCCCTGTAATAACATCTCCCTCCGGTCAGAAGGGCTGAGGAGAAGTGGAGGGAGGAGAAGAGGGAGGAGGAGAGAAGGCAGGCAAAGAGGGTGTGGGGAGGCTGCAGTCAGTCACTAATACACTGAAAGGGAAAACGCAAAGCTTTTCATTAACACCCTGTGAAAGGCACATTCACACTCCAGCCCACTAATTAAGTCAGGCCTCACTCACTAGGGAGCAGGAGTAAAGGGGAAAGAGTGAGAGAGGGAAGACGAAAAAGGGTAGAGCTGGAAACGAGAGACAGAAAATGAGGAGTCTACGAGGGAGGAAAGAGGCCAAAACTGAAGTAGGGAGATGGAAGAGAGAGGCAGAAACATGCAGAGTTAGAGTGAGAGAGCAGAAGGAGGAGGGAGGTATAGAGATAATATCTCTGCTTCTAATCAGGTTGATTTTAAAGTCACTCATTGCCAGTCCACTGCAGGCCTCATTAACTTGCCCCTGGCTGGCATCATTGTTCAGGCAGCGTTTGAAATCCACCAAAGGAATGGAGATTTGCTTTAATCCAGGCCCATCAAAGGTAACACTGATGCTGTGGTGACGCTCTGCCTCTGGATTAGGCCAAGCTCGAGGGGAGAGGGAGAAGAGAGTGAGGGGAACGGGAGAAAGAGAGACCCATCCTCAAAATTTAACCATTTCGAATTCAGTAGGTGACAGGTCTCAAGAGCCTCACCAGCACTGAAGATGACACTTTCGGGGAGCATTTGAATAATCTCAATGGTCTTGGTTACATAATTATGCCATGACAATTTGGGCACATATGTCAGCGTACAGTCTGGCAGCCAGCATGTCAGTGTGAGGAAGCTTACAGGGGTAGGGATAAGCACCATACTGTCCCTGCATTTTCTCTCCTCCACTGTGTTCTGCTAGGTGCTGATTTGGGAAAATTTGCAATTCAAAACAACTTTTTGAAAAGAATATTTTCTTACCTCATGAATACAGTATTTGGGAGGCAGGGTTTAAATTGCGCACAGCAACGACAGCAGACCATTTTGTGGTTAGCTTACCCCTGGCTCTGTCAGAAGATGAGCATAAAGAACAGCAGCATAATGACAATATCATGGTGCAGCATTTTTCTCCTGTTTAGTGTTTGATTTGATCAACCAGGAAGCCCAGCTCAAACCAACGGGTAGTTGTACATGTTCCAATAGGAAGGTCCATGTTGATTACTACAAACTGAGAGGATATGGCTGTGAGGCAAAAGAGTATCAGCACCAGAAGGGCAAAGCCACAGAATACTTTTTATCACCATGCAGAATGCATATTGATGCTTGACAGCCGTGATAAAAAAAATAAGTGTGCTGAAATACACTTTTATCACTTTCTAACTCTATCGTGAAAACATGCTTTCTGAAAGTGCAGCCTCTTCTAGAACTCTATCTAGGAAGCCCAAGTCCAGCGTTAAAAATATACTGACATCTCATCTTTATTCATGAGCATAGCCACTACAGTGGATATTAAACTCTAAACAGATCTAAGAATAACAGTGAAAAAAGCATCTTCTGCAAGGCTGCACTCTGGAATTTTTACTCTTCAAAAGTGCTAAAAGGACAAGTCCATGCAATCAACCTGTTCCCTCTAAAAATGGATTTGTTTAGATACAATATGTCTTTGGTGGAGATGTTTAAGCATGAGTCCTCACATGCTTATGACATGTTTAACATGAGTTTCAGGTGTCACTGACCATGCCCCAGCATGCTTTGCCATAGTCAGTAATGTTGAGGATTCTCAGGAGACTTGAGGGCGAGGAAGAGAGCAAGGAATAAGCAGGAGTGGCAAAGAGGCGTGAGATTGTGGGTATGAGGACCCTAGGCTCATGGGGAGCCAGGTTAAGCCAGTTAAGGGCATTAGACCTCCAAGCTGATGAAAAGGGGTCCTCCCAGATCAAATTGAAGTAAATCTAGCCTAAATCCACTCTACAAAGGGAGTTTAGACTTTGCCATTGTGTAGACCAGAGTAAACAGGGGGTCCTTGGGTAAGCCTCCCTTCACAGGGGACAAAGGCAAAGAGTTGAGGAACTGATCTTACCCCAGTAGGCCAATGTTAGCACACAGATCACAGGGTTAGACACACTCAAATCTATCAGCTGCTACACAGGCCTCTACGGTCACAACACTCTCCTAAGCCTTAAACAAGCTATAAGTTCTCCACTGGCTCTGACACTCCAGCATGCCTCCCATGACTGCTTACATTTTGCCCTGAAGACAGGAGTGAAGAAAACTCTATGTTCAGTCGATGCCTCTTGGACAGACATCTCAAAGGGCAGTTTTCTCACCCTGCCAGCTGTTTCACACATCCTGACATTTTTTCTTTCATAGTCTAAAAGGATTGTTATTGCATTGTGTCTCTACGACAACCGATGAATCAAGCCTCTATCATCGTTTCCGTCAAAGTATGAGGCGATTTTCCCAGATGGCCGCTGGGCACCTGTGCTTTGAAAGCAAGATCACAGTGGCAGGAAAAAAATACTCCTTATTCAGTAAAGAACCTTCCAGAAAGGCAAGCACAATCATCCTGTTAATGGTTCTAATTGAGGCATCATCATACCCGTCACACTCCAGCTGAACCTAGCACAATAAATATGTGTTCAATTAGGATCCATCAAATGCTCCCAGCCATCGCTGCTGGAAAAACAAAGAGGGCCCCCTGGCTCATGAGCCTCTTCAATTCACCTGGCAATCATATTATGATACTCTCATTTTTGACCTGCTTCAAATTATCTCTTGGGGGAAAAAAACTGGTCCTACCTATTTGTGCAAAGACAATTGTTCTTTTCTTGAGTCAAAAACTTTGGCAGATTATAGCCTCTTTGCGCTTGAAAGGTACTCTAGTAGGTGTCGGGTACTATTACAGTCAAGATCTATGCAAACACGCACTCATACATGAACACATACACACACAGGCAGAGGTTACAGGCCCGGCAGGTGTTTGTGTGAGACTGCAAAAAACCCAAAGCTGCTTCAGTAATTATCAGCCAAGGAAACCATAACAGTGTTCACACAACAGAAGAATGCAAAAACAAAGGAGGCATTCAGGAGCAGTTACACCTAAGGTGTTTTCATAGTGACGGCCATTTTGTCAGCTGACACAATTGCTGAATGAAATGAAAGATAAGCACCGCAGGCAACCAGGTGTTCCTTCTGTTTTCCAGGAGAATATTCCCAGTAAAGTGATCCTGGCTGGTTGTGCACACATTTGTGTGTGCATACATCTGTTTATTTTAAACAAAGACAAATTAACACTGAGAAGGGTCTGTCTTGTTTATACATCTGCTGGTGATACTTGCATACTTACAGTTTTCCAATGCAGAGTGTAGGTTAGAAGTACACATTTTATGAGTGCTTGTACATGAGAAGAATTTTAATACTTGTTTATATGTGCGATATACGCACTAGGGCTAATTTGTAAAGGACTTTCCCATTGGCCTCATAGAGGGAAAATTTGTGTATAAATATAAGACAACTTTTTGTATGACAAATAAAGAGTTATGTGTTAGCTTGTCACTTAAGTGAGGGTGACAGATATGTGACTACGTGTAGATAAGGAATTATGTGGGATGGATTTCATCCAGTTTATTCAAACGAAATACAATTCTGTAGAAGTCAAACAATAATAATAATTTCTGACAGGAAAAAGCTGTTAATAAGTCAATTAATCAGCTGACACTGTCCTCTTAACAACCTGACAGCTTAGAAACTAAATAAGTGTTTGACATCTAAGTAAAATAATAAATATCTAAATCGACAATCCATAAATAAATATCCATGGATAACAAACATCATACACAAATGAATGACTCAAATCTAGAACTGAACAGCTGCGTATCAAATAATACTGAAGGTACAGTGCCCTATTGGTACGGAGCCAAATCAATGAATCAATCTCTCCAACACCGTTGAGTCATCAGTTTTTGCAATACACTTAATTTAAGGCGACAGCCCAAAGTACACATTGGTATGCATACAGTGAAAGACCTTGCAGTGTACAATCTCCATGATATTCTTCATTCATAAATGTATTGTAATACTAACCACCCAAGTACCAAAGAAGAACAGCTACATGCTCCAATTCATTTTCATATCAGTAATGAAGCCACAGTACAGTCACACAGCAACATACTGTAAAAAGCAGCATGTTTTTTAGCTGTACAATTGAGGCTTTTACCACATGGCTGTGTGTCAAGTGCACATGCTTGTGCATGTATGAAGGTTCCAAATGAGCAGGAGGAGGGTAAGGGCCCGTCAGAAGGCATGCTATAGGAGATGATAAATAATCCAGCTGAAGTCAGCCATAAGGAGAGTCTGCCTGTCAGTCCTCTTACCCCAGAACAGCCTGGGGTTATCATGACGTGCCAGCACATTTGGTGTGAGCGTTTGACTGCTTCACCTCCTAATCGTGCCTCCTCTGGGCAGCTCTCTCCTGGGAGACCTCCCATCCTCATCTCTTCCTACAAACCCTGTTGCAGTTGACACACTACCACTGAATAGTGGGTGAAGGAAGCTTGGAAAGTTCAAGGTGGGTTACAGTGGCCATATCCATTATCACGCATTTGCTGAAACTTTGTATGTGTAAGGCAAGGAGTGGTAAGTTTATTTGTATTACACAATCATTACAAAAATGCATTAAAATGTATGTCGCATAAAACTTTAAAGTCATTATTTGTTGAGCAAATTCGGAGATCTCACTGATTTGTAGCAATATTGCTGTCCACACCAGGCACAAAAAAAATTACTACAACTCTAGTCTTTAAATCTGTTTTGACCCAACTGAATGGCCAACTGGATATAACTATCACAGAGGTGAGTGAATAATGTGGAATCAATTTCAGAGTGATTTGACGAATGATTACAACACTAAAAGCTAATCACAAAAAGATCTGAATTTACAGGGAATCAGGTTAAACATGTCATATCACCCCTGAATTCACCTGATTGTTTTCACTTATATTTGACCTTTAAATTGCAGCTTTTTGCACGTATTAAATGCAAAGGCTGATATTGCAATGACAACTGTGATGTGATTAACTGTGCAGCTCTAAACCCAAGCAATGTATCATATGCCGTAAACTAGGGCTGATGGCTAACAGCAATCACAATGTTGAGCTCAACACTGTGATGACAGACCACTAACCCTTCTACTTTACTGCCTCTTTCTGTAACTTAACTGAACACTACATTGCGCCAGCAATACTGGCATTCCTGTCTTCTTCGGCAACCTTCAGCATAACCATCACATATTCTGCATTGCACAGACGTTTTTGTTTTGTTTTTTTTTTTATTATCAAGACAAAAAGAATAGAAACTTTTCAAAGAAAGTAATTTGTACACACACACACACACACACACACACACACATGTCCAAGTCTTCTATTGTAGGCTTTGTTGAGCTTGTCTCAGTCTTTAATTTTTCTCTGATGGCAAATAATATCATTGCTAAAGTCTGCTGTTATCATAAGTTGCAGCAGTGTATCAACACTAGTTGCTAAATGTAGCTCTGTCACCAACAGTGTTGGAATGCCAAAGTGCTAAGTAAAACATGAGGCTTGGCAGTGAACTTGTGGGATCTAGTTTTAATCTGCCACTTTTGCTTGGAAAATTGTAAATCACTTATTGTGACAACAATAATACAAATAAAGTATGTTACATTGGGTTAATGCAGGCCACCGATGACCAGTATGTCCATGTCACATTAGAGACTATTCCACATCAGATGTAGGCTTATATTGCTTCCTGTTCTACTTACTATGACAGTGTCACAACTATTTTCTTTCCCCATGTAAGCATCTATTTCCGTGGCAGAGGGAGGCTGTTTGTATGTGGCCAGTGTAGGCCGCATCTTCCTCTGTGGCTTGTTGTTCTGTGCATTTCTGAACGCACCCATTTATTTTGGTTTGTCTTAAACTATATTTATCTTTTTCTCTCTGACAAGTGGGACTTGCAAAAGAACATTGAGTAAAGAGCAAAGCCCAAACAGCTCTCTGACTGTTTTGTATTTCACTGTTGAAAAAAATACTGCAAACCAGAAGTATAAACAGTATCACCATTCTGTATGCTAGCATTTCATTATTCATGTTGTGTTTTAAGGCATAATTTATACAACTGTAACTCCTAAAATGATTTGTATTTGAAGTAGAATTTGATTAAAGAGGCCTGACAATCCTGCTTTAGAATTTTAATATTGCAATGTTTACCCCTCTGTATGTTTTAAAACCTCTAAACCAAGTATGAATTTAAACCAGAAAATTTTCTATTTCAGTGTTTGGACAAAAAAAGTTGCAGAGCTTCATTCGTTCTGGTTCTCACAGGCAAAACTACACGTGAACCCTCATATACGGCTGACCAATAGATTTTCAAAAATGTCAGATATCTTTAATACACTTTGATATGATGGTGTTGGTACATAAATGAAACATACTTCTGTGTACACTGTGGACAGCTGATAAAAATCCATACTAATACTTCTATGTAAAAGGTTTTTCAGTCATGTTAGTACAAGCCAGCAGTTGGAGGTGCACAAATATTCACCGTGATCACAGTTATAAGGAACATCAGCTATGTGAGACTGCAGGGGGGGGCCTTGCTGAAAATAAAATGGTAAGAAAAATACTGTAGTGTAATATAAATAGCATTATTTGTACTTCCCCGTATACCAGATGGAGACTCAACTCCACTCTATGACAGGGTAAACAATTGTCGGTACAAAATGTGAATCCTCTACTATACGTTATGTACACCTTTTAAAACTAAGTGTGTGACCTTGTTCTTCTTATATTTTGATTCAGTTTCAGTGAACTTCAGTAGATCAGATGATGTATAAAGTCGAAATTCAACACAATGAAATAATTTCCAATACTGATATCTTGAAATACTATCTGCAACCAATTTATGTTCAGTCATTTCATATTTGGACATTTTTGATAGCAAACATTTGTAATCAAAGCCACTTTTTTCTAAAAAGTCCAAAGTATCACGATAATCACTGGATAAGCATAAAAACAACTTTCTTACATATTTAACACTGAACTGCAAAAAAAACAAAAATTTTCTCAAAGTATTGATAATGTACACAAATGCGATGTCAGAAGGTAGATGTTATTCTGTCCAATGCAGCTGGATTTTGTGTCTTGGAACAGTTAAGTTTATCTCAGTTTGCTCAGTTTTCTTGTTGCTCTTTAAAGAGGCATACTGACTAAAGGAATACAGACACTCCTGTCCACTCACACAAACTTACCACTTGGGCAAAAAAAAATTGACAGCTCTACTCTGAAGACAATTGCACAGTCTGAGCAAATAAGCCACAGTTAGAACTTGGAGGCTTAAATGATGCAAGAGGGTGGGCAGCTACTCAGGAGGATGAATCAGAATTTCTCAGTGCATGGGTATACACTCTAAATATGAATTATTAAGTGGCTATCATACCCCCATAGTATGAAAATAAATCCAGGGGCTGGTGGAATGAGAAGGGTCTGAGGTAGTGGACCTGAATACTGATGTGAAAAGAGATCCCAGAGGAGGTACAGGTACTAAAAGGCCGTCAGGAAGCTCGCTTGGATCTCTCACTGTAAGTCCCTGATCCTGCCTTTTAACCTCTCACTTGGCTGATCACAATAGACTGTGACTGTGAGTGCTTAAACACCTACAAAGACAGTTTCAGTATTCCTTTAAGCCTGCAATCCACTTGACATAAATATCAATATTATCCTGGAATTTATTTTGAATATTAATGCGTTCCACTGCTGAACCCAAATTAATCACAAGCATACATTACGGCATATATAAAGATATAGAAATACAGACAAGTCATAAAGAGGTTGCAACATTTAACGCCGAAGTATTTGAAAGCACTTTATGTGAATAAGAAAGAGTTATCTCATGAGGAGAATGAATCTTCTGGCAGACTCCACAGCAGGCTTGACGATTGAATTAAGGGCTGTCTTCTGTGAAAAGCTGGCATTTTTTGCCTGAGGGTAAACAAGTGTAAGCTCATGGAGAAACAAATTGAAAACAAATAATTTTAAGTAGACCATGAATGTGTTGTGAATTATGTTTCATGGCAATCAGACATTGGGGCTTTATATTCATGTAGAAATGTCACTGAAACAGATCTTCCAGTGGAACAACAACAGACCACAATACATTTCTGGGCAACAAAGCCATGAGAATGGACTTTTTGATAAAACACGCTTTTAAAAATGAACAGTATATGCAGAAGTTGACAACACTAGTGGTCACTACTTCATGAAAGGCTAAAATAACTGACATTGAAAGAAAACAACAGCTCACATACGTAATGTATTTTCAATAATAATATATATTTCAGTGATAAATGTTGCAGGAGGGATAGAAATTATATGAGCCAAATAATTAGCTATCAGCTTTTTTCTGCTCTGGCTATTTCTAACATGGGCCTTTACAGGTCAACTGATTGTGTTTTTTTAAAGTTGCATTAACTGGGTCATCACTTTATTAGGTAACATTGTCTGGAGATTATTGCTTCCAAATATCCTGGTAAAAAGTACATCAACTCTATCCGCTTTTGTCCTCATTATGATACAATAAAATCTAATGATTCAAAGTGCTGTGTGAACACATGAAATTACCCACTAACACCACAACCCTTATAAGCTGTTACCATCAGAGAGTAAAAACGATTCCTTATTTCTTAGTCACAACACAATTTCCAGGAAAAGAAATGTATGTATATCTATGGAATATAGTCAAGACTAGTAGCCTCCGTACTACTTGAAGCTGCATCTCTAGTTTAGCATAAAGACTGGAAACAGGAACAACTTTTAAACGTTCACATAAAACATGTGTCTGGTTTGTAAAAACATGGGAGACTTTAGAGTAAGGACATAAATGCAATTGTGTCTTCCACCACAAGGTGGGGTCTGTTTTAGAGGTCTTAATCCTCCCTACACAAGCTCCTGTGGCTCTGGGACACAGTACCCTGGGACTGTCACAAACCAGAATTACATGGCAACACAGTTTATACTTGTGATGTTCACATCATACTCCTTAAATAAACCCACCCCAACACCAAGCTAAACTGGTATAGTTACACATTCACCACATTTTGGGACAAGATTTGTCAACTTTAGTGACTTACAACAGTTAAAAATAGACTGTCCACGTTTTTGCTTGCACTCTTCAATTTAGTGGATGTGCATTCAGCATGTTACACAAATAAAAAGCCAGGACCTATCAGCTTCAAACTGCTTTTCTGTTAGTGACTTCAAAGATTTTATCTAATAAATTACCATAAAGACTTAATCTAAATGAGAAAATGTGTATATTATTATTGTTTTTAACTTAAATGTAAAATGATCAGATAAAGACTTTAAATGTAACAGACATTAGCTGCAATGAGAAGACATATGGAACACCGAGGGATTGATCAATTGAACTAAAGTTTAGAAGATGACTGTAAATTTCATGCAAATCAAACTCTGTTTGTTATAGTAAGGAGATAAAAAGCACACAGAAGACAGATATTTCATGGTCTTAGGTCATACAAGATCTAAGCTGTAACATCTGAACACATCACACCTGATCAGAAGGTTTTAAAGCCCTTAGCCCTGCATAGTCCTCCAGAAGAAAGATGTACCAGACTGTACATTTGGGATTGCAGCCAACTAAACCACAACCACATGTGTCCAGCATGTGTTTTTTGCAGCTGCAAAAGTATAACAAAATATTAAAATGCTAACATGGCAATGATCCAGCTGCTGTCTTGTTACAACACACAAATAGTCTTTTCTTGCCTTTTTTTTGGTCTCTTTGACAAATCATTTCTTCAGCAAACTGTGCCTACCTATGTGTCTGCGGTAATATATTAATAATAATAATATATAGCATAATAATACATTTTATTGACATTATATTGACTCCATGAGTAGGCCATGAGTGATGTAGAGATGAGTTTTTAACATCATCATGGTATTGTCAATGAAAGTCAGGGGCAAATACAATTAGTCAAAAACACTGAAATCAGTGTTACAAGTTCACAGACACCAAAAAAATGTAAATAAGCATGAATGCAGAATGAACAGGACAGAAAACAAGGCTTTAGCACTGATAATCAATTAGGCCCTATTACATATTATGTGGGGTGAGTGAGGTTTTCTTCATAATTTAAGATAAGAGGAAGCATACGCTGAATAAATAACAATATGGAGCTTAGAACAAAAAGAAAGACATATTGAGAGACAGCAGTTGTTTCTGACCGTTCGTCGGCCCTATAATTCACTCTTTATGTTGTTATGTCTTAAAATGGGATTTTACAGTCTGTGCTTTTATGTCCATAAAAACAGAGTCTTCTGTAAGCCTGTTAAGAGACTATCCAAGGGTATCTAGGAAGCCTGGTCCCAAAGCGTCCAAACTACACAACAAAGCATAAAGCCTGTGCCAGTGCCTGACCGTCTGCTTTCTCTATCACAGCCAGCTGTTTGCACTTCTCTTCGCTCTCTCTCGTTCTCATACACACTCCAAACACTGAAAGAGGAATAAATAAGGGAGCAGTGTGAAAGAGAGGGAAAAGGCTTTTTTAGAATTCACCTTTTATCTCACATACTGTTATGTGGCAAGTGTGGGACCAAAAATGAGTAATAAAGTTGGAAAAGGAAAATTAAAGATGAGAGCTGAGGCAAACATGCAGAAAAAGAAAAGGGCGTGAGGAGAAGAAAAAGAGTGTGGCCATATTTCTTTTCTTCAGCCAGTATTTCATGTTCTCTGATCTGAGGAGGAAATGTTAAAAAGTCATTCCTGAGAGATACGGTGAGCATGGGTATTGCTTTCAATTTCTGCTTTACTGACTGAGCTTCAAAAGTACAGCCAACTCTCTGAACTACCCACAAATACAGCTGGATTCCGAAACACACATACAGTCAGATTTGTAATAATGTGTCTGTATTGCTCACCTTAAACATGTGGAGTTATTCTGGATGCAGTTCGTAACATCAGCTAATATTTCCTTCACAGTTTATCCCCAGGAGGCAGTTGAAAATTAAGCCGTAAGATTATTATATGTACATGAGAATTCAACTACGTGCATCTGACGCTGAGTGAAATATGATTGTTTGCTGTGAAATATTTTTTTCAGTTGTTGTCAATAGCCAGGTACCCCCTTCCCAGTAGCAAATCATAGCTGTTAGACTGTAGTAAAACCTGATGGAGTCACTATCTGGCAGAGACACCGCAATAAACCACTCAGGGGAGGCCTGCAATCACATCACAGTGAGTGATAATACATTTTAGAGTGGGAGAGTTTTGAAGGCTCTTGTTGCAAGTACTGTTGGCTAGACTGTTGAGTCCTATAAGGCTGATTCTCTCCTGCCTCTATATCGCTTGACAGGTAAAAGCAAGAGGAGGTTAAGGGAAGGAACATGGTTTACGTCTCTCCAATGGTCCATCACTCTGGGCAACCAATGAGAGGTGACGGGGGCTTATTGACTTGTCTGGCTTGATGTGCACTCAGTGGCTACCACAACTGCATGCAGCAACCTTCAGTGATACACAAAGTGGCAGAGCATGATACAATCCTTTGCCTACTAACCTCTCAGCACAAAGAAACTCCTGAGATCTCTTCAAACTATAGTTTTCACTCTCCTCCCTCTGGCAAACATGAGCAAGGTGTGTTAAAGTAGTTGAGTTGCCAGATTCTGGGTAAAATGTGAATGACATTTTTTTGTTCAGTACTGGGATCACAATTTTCCTACAGAGCAATTAAGTTTTTCTCTTTAATATTATTATTATTGCATTATTATTATTATTGATTTGTACTTCTAACTACCACGCATCTGCCTGTTCTTTCATTCCTAATTGCAAGAAATGCTAAACATTGTTGGTTGTTACTGTCATTTGATGATTTTTGTAACAAATTAATTTTTCTGTGCGTATATCTGTGTGCAAACAGCACAGAAAGCTAAATCTGGGGCTTGTACTGTGAAGGATTATTGAACAGAGAGATGATTTCTATCTATTACTCAATTAACCAAACTGAATTCAGGCATCGTGCTAACAGTATCATAAAGATGGTTAGTAACTCACTGTCATCCCAGGTTTTCAGAATCTGGCTATGAGTGTGATCACGTAAAACGGCAGAGATCCGTTGCACCTTTTGCTCTAGAAAAATAAGTATTGTTTTATACAGATATGAGGAATTCATATCTGATGAGGAATTCAGTATCTAATTCAGGCTAAAAACAATGTAGTGGTTACAGGCAAAGCAATGAAGAAAAGAGATGATGAATATTCTGATCCATGTCTCTACATGAAGGCATAAGTTCATTTCAGTACAATTAATTGTTTACTCTGTTAAAGTAATGCACTTTTGTGATGTGTTCAGATACTTTCAATTCAGCTCTTAACAAGTACTTCACTAATTCTTGATAACTACTACTTTTCTTATACTTTGTTTTCTGCAAGGAAAATGAATGGGCCAGGAGTTCTTGCTAGCCTGCTAATCCCACATCATTATACAACAGTATCACGCTTCTTCTTACAATATAAAGAAATGTTATGGAAAATGACATAGTCTAAAAGAGTTGCATATCACTGTGTATATTTTAGAATAAAAAGCAGACATTACACGACTAATACCGTCAATGTCAGATGGAAAAACTTTTCCTCACCATAACCAGAGGGCTCTTCTTGAATTGAACAAACATAATTCTTGCT
>JAPTYQ010000018.1:43968784-43981985 GCA_029814465.1 Ostorhinchus cyanosoma
CACACACACACACACACACACACACACACACACACACACACACACACACACACACACACACACACACACACAGATAGGAAAAACAGCCACCAGACAGAGACTTACATGAGAGTGACATAGTTAATGGCACTAACTGCAACAGCACTTTGAGTGGAGTGAACAAAAGCTGCACTGGAACACACTAGGGAAGTTGTTCACCACAAATGTCACCAGAAGCATTTCTGTGTCCCTGCCTTTTCCCAAAATCAATTTATTTTACTTGATCATATATTCTCTTAGTGTTCTCACATGTACTGGGAAAAAAATCGAAATCTTACTTTTCCAAATAATAGTACTTTTTAAAGATAATTTTTTGCTTAGTTAAAGATTTTTTTTTTTTTTTTGCTTAATTCAAGCAAAAAAATAAATAAATCTGCCAATGGGACAAGAGAAAATAATCTCGGTAAGATTTCTTAAAATAAGATTTTCCAGATCTATTGTCTAAAAACCAGTTCTTTATATCTCACTGAAAAGTTACTCTTTACGTGATTCTGTCTTATTTTAAGTGTGATGAGATATTTGCACTAGACATGAGAAAAATACACTTGGTAAGATTTCGATTTTTGCAGTGTGGTCTGTTATCTCAGGTTTCTGTGCTGCTTGTGGTCACTATAATGACAGAAAATTACTCATTATTCCGCTATTTTCCCTCATAAAAAATTAGGCTTTTATGATACATTGCTCACATTTGAGTTTCAAGTACATTTTGCCGAAATATGTGTTGTTACATACAAAATGTGTACCCTTCATTATAAAAAATAACTAAAAAAGTGCTATTATTTGTACTCACTTTTGGCGCTCCCAGGTAAAACATTCATTCTACTTTGTCACTGATGTGCACTTCAATCTCCTTGTGTTTTCTCCCCTATTTAGCCTAAAGGTAACACTGTATATTTACTCTCAACACCTTGGGGTGACACTGCTGTGTGTGCTGCTTGGAATTTAAGCCGCACTCTACCAAAGAGCTGTTTTACAGCCCCCTCAGACGCCGCCTGTGTCGATTTGTTTTCCCACAAGCAATGTAAACACAACACTTGTTGAAGGACCCTCATTCACCTTATATTTAAAAGGAATGTTGGTACCGCAACCCTCCCCCCCGTTTTCCACTTTTCTCTCCATATTTTACCCCTTATCGCTCTCAGAATAAATATCCTTGAGATAAATAGGACGCATAAGTACATACTAGATATCTCAACCTCAAAATGGAAAACATCTTGAACCGAGTATCCTAAAAGGAGCTGAGCGCTGTATTTCAAGGATATTGGCCTCTCATTTAGGGGCGTCCGTGTTACCCCAGAGCAGGGGGCCTTGTGGAGATCTGATCCAGTCCTCTTGGGTTCTCCAAAGTAAGCTTGACAATCTGCAAATCAGAAATTAGCCTTAACAAGATGAAGTTGAAACAAAAGTGTGTGTTTTTTTCTGTAATCTGATGATGTACTAGCCGTGAGGCCAAGGTCAAGGTTCACTCAGCAACCATGTACTGAGCTTGTTTACATTAACCAGTGAAAAGACTAATCAAAGGTATATGATTTCACCTTTTCTACACTTAACAGGACCTTTTGATGTTGGCAACCATGTAACATCTGCTTTTAAGTTAGATGGATAGTGGGAGCCCCATTCTTTTTTTTTTTTTTTCCTCTTGTCTATTTTAGTTCCACATTAGGCCGTGGGGAAAAAATGTAAAAAAAAAAAAAAAAATTTGCACCGGCCTCCTGATAGAACTACAATTGAGGAAAAGAAAACTACGAGGAAAATGAAATGACCATGTTAAAGTGGTTTAAATGGAAATCCAACTGATTACATAGAGACTTTAGAAAGCAAAATGCATAACATTGTACATTGGACTTCATAATTATCTTTATGTTTGTTAGTTGTTTGGGTTATTTATCTGAAATTTGATTTTTAGATCGTACTCTTCAGTTCCGTAGATCTTAACAAAACGTTTTACTCGGGTTGTCAAGCTGTGTGTTCAAACCAAACCCATCAGTCAATGAGGAATAGTAAAAATGTCATGTTTTGTCCAAGAGACAAGAAAAAGACCATCATTAGTTTTGTAGTCTGACACGGCGTGGCTGCAGAGAAGCTGAGGACAAAGACTAATGTTAAGGCAAGAAATATTTTTAGCCGCATCTGGATCGAGTTGGGAGTCGACCATGAAGGGACCTCCACTGGCTAAGCAGCAAATGAGGAACAGAGGGCCCGAACGATTGAAGTGTCATTGTTAGAATTGGGATTTCCATCCTATTGGGGCTCTGGCTTTTTGAGATCCTGGGGCCTGGGTATCTTTAAGCTTACACAAATATCTGTGTGAAACTAGTTAGCGCTGAGCTGGCATACTTACAGTACCTGGACATGGAGTTGTTTTCCGATACGCATCCCCAGAGATAAGCAACTTCCAATCGGTTGCCATGTTTTTCTTTCGACGCTAACGCTGTATAGTAAAAGCTAAATCTGCCTGTTGTAATGGTAGATGCATTTTCAGTTATGTTTTTTTTTTTCCTGCTGTGTAATACAAGCCTAATTCGCATCAGTACATAACTTTACTTTTTCCTTCCTTTTTTTTGGTGATGCCTTGACCTATGGGAGGAAAATCAAAGTGGAAATGCAAAGGCTTTTCGGAAGAGAAACATTTTCCCTCCACAGCATCGGGCCTCTGAACCTTCAACTGAACTTTTGCATGTGTTAAACGCTACAGTGATGTTATCGAAATTGACACCGCTATGCTAAGAGAAAGAGAGAGCAGCTCAGCGTTCTCCTTCATCACACAACCACATTCTACACACACACACACACACACACATATATGAATACAGACACAACCCACTGAAAAGTTCACAGTCCAGACTTACTGCCAGGAACCAAGAAGAAAAATCCCAAACAATCTTTTTTATTTTATTTTTTTTTTTATTTTTAAAGAAGAGCAAATCTAACTGTCAGCTCAGAGAGGATTATTCAGTTATATCGGTTGGCTCCCCAACTTCCCCACCGTAATCCACCCAAAAAACTCTTGGTGAAGCCTTTCAAAACAATTTATGCAAACAAACATCAAGCAAAGCTATTTGTATTGGCACCATTTTACAGTAAACCAGACTGAACCAAGACCAGATGGGGCTGGGCATTTCTGTCTCTGTGGTGCAACACTAGAGGCAGCTCCGCAGACATACTCGGCCCAGAACACTGTCTTCTGTATTGGAAAGTGTTTTACTATTTCGACCACTTCTCATCACATCCTCCACTTCTTGGTGTATATGTGTATATGGTAAATCCGATAAAACCACAAGCAAAATATAGATTTCCCTATTGCGTTTTTTTTTTTTTTTTTTTTTTGACATGATCTTGCTCATTTCTAGTGTTTACATCCTTATAAGAGGTTCTTATTCTTGTGCGCTGAGGTTAAGGTGTTACATCATAGGCTGAGAGAGTCTTACTCAACCTTTGACCGATCCCACATAATGTCTAATTTATGGGAACAGACTCAAGTGGATGCTGATATCCATTTGTGCTGCATATGCTGCATTACATACAAGTTCCCCTACATAGAAAATATGGCTATACATGAGAAAAAAAAGATACCGATGCATACCATGACCCCTCTGGTGTTGACAGCAGTGGCTGTGCTGTGGCCGGTAATTGGACTGACAGTAATAGGAACTGTCTTTTTGCCTCTGTGGGCCCTAGAGATGAGCCACAATGCTGATGTGGGTTTAGCAGCTGCAGTCAGAAGGAAACCATGTAACTGCAATTTTCCTTCGCTTTCTTTTTTTTCTTTCTTCTTCTTCTTCCTCTGTTTGAACACTGACATGATCATTTATGAGTTGAGTGAATTTCATGACCCCTGGGCCCTCGAAAGTTGGTCAACCGCCAAAATGCGATTTTAGAAATACATGGTTGTCAATGAGAAAATTAGCCCTCCATTCATCATTCCAGAGGAACTTGTTTTGTGCGGATACATGTATTTACCCGACAACAGCGTTTTGCTGCTGCCGGCCCCACCGCCTTGAGGGAAAGTTTGGTTTGAAGTCAGCATCCATCTTGGCGAAGACCACACGTATACAAACACGGGCATAGTAACAGGGTGGTAGCCTACAGACTCCCCATTGAAGGTGACTGAACACACATTTTTTGATCATATTCGAGTCTAAATGTGTAGATTAAGGCGGAAAGAGACATGGAATCTGTGCAATGCCACCACAGCAGCTTTGACACACCCGGAGTAGATATGTAGACAGTAGTTGACGACAAAAACACATATAGACAAAGAGCCTAAGGCCTAGAGATAAAAGACTGCAACATGGATCCACACATCAACCCACAGCGTACTGGTATTCACACACACACACACACTCATACACACTCTCATACGCATACACATCACCCCCAGGGAGAAAACAGGCACACATTCCTCCCACTTGTTCACCATTGCTCTATTTCTCTTACACACATCCTTACTCACACAAGCTGGGCAAGCCAGACTCTCTATAAGCAGTTATTTCCCAGAGTCACTGCCAGCTCTCTCTTTCTCTCTCTCTGTGACAAGCTACAAATCCCTGACACCACCACTGATGATAGCTTTACAGTAGAGCCTCAAGGGGACTCTGCCAGCCAGCACACACAAACAACACACTCTTTTCTCTCTCTGCCTTTCACCCCATGTGTGTGTGTCTCTCTCTCTTTTTCTTTCACCCTCTCCCAGGAGCCTGAGGGGCCTCTGGGATGTGTGGCTCCCAACACAAAATGCCTTGGGTTTATTTGAGTTAAACATCTGACTAGAAGCAATCAAAGTGATTAGGGTACAAATGAAAACTCAATTATGCTTGTCCATTCATGCACAGTTTCATGTTTAAATTGTGGAAAAGCAAATGGATACGTGCGTCCAATTATGTCTTTAAACCTGAGATACCCATCAAAGCGCGCCGCAGCGGTGCACGGTGGCGCTGCTTACACTGTAAACTTGACTCTTATCATGTACAGTTATTGTTCCTTTTGTTTTCTCTCTGTACTACATTGACGGAGACAGTCAACATGATATCATACTTTCCCTGTCCTTTTTTTTTTTTTCTTCGTCTCTATTTGATGAAGCTTTAATGACTCCCTTTGTATTGTGTAATTATTCACCAGCCCTGGAGATGTTTATTTTGGTGGTAACCGGCCACTGCTGTGACCATATCTGCCTTTGCTCTATTATATGTATCTCATTAAAATATTTATTACTTTTCTTTCCGTTTTGGATAATTTAGCAGTACTAATAATGTTCTCCATGAGGGAAGTTTGTGAGTATGCAGCGTATGTGCGCGTATGTAATAATTCCAGATCACAAGTGCCTTGGATTTATTGGCATATACCAATTTGGCTTTAATGAGATCGCACACCTCCAGGTAGGTGCTGCTTCATCCCCTGCTCGACTCGGGGTTCTCCCTCCATCTTTCCGTCTATCTGCCCTTATTACCATTTCATACACCCCCCCTTCATTGCCATCACCAACCCCCATCTGATGAAAAACCAGAAAGGCTTTGTGTGGTTCATTAAGTCAGCATAGGAAATGTATTAAGTAGGAGAATACGGCTGGGAGCTATTGAGTGTTGACTTAACCTTTCCATTTTTTCCCCCCTTTCCACCCAGTGATGCTTTTAATGGAGGATGCGTGCATTACTTACACTCATTAGTAACCACAAGGTTTGGGTAGAACAAGAAATAACAGACTCTTGTACTTGCTATGTCTTAAAAAAATGTGAAAAGTACCATAAAGTCTGAGTGCCTTTGTCTGATAGTAGTTATATACTCACTCAAAGTATATAAATAGTCTTGGGTTCAATGGCATTTTTCCAAACTATGAGAGTTTGTTTTAACTTTTGCAAACAGTTCTTACCCTAAAAGAAAGTTTCAAATGTACTTGCTAGTTTTGTTTGATTATTTGCTTATCTGAACTCCAAAGAAAGAACATTTTCATGTATTATTTTACTACATCAACAGCTTGATCTAAGAACAGAACATTGCACTTAAATAGAGGTAAGGGCTGAAATAAAACCACACATCTGAGGGAGGACTTTTCTGCCCAGTACACCCACTCTAATGCTAATGATTAGTAGTACTGATAATTTATTTCCTTCTACTTTTTATTTATACCTGAATGGAACCACTGTGATATACAGTTACAGAGCACAATAACCCCCCATCACCCCCATATCACACCACATATACGTGCAATCACTATGTAAATAATTTAAAACCTTTATACTGAAATTTTTAGACTTTTAAGAACGTTTATTTCTACCTGCCTTTTCTTTTGCACTGGTGTGTTGCATATTGCTGCTGTATACTGTTAAAATTTTCCATGGTGGTATCAATAAAGTCTTATCTTATCTTATCATATCATATCCTCTGGGATTAATAAAGTACTCTGATACTGATGATGATGAGAATAAAATTGCACCCTGCTCTTCCAATTCCAATTTAAAATCAAGAAAAAAGAAGTAAAAGAAGATAGAGTATCTTATATGGCAAGCTAACAACTTGTAAAAAGTGTAAAGTTAGCGTAAATAATAATCCAACACACTGTTGCTCATGAAATTAGAATAATTTTGTTTTCAAACACATTCCTCTTTTTATTCCTATTAATCACCTTTGACCAAATTTGTTGATTAGATACTGAGTCAGTTACACTTTACCTGTCAAGAATAAACCACAATGTCACAATACTTTCATAGAAGAGGTATAAAATATTTTATTCTAACTTCATGGGTAACAGTGTACTTAGGAGCCACAGAAACAGCCCAAAAAAAGGAACCACTAATTGACACAGTTAGAAATTTAGGGGCTTGTCACAATGTGATTACAAACTAATTGAGACAAAAACATTGTAAAGAGGTGGCTCTTTATGGGGCTGTCACCCACTGTAGAGGGAAGGGCACAGTGGTCAGTCCGCCATTACAATTAGTGTTCATTTTGGCCTGATTCAGTGAGATCTGCACTGACTGCTGGACATGCATTATGCATGAGTCTGTCCATATGCACTTGGGCCATCATGCATGCCCTTGTAGAAATGCATCAACCACGGTCATGCAATTACATTTAGCTTGTTTCAGTGTTCTCTGTGTGAACATTATCCTATATACAGGCAGGCGTGAAACTCTTCAGTTAATACAGCCACATACTGTAAAGGAGTTCAAAATGGTTCTACTTTCCTTTCAAACCGAACGACCACAACAAAAACTTCATATAAACTAACAGTTTAAATAACAAACAAATGATACATGAAGTTTTTAATTTGTAGTTTCGGTTCCTAAATGTGTGCTTACTGTATAATTATTCCACAAATGTTCCTGTCAAACTTTGCTTTAGTGGAAATAAACAAGAACTGTGAATCGAGGCCAAGGTGAAAAGACTGAAAGCAAAAACAAACTGGAAAGATAAAATAAATATGATGTGTTTACCAAGAATAATCCTGCTGTATAAGGTCTGAAACATCCTGGTAACATTTGGAGGAACAGTCACCATGAGGACCAGGGTGTGTTGGCCAACAAGTTCTGTGCTGTAGCTGCTGAATGTCAGAAACTTCTCTTGTCAGAACCAAAGGCGATGTATGTGTGTGAGTTGTTGATGCCTGCCTGGACCATGACCGCTGTGCCCACTTTATCTCTGTGGAAAATCTCTAACGGGAGATCTTCATCTCCTACACGCGGCTCTTTAGCGCCCCTCGGAGAGAAAGCCCGTAATCGCAGATGTGTCTCCAGAGGACATCAGTTTTACAAAGGCAGGGCAGGGAGAAATTTGGCACAAAGTATCAGCCGTTACAATGGCAACCTTACACAACCCTTGATAGTATAAAACAGGCGGATCATGTGACTCAGTAGAACTGTTCATCGCTGTCACTCACTAAACAAAAAATGGTGCGCATGGGGGAACAGAATCCCCCTCCCCTAGCCCCTCTGAGCGTCACACAGGGAGGGGGAACAGCACCTTAATGTTTATGGGAGAGAGTAAGACAACTGGTAATGGTTGGGATGCTGATCTAATAAAGCTTAAAATCATTTCTCGTTTCATTCACCGTGAGGCAGCATCATTCCTTACCCATCTTTCAAGTGAGCATCATTCAATTAAAATGCAATTCTCGTCGCCCCCATCCACGGATATTTAATTAGACTAGGGAGCAAGGCTTCCACTGTCTTTTTTTTTCAGCATAGCTCTTCGGATTTCACCTCTAAGGCATATTTTCACTCTGTTAGTCGTTGGTTAAACAAGGGCATGTATCCATTTGTTAATTGATACAATTACGCATTACGCGTAATGGTCACGTAGGTCTCCAGGCGCGCATCAATCACTGGTCTATTGACCTGCCAAAAACCCCTCTAACCGTTCCTGCTGGGACTGCCCCTCTCTCTAATAGAGAACGATAGAAACATCATCGTCATTAACTCCGGGCTGGACCTCTGGTCAGAGACGAACAGAGGTCGAGATTAAAAAAAGAAGAAGAAAAAAGCAGTCTTAAATATACACAGTAACCATCTTTAAATGCTGTGTGTAAAGAGCAAGAAACAACTTCAGATCACTTTTTCAAAGAGGTTTTTCTGTTTTAATGTGTGAAAATAAAATAAGAAAGTCTGTTTTGATGAATGAGTTTATGGTAAGTGGCATTCTTTAGAAAGCATCTGATCATTCTTTTTTTTTTCTTAAAATTTCTAAGATTTATTTAACTTCACAGTGTTTTTTTTTGTTTTTGTTTTTTTATGTGTTGACGTACAACAACCCAGAAGTGATGAACAACTGTAACCTAATACAATTATTTCTACACTTCTTCTTGGCAAATCGGCAAAGAATTCTATTACAAAAGCGGGACAAGGCTGTGTACAGTGCACCTTAAGAAAACCCTGTGTTGGACGTGATTGGCAAAGACATTATTCTATCCTTGGTACCCTGCCGTTCCGGGATTACAGTGACGTCACGCTGATACCCTTGCATGGATGAATGCTAAAGAACTATAGAGCCACAAATAATAGCACAAGCAGAGTCCATATCTTGCAAGTCTTACGTTATCCTTTAAGCCTCCTTCAGCTAACACAACAACAATTTTTTTTTGCGCTTAATGACGCTTAATTTCATTTCTTATCGGGTCCTTGGGGGGGATTATTCATTCATATAAAACAATCTTCAGCTGGTGCCAGCCTGAAGTCTCCCTCCTATGAGTGAAGTCATCTATTATTGAGCGAAAGGCCGTGCGTGGAAATGTGTGTAAGACGGTGGATTTGAAGTAGAATTGGTTGCAATCGATCAAGGGTGAAGAATATTGCTGATGGTAACAAAAGAAGCAGCTATGTCTTTCTCGCAATTTGGATATCCTTACAATGCAACTTCACAGGTAAGATGCTGTTTTAATTCCTCCTTTTAACTTTTGTGTACACACGCATGTGTTTTTGGGGCTTATTTTCTTTTATTTCACTTGTCAGAACACTTTTCTCGAATGAGGAAAATTTATACACGAGTGACTGCTGTGGCAGTATTGACAGCTATTTTTTTTTCTTGTAATGCTTTTGTTGTTTAACCAAATATCGATATACACCCACTCGTGTCCAATTACACTGAATTATGAATGAACTCACGTGTTTTTCTGATGACAATAGAGATGAATGTCACCTATTGCACACTACGAGGTGTAACTGGGCTGTTACGCACGCTGTACACATTCTAAACATATTTCAATTATTGCGACGTGTTGTGCGTCTGACAACTTAGATGTTGATGGAAGCTTTTAAAACTTGATCAAAGTGGTGCATTCACATTTTTACAGGATTTCATTGTCCTATCATCGACTCAGTGACAAGTTTAAAGAAGTTAAAGTCGATGAGGGGACAGAAGTTACTCTGCAGGCAAAGTTGTCATCCAACTTTTATCTCCACCTTATCTATTAACTTTCGAAAGGTTATTAAATTAATAGATATATGTGTATATATATATTCCAAAGGTGTGATGGACTACTTTACATTTATTCAACTTCAGACTTTTCTTCTACCGTCAAAAGATATTAAGTTGAAGTCGATTATAAACTGGACCTGATCACATTTACGCACGAACACTGCGCACAGTTCTGTGCAGTAAATACAATAAATGCACACACACATTGAACTTCACTTAGTGTTAAATTTCCATTTTTATTGAAACGAGAAAAAGCACAGTTTGAAGTGTGTCGCTTATTGCAGTTCTCGCAGTAAGTTTCACACATTCCAGGAATTCTTTGAAAAGTGACTTACCTGAAGAAAGCAGCTGACAAGTTCAAATAATGACAACTGATTTATGATCAGACACCTGAATGTATGTCCAGGGAAAAAAAGGCTTTAATGGACTGAAGCCTGAACTACTGTCAGACCCAGATCTGTTCAGTCACACACAGTTGTCACAGCCTCCAGATAAGAGCTGAACCAGCCAATGACCGTGTCTATCCACGATTCTCTTCATGCAGTTTTTCGTGTCGGCAAACCCCAGTACGACTTGCTGCGATTCGATTTCCAGGTCTGTCTCTGACGGGACAGGCGGATCCCAGACCGCCGCCGCCGCTGCCGCCGCCGCCGCCTCCTTCTGCTGCCCGTCCTACGAGAACCGGCTCCTGGCGAGCAGCCGAACGGAGCTGAACGCAGCGCTGGGCATGTACAGCTCCCCTTACGCCGCTGCGGCTGCCGCCAGCCAGAACTACGCCAACTACTTCCCCTACAGCACCGATCCATCCGCTATCTACTCCACTCTGGTGGGCTCACTTCAGCCTGATTTGATGCAAAAGGGGGGAGGGGGGCTCAGGCAGATCGATTAGCTGGGTTTTGTTTATCAATTTATATCACACTGCAAATATTTGCATCTCGATAAGTGTCTAATGCAGCATCCATTCTTGTGTTCATCTCCACTAAAACAACCATAAAAGTATTCATACTGCAAAGTAATATCCCCTGAAGCAATATTTAATTACAGAAATTTAAATGAATTTGCATTTTCCCTCCTAAGTAACTCAATCTAACTCCAAAAAGTTAGATTTTGCAGTGAATAAAAATAACAGAAATGTCCTGCTTGTTTACTGATCACTTGGCAGGTTTAAGTTTCTTTTATTCTTCTTCCTTTCTTTTTAAAAATACAAATTCCAGATAAAATTTTGTCTCCACAAAACTCCTGCACCAGTGAGTCATAAATTCATTTCAAAAATGCATTCAAATGAGTGCAAAAAAAAAAAGATCATGCTCAGTCCAAAAGCCTGTGTTTAACTTAAAATTGATAAAACAAGGTTTAATTTTTTGTATGTTATTGAATGGCTTTGAGAGATTTAGCGGATAAAAAAAATCGAATTTCTTATGTTTTCAAAAAATCATTAAAAATGAATGTTTGAAATGAATGTTGCAAAGCTCAAACAACTCCTTTTTTTTCTTTTGCAGAACCCCCAGTATGACATTAAGGACAGCACAGGCACTTTACACTCTGGCATCACTCAGACTGCTGCATACTATCCTTATGATCATTCACTGGGCCAGTATCAGTACGACAGGTAAGAGTCATTTACTTCTGTCCACTGAGCTCAATATGAGTGCAAGATGACCTGACAGAAAGCATCCTCCCAGTGATTATTAAAAAAAAAAAAACAGACATCCACTGGGAGAAGACGCCACAGTCCGAACAAAGGTCATGCTGTAACTCCATCCTGATACTTGAAGTGCATATAATACAAACAGCAGAGAGTGTAGAGTGTCTGAGGGAGCAGTTTATGTTATCCTTCACTAACAGCATTAATGACCAGTGGCTTTGTGTATGTGTGCTTGTGTGTGGTCCCTTCCAGGTATGGGACAGTGGACTTTAATGGCACAGCCAGAAGAAAGAACGCAACCCGTGAAACCACCAGCACCCTGAAAACATGGTTGTATGAGCACCGCAAGAATCCCTACCCAACTAAGGGAGAGAAGATAATGCTGGCAATCATCACCAAAATGACCCTCACCCAAGTGTCCACCTGGTTCGCCAACGCCAGGAGGAGGCTAAAGAAGGAGAACAAGATGACCTGGTCACCAAAGAATAAGGCCGGCGATGACAGGAAGGACGACCTTAACAAGAGCGACCAGGACTGTGTCACCAAAGGTAATCACTCATAAATAGGGTGACTCTCAGCTACTTACAGGTGTCAGTGGTGTCAACTCCCTTTTTTTGTATGTGTATTAAGATTCTAGTGATTGCAAGGAGGAAAAGGAGTTACATCTGAGTGACCTGGAGGACATCGACGAGGACGAATGCGACAAACTGGACAGTGACTGTGAAAAAGTGGCTGGAGATGAGCAGGATCTCCAGAGGGTCATGGCGGTACCCGGAGCCCCTCAAAAGAGAGACTGCGGCTCTGAATTGCACCTGAGTTTAACTAACAGTTTCCACACGTTCCCCTGCGCCATCAAAAATGTGACCACCCTCCCTCCTCTCCCGTCTGACTTCCTGGATCCGGTAGTATCCAAGGCAACGTCCTCGTCTGGCCCAACAGGGACGGTATCCCTGTCTCACTTTGAGTCCTCGGATAAACCGCGGATTTGGTCTCTGGCTCGTACGGCGGCATCAGGGGTTATACTGAGCCCTCAGCAGCAAGGCTCGGAGTTGAGGACGGGCAACTCAGCCTGCCAGCTCGAGAGCACCAGGCTTCCTGGAGCTCCTACTGGACAGTGTGCAGGGATGAGAGGCCTGCACGAGTCTAGCGGTGTCACCAATGCTGAGAACTCCTTCCCTGAGAGCTCATCATTGCACTCTAAAGTCTATGGCACTGGGAGCTATAGTCACAAGGGCATCCAACTGCACTGTTCATCCTATGCTGCACTGCCAGACACATATCAGTACTCCACTATTGAAGGTATGACATATTTACCTGCTATGCATCATACTATAAAGGAAAAAAATGCTTATTCATTCATATAAAAAGTTCTTTCCTCATAAAAGTGGTTCACTTGAATGACACTATTGTGTGCATCTGTTTCAGTCATACTGCATTTTCTCCAGCCGTGGAAAAAATTATTAGACCACCCCTTGTTTTGTTCAATTTCTTGATCATTTTAATGCCTGGTACAAATAAAGGTCCATTTGTTTCAACAAATATAATGAGAACAACAAAAATAGCTCATAGTAGTTTAATTTCAGAGCTGATATCTATCCATTTAACATGTTT
>JAPTYQ010000018.1:43983728-44003021 GCA_029814465.1 Ostorhinchus cyanosoma
TGTTCAATCAGAAATATTTGACTTGAATTGTGTGAAGTGGCACCTCAGAAAACTTTCTCAGACATTGCCTTTTATTTGGATGTGCAGGGTTCTCTGGTGACAAAGCAGAGACACAGTCATCTGACCTCAGTGAAGCCTGTGGGACCTTACAGGATGACAAGGTCACTGCATTCAGACCAGTGATGAAGAGGTGAAGCAGGTGAGAGTCTGCACTGACCTGGAAGAAAAAAAAGAAAAAAAAAAGTCATGACAGGCACACAAATCCATAACCACACACCATCCTGTCACAGATAAAAACCCACACAGACAAACACACTCACTCATGGTTTCTGTCTAGAATTTCTGCAGCATTTTCATACAGATATATTCATTTTAAAAACACCAATATCAATCAGCTCATATAAATGCAGTTCTTTGCATTTTTTTTAATAACATAACCTGATGTTTACTTCTTGTTTGGATTTTTCTAGATTGTTGGAAAATGTACCACAAAGAATAATGGGACATTTATTATGCACTAAAGGACCCACTGACCGAGTAGCGACCTCAGAACGACACACTGGAGCTACCTGCTGCTGCTGCTGCTGCAGAGGGAGGGCGGTCAAACTGTGGATGTGGCTATCATTTTGCACAACATTGTTTTTATCGTGTTAAAGACTTTATGCAAAAATTCTAGATGCAAAGGTATGAGAATGGCCAGTTAAAATGGGCCGAATTTGTGTATGGCAATCGTGTAGTGTAGCAAACCTATTTATTATTTATATGTATTTATTATTTGGGTATTCGTCTCTGTGTTGATTTAATGTGTTTATTGGTTGGATTCGTACTTCCTTTAAATATTTTGTTACATGTTGCGTTTTACTGTGGCTTCGTATTTTTGCCTGATGTAAAAGAGAAATTCTTGTCAGACATAAAGTTGTTAAAAATGACTGGATCCTCCGTGTTACGCGCGGACCTGGAGATCTTTGTCATTGTGTTGAATTGTGAACTTATTCTGTGTTTGCCATTAATGACATTTTTTCTAAAAATACATTGTTTTTTCCAGGAGCTTTTCGTCTTCTGTGTCATTTGCTATTTATAGAGCTGAACTTGAATTCGGCCAATTAAAACAGTTGAGGATGTGCATTTGATCAAAGTTTATCATCTTGATGACTGGAAGCAGAAAGCCGCAGCGCTGATGGAAGGTCATAATTCGGGAGGAGGACGTGAGTGAAATACACAAGTTGTGGAATAAAGGGGACACCGTCTCTTTATTGTCAGGATCTAATCAGAAGTGGCATCAAACACTTTGTTACTGTTCAGGCCAGGCAATGAGGCAGGAACATAGGATGAATGCAGCTTTGTCCCCTGTGTAGAGAGCCGATGCACTAACTTAACATTGTGTTAATTAAAAGGTCATTTGTAGGATCAAACCCAGAAGAGAAATTCACATGGTCCATCAAAGTCCCTTTGATTCGGATGTTTTGCCTATAGTCCATCTCGTTATGGACTATCTCTGTTGACTGTCAGGGACAGCTGGAATAAGATGATCCCTGTGCTCCCTGAGGCTTGGAAAACTTTTTATATGCCACATTTTTAACTTTTAAAACGAAGTAGTTCAAGACAAATTATCCACTATTGTCTGCGATTCTACTGAATTTTACGCACTGCTTTTACAGCCCCAAACATTCAGTTTTATAAGTTGCAGAGTATATTTTTCATTGCTGACTTGTTTTGTCACTTATTCGCAAAACAAAAATGCTGCAAAGTTTTTTTAAACTTTCTGCTCCAGTCTAATTATTACCAGAATTTTACTTCGAATGGAAATGAAAACTGATTATTGTCTCGACTCATCCGATGCGTCCTCACAGTTATTATTATTATTTACACCATTAAAGGTTTTAAATATATATATAAAACAAATGAATATTTAGAATTAATGACTAAAATTCACCGCAGTCCACCACCTGTAAATAATCTTAATCCTGGCCAAACCTCATTAGTGTTCGTATTTGTAGGATTACTCTGCGTAAAAGTATGTATTAGGGCAGTTGAGGCTCAAGTCAGAGGCGTTGCGGTGGTCATACTATGTGTCCTTGGCCTGGTAAATCTAGGTAAATGTTCATACTGCAGGATTAGAATGAAGAAGGTCAGGAATAATAATAATAACCTGGGCCTTTATCCCCATTATCATCGTCTACCCGAGATGAAAATAATCTGCGTAAAGACGAGAACAAGGGAAGAACAACAACAGATTTGACTTAACGCTGTAAAATATATAATTAAAGACAGGTCCTTTCAGACTTCTGCATCTGTGTTATTGGCACCTGGGAGTGTTATCTTAATCTGAAGGTCGAATGTTGGTATTTCTAAGATACTTTGGGAGCTTTTGAAACGAGAGAGTTCCGTAGTGCATGACAAAAAAGCGCTGCGTAAAATGATTCAAGTATTGATTTTGTCTCACGGCTCAAAGGAACAGCCTTCCCTTTAGCAAGAATAAGCCCAGACTATGGAATAATTAGGGAGGGGGGGAGAAAATGTGCCGTAGGAAAAAAAATGTACATCTTCATTCCACCTTAAGGCAAGAATGAGGTTTTTTTTTTAACCCATTGTGATATAAAAATAACCATAAAATTGACCATATCACTCACACAGGCTGATTCAGTACATCTGTTCAAGCAGCTGAAGGAGGCTCCCTCTTTACATTAACATGTAGGGTAGATGAATATAAAATATTTACAACCAAATGTAATTAAATCGGGGGCTGTAAAGAAAAGTTGCCTTATGCCATTGAAGGTAATGATGCATGCGTAATGGGATTACCACCATGGCAATGTACCTAGGGGGAAAAGCATAGATAATGGCTGTGAAGGGCTCATATAGCAGCATATGCCTGAAGCTGCTAACAGGTCAATTAGTGTTTTGCATATAGGGCAACACTAGCTTTGCAGAGAGACAACCAAAAGACACATTTGCAAGGTGTAGCCTGTTATTAAAATCAGTCAAATGCAATAAATTCTCCAATAGAAACAGGTTTTTAAACATCATATTTGGGGGGCTATTGCTGGTGTGCACACAGGGGGAAGGGAGAGATTTTGGCCAAACAGAAGATATTTTGATTGTCTGACATCTAATCCTAGGCTAGACATGAAATCTGTGGCAGAGTACAACATTGCAGAATAATAATTTTCTTAGGTAGCCTATATATGCACAATTTAATCTCCCTAATACATGCCTTCGTCTTGGTAAATTACATTTTTCATTAGGAGGAGGGAATGGGGGTGTCTATGAGAGCATGCTTGCATAATCCGAAACAGATTTTAGATAATCTGTGAATGAGGCACAAATACACAAGAAAAGAAAAACAAGCTACGGTAAACATGAATACTTAAATAGGTTTGACAAAATTAATCTGTCACTAATGTAAGAAACCTGATGGTATCTTTATATTCATATGTCTGTTATTAGGAAATGCATCCATAAAATGTACAGTCAGCCCCCCCCCCCCCCTCCTATGTTGATGTCATGGATCATTGATCTTTTCAGGGTCAAGTTGCTGTTTGCACCCTTTGCTCTTTTCCAGTCGATGGGACGACCGACTGTCAGGAATTACAGGTGTTCTGTTCAGTAAACAGAGTTGGAGAAATGGGAAGTTTTATAAAGGAATTGTGAGTGAGAAAATGCTTGTTTCTTTCTTTTTACGTTTTTTTTTTTCCCCCCTACATCACATGCGAATGCTACATATTGGTATGGTTGACCTCTAGACTAGGAGACAAAATAAACACCAAACAACAGCAGCCTTCAATAAACACTAAAAGAGTTACCTGTAAGTGCAAATACTTTAAAAAAAAATATTGTTATTGGTGCTTTTTTCTTTCTCACTCTTTTGGAGTTTTAAAGTTTTCGTCTTAAATGTGATTTTTGACATTTTTGGGTTCAACCAACTCATTTTTGATGGATTATTAGACTTCATTAATGTGTAAAAAGTGGCGAATAGAAGATAATCCATCATCAGATATATTATCCACACAGTATAAGACAGTGTTTTTCAATGTGGGGTCACCTGGAAGTAAAATGGGGTTGCCTGAAATTTCTAGTAATTGATAAAAAATAAAACAAAAAAACAAAACCTCACTATTAAAAAAAAAATATGGTGAGTTAAGAGAGACAATCCCAAACTATGACAGAAAAGACAAACTGTGAGTCTGAAACAGAAGCACTGTGGTTCTGTTTATCTGGCAAATGTTCACTGTGGTCGGTTTCAGATGCTGCAGCTCTTTCATAATTAGTCTGAGTTATTGTTTGTTCAGTACTAATTGTCAGCCTTGTAAATACAAGCTGGACTGAATCAAATTCTCCTTTTGTGCAGTAATCTACACCTGGCTTTTCTGCCTCCGTCCATAATAATATACATTATATAGACTAAATGTCATCTAAAATCAACGTTTATTTGCAACATAGTATAGCAAACTATTACATGATTAAAAACTAATTAATTTTAGCCAAAAAAAAAAAAAGTCTCTGTTCTGAATGTCTGGGGTCGCCAGAAATTTTTGATGTTAAAATGGGGTCACAAGGTTAAAAAGGTTGGGAACCACTGATAGAAGGTGTAGAAAAAACCTACTGAATGCTTGTTTTATCTTGCCCGGTTTAACAATGACTGTTACTATATAACTCTGCAGGTCAGCGAGGGGTTAACGTTTGAAAAAGCACCGTCGGAACAATCCATTACATGATCGTTTCATATTTAGGCTCCAGCTTAATGAGTACGTGCCTCTGATGTACAAGAATATGGATTATAGTGACACGATAGTAATGGCCTCTTAGTATAAATAAGAGCCATAACAACAACAACAACAACAACAACATCTCAAAACAATAATTTCCCCCTCAAGCCCGACAAAAGAGCCAGCATGAAGGTGCCATTTGATGTGTCCCACGCTGGGCAACTGGGGCTCATAAAACAAAGTCTTTGTGCCAACTGCTCAGAGTTCAGATGAGGGGGACAATATACACACTTCATTACATTTTGTCAAAAGGCGCAATGAAATGTGTGTGGGACATTGTTTCTGTGCATGTCTCCCTCCATGGAATTTCTGATTGCCGATGTTGCTACAAGGTCTCCGCTAATGAGTTTTGTCAAAGATAATTATGGACTTGGAGGAATGGCCAGAGACGGGATGAAAAGCTGGCTTTGTGCAGTTTGGGTAGATGTTGCGTTGAGCCCAAACTCACTATACCCTGTATCTGACCTGCACTTTCCGTGGACAAAAAAACATCCAGGCCTGCATTCTGACATCAGGCAAGCCGATCAGCTTCGTCACCTTCGCCCTCTCCATACGCGTCCTCCACCTGATCCCTGCATAAGCCACAAACCGACGCTAACGCCGCCATTCCCAGGGCCTTGCTCCTTTTGTAGACTCCTTCCCGTTTGACTAAATGGAGTTTTTAAGTACACCGTGGCGAGTTTAGTGTGGGAAAATATAGCAACTGAAATTCAGTGGTATCCGTTTAGGTTTTTTTTTTTTTTTTTTTTTTTCCTAACTGCCTTCTCAGCTCGCAGCCAAACAGCCGCTACTTAATTGTGAATGGGATCGCTAGCCCCTAGTTCAAGTGATACTATGAAGGTGAGAGTCACCCTGTAACAAAGCTTTAAATCTTTGTTTTCATGGCCTCTGCTGCATGCCCAGTACAATCTCCCTTGGTGTCAATTCCACTGCTAAACCAGAGGGCAAGGTCAAGCTTACTCCTTGGACCATCTGTACCTACTGGAAAGAGTGCAAATGGTACTCTGGGGATTATATGAGCAAGGATTGCCATGTTTACTTTTAACACATACAGAAATAAACAGGTCAAGAAGCCCCAATCGCACAATAAAAGGCCAACGTATAAAGAAACACCATGATATAAATCTTACTAAATTCCACTGGGACATTCGCAGCCTATATTGTCACAGTGTACACAAGCTGTGCCAAACTATGAGGGCTCTTGTTTTTATTATCTTGTTTGTTCTTTTATGTTTGTCTAGTGGACTGGCAGTTTTTTGTTGCTGACCTAAGGCTGGCTTCACCGCCATCAAACTAATCTTCTGTGCCATTTTAATGCCTTGTAATAATCCCTTGCATCTCATTTTAATCTCACTCTTTCCTTCTGGTTTTCTTCTCGTTTATGTCGGGCATCTGTCTAGCACGTCAGTGTTTATTAAACTTTTAAACGCAGTGTATCAGGTTGTAGTTTCGCAACAAAATGGATCTAATTCCAAATTCTGTGGTTCATTTAAAAGTAATTCAACAGATGGGAAACACCAAGTATGGAATTTTAAGAATAACTCACAATTTGTCTTTTGTTTTAGCTGTAAATGTCACACAAATTTTCAGACTAGTTCTTGAGGAAAGTTGAGGACATATTTTCAGAAGGCGAGAGACACTAAACTTAGGATGAAAGACTTTATTCAATTGTATTTTTATTTTTTTTTTTCAGAAAACCAGATGTAATATAAGCATTATGTTGTAGGAGAGAACAATGATGCGTGTGTTCACTCACATGTTAACCACGATAATGTAATATTCATCAGGTACAGTTGTTGGCAGATTTGCAGTTTTAATTTAGCTTTAAGAATTTTTTTTTTCTTGTGTTGCTTATGTGATCTTGATTCAAATGTATATCTATATTCCACAAGATGTTGTATGTAATATAATAAATGTTCACTGTCTCTTCATGTTCTATATATTTTACAGAGTTTCTGTAGCTTTAAACACTTTTTTTTTCTTCTTGGAGGCATTTTTATTACAAAAAGCGCCATACATGTATGATGACGTGTGCAAACCCCAAAACTCACACAATTTAATAACTTCACATTACAAGGACACACAACCCCTCTAGGGTCAGACCTCAGGAATAATGAGGGGGATTTGGAGAAAAGTGGATGGATGGATATGTTTTTGTTAAACTGTGCTGTATTTGGCCTTTTTGAGGAGTTCATTTGAACTGCAGACAGCAACAATTTTCAGCAACAGTGTTCTGCAAACCAACAGCAGCACTATCAGTTTTCTTCAATTTGTGTCGCCAATATCCAGAGTTCAGCCTGTGCCAAAACCACTACACGTTTGACAGATGAAGTTCAGTATTTAAAGCCGGCAGCTTGTCTCTCTCAGAGACTCTTCACCTGACTGTTTTTCCAGCTGCAGCACAAGGAGTAGCAGGGGCAGTAGCACCTTTATAATGAACAGCCCCCTTCCACCTCAACACAGAGTACTTCCACTACATTAGCTTCATTGGCATCATGCGGGTAAGAGTAAAACTCGCAGCAGGGTTGTGTAACAGTATGGTGTCGACAGCGCTCTCCTCCACTGTGCTCTGCTTGGGGGCCTGCCTCTCTGTGTGAAGCTCCTGTGAAGAATTAGACACTGGTGTGCAAGTCAAATGATTGCTAGCTCTAATGGAGTCGCTACACCTGCCTGATGTCTACATCGGCTTTGCTTACTCTAACTCATGGCCTCATTGAAGAAGACACACCAAGGAATGTGGAGGCTTTTCCAAGAACAGTGTCTCCATAATTACACAGTATCATTTCTGCAACAATGCCGACCTCAAAAACCTATGCATGCAAAAGTGGCTAAAAATGACATCGGCACACTTTGAAGCAATTATGTCATTTTGAGTACCTACAGAAGGCTCCTGATCAAAAACAAAAGTAATTAACGACAATGGGGAGAGCCGTATGGCCTGTAAATCAAATTGCATCCTTTAAACGTGTTGTACGGAGTCTGTGAAATGTGAAAAATGGCTTTGTTTATCACAGGCAAACCGAATGGGCGCTCATCAAGCAGCATCAATGCATGGGCCATAAAGCACCCCACAACAAGCAAGTGTGGTGGCTGCAAACAAAGCGTTGTTGTTGTGGTGGCATGCCAGTTGTGACGTGGCTTTGATACCAGCCGGAAATTTGAAGCCTCAAAGAGGGGCAGTCACAACACACTCCACATTAGACAGCAGTAAGGTAAACAGCTGAGGGGGAAAAGAGGTGAAGGGAGAAAAAAAAACACAAAAACAGGAGGAGGGAGCAGTGGAGGGAGGTGACACAGAGACCACACATTTTTAAAGTTCACTCTTAAACACAGTACGCTCATAAAAGTACAGGACCCATTATTCACGGGTGGGATTTCTCTCTGTACGTCTCCTCTCTTTCATAGCACCCAGGCAAACAGCCCAAAGCCTCGAGCTGTGTCAAATGATGGAGCATCATAATTACGCCCTTTTTATTGGCCATCTTATTCCAGCTATGACTGATGCAGCTCCCAACCCTAAGTGTTTCCATTTGCACTTTCATGTGGCAAACGAGCAGAGAAGCCACGGCTCGCCTGCCTTTCAAAGGTGGGCTGACAAATATTTATGGCCCGATGTGAAGTCACTTTTAATCAGGGCTGGTGACCTGTTCCTGAGGAATCCGGCTGCTGGAACATGCTTATCTCCTCCGTAATAAATGAGCCTTCAAAGGACCCACTGTGCTTGCATTATGCGGTTGTCTAAAAATAATAACTGACACATTTCTTTAGAATCACTCATAATCAAGAACCCCAAGGAGGCAAATGCAGATCCCTGCTGCAAAATGGCAGAAATAAATCAATGACCTCCCTCTGCTGGTCACAGGCCAAATTACAGTAGAGTGAATTACATGCCCTTTGACACAGTCTACCTTCATGACCAGAGGAGAAAAATGAAAGTATTACAGAGCCAGGGTTTGACAGGAAAATATTCTCTTAGTTCAATTTGTTTTATTTAATTATTTATTTATTTTTTGCATGTTCTAAAACAAGCTATAAACAAGGGAAAACATGATCTATTACATTTATATCACAAACCGACCGCATCTTCCAAACCCAAATCTATTTAAAACTTGTGGATAACTTGAATTAACCACCATTAGTCCAAAATAAAGTCAGGTCTCATTCATTTTTAAAACATGTTGTAAATTTTCTGTTTCTTCCCTCAGCAGTTGAGGAAGTGATGAATGGCAATATAAGCCAAGGGGAGATCTATTGATGAAGCCCTATTTATAGACATTACCTCAAACTTCTTGGCTTCAGATCCAAAGCTGGTCAGGACGTAATCCTTTACTTTGGTAAGTATTCGCCATTGTTCCTGTCTGTAATCCCGCACTATGTGTTATGCTGTCTTGTTTGAAACATAGATTTATGACACCAATATGTTCTTTTCCATGCTTTAACAGCCTATAAGGCATTATGGGAGGGCTCCCTTAGTGAAAACAGATATTTTCCTCCATATTAGGAGTTATGAGGAGAGTGATCCTTAAAAATGAAAGCCATAAATCATTTCCTTCCACGATTATACCATTAACAGAAGCATGGTTTTGTCGTTTAGGTCATGCTAATAGTTGGGTTGTGGCCGTGGGGAAGGAGCACGGAGCAATGCATGTTCTCCTTCTGCCAGAATGGGAGGCATTAAGAGAGCTGAGTTTGTGTTGGTGGACCTGTGTTAGTACTTCATCTTTCTTAGCCTGATCACTGTAGACGTTATCCGCATCTGCTCTGGATTTTGCCTTTCTTTTTCGTCTGTCTTCCAGTTGCAGTTTCTATATTGGGCCTCGTTGTGGTCTTCCAGAGAGACCCCACGACAAACTATCAGAGCATTTTGCACTCTGCAAAAGGCACCGGATGCCAGCACAGTACATATTAAATTTGTTACTAATTTTAAACTTGGCATGGCGGACCACGTAGCTGCCACAAGCTCACTGGAAGCAGGCGAGTTCAACCCCACTGCGACCACAACCACAATACAAACAAAGCATATGGAACAGCAGCTCCCAGTGTACTACTGACAGTAAATGTTTAGAAAAGGAACTTTTAAAAATAACCCAGTGTAATAGAATTAGTGTGAAAGAAACGCCTGGCAGTGTGTTTTCCCATAGTTTGAAAAGCGTAGTCAAACTAAAGATAGAGTGAGTTTTGCTTTTGTTTTATTTTCAATATCATTTTATGAGGCTGGAAAACCATTGGGTATTTTGCTGCTTTTTTTTTTAACTGCTACTGCTAACAATTAAAAATGTTCAATTCAGTTTACACAGCACATGAGCATGAATGCGTATCTAGTGTCTAGTAGGCTATTCACTGTGAAAATATAAAATACTGTCCACATTCTTTGTACACAGCAGGAGCATGGGGATTTGGATATATTACACACTCATCCAGCAGCAGGGACATGAGTTGCAGTCCTGGTGTTTCGGTGTCAGTGTGAAATCAGTGATATTAGCAGCCAACACAGCCTCATACATGTTTGGATCTGCAGCTTTTGGTGACAAGGTTTGTTTTTTAGAGGCATGTCTATGTGTGGCTATCCGCCGGTGTGAAACTCGCTATGATATTCTCTGGTTTCTGTCCGATTTTGCCTCTTTTCTCCAGTTCATGCCTATTGTCTAAGTGGCTGTGTTAAAGGATGGTCTGTCCTGGCCCCAGCTGCGTCTGTCACCCATGGAACTGCAGTGACCTCTAGAGACAGTTCTCTCCACATACAGTGTAGAGGCAACCTGAGGTGTCTTAGCACAAACCAGGTGAGATTCAAAGTGTGTGATCACAGACAAGTTGCGGGCCAAGCCTAGATGCACATGCACACAAATGCGAAAACATCGCTGTAGAGCTGCACACACACAAAACAACACACACCTAAAAGTGCACGGATCAGAAGTGCACGCAACACTCATGCACGCTCTCTCAGTTAAACAAACACAAACAGACGAGACCCCAGGCCACCCTGCAGATCACCACGATCAGTGCGAAGCTATGTCTTCTCTGATCTAATATGTTTAGCAAACATTCATTTATTCTCCCCAATCAATAACACAGAGCAGCGTGTGTTTATGACTTCGCATTTACTCACTCAGTTCATCTGCAGTTCATCTAAGCTCAAACACTACAAACACCCTCGCCTCTAGCCTCTAGTCTTGAGAATCTTCCTCTCTCCCAATCAGTCCTGTCACTCTCTCTTTATCACTCTGCCGCTATTATTTCCCCCAGTCTTTCTTTTTCTCTTCTGTGTACCTTTTTTAAAAAAAAATATTTATTTGTTTCATTATTTTCTACCAAAAACAACAAAAGAAATTGCAAAATCAAAACATATTCTAAAAATTATCTGGAGTCATACAGATCAAGAAGAAATGAGGGAAAATGTTATATTGGCAAAACAAATAGATCTGTCAAGACACACAAGTTAAATCTCCCACACACCCATGCGGTAGAATGGAGTCCAAATAGTATTTTATGGTTCGTCATAGCAAATGTAGAATGTTTTGATAAGGAAGCAGATGGAGATATTAATATTTTCATCTTATTTTTAGGTGCAAAACCGTCACGCTGAGAAAGAGTGTTACCTTCATTTGCACTATGCAAGTCGAGGGACTGTAGGTGAAGAAACAATTACTACGGCATCTTCAAACATGCGGTATGATTCGCTATGGATCCTTTCCACCCCAAAATTCCCAAATAGAAAATTATGAATAAAATGTTCCAAAAACATAGCCGTGAATCAATATCAGATGGGGGCTGAGTTTCATTTGAGGGGTGCACAGTTTAACTTTGCAGAAAAACAGTGAGTAAGTATTGGAGCTCATTCACAATCCCAAGTGTAGTAAAGGTATTTATATAGGTAGTTATTATTCTTATCATAATTATCATTCTGCATGCATCATAAAAGCAGATGATGGAGACAGATAGCTAACTCAGGCTATAAATAACAGTTGTGGTAGAAGGCTGTAAAACTGTCCCTTCTTTTCTGTGGTACAATAAAGACCGTGTGCATCTGCTCGATCTGTATCTACAACAATGTGAGATGAGTTTAGAAAAATGTAAAGTAATTCAAGTTATTCGGATTCTCTGCATGTTGGTTTAACATTTTCAAGCAGACCGATGAATCTAAACCGTGGAAGCGCAATACAAGTCCCAGGTGTGAGTATGTTTTTGTACTGTATATGTGTATTTACAGTGCAAGATGTGCTTCCCATTAGCTACGTACAGTACGGGGGCCGACACACAGATGCCCTGAGTGGTGCCATACGGCCGATGGCTCATTAGAGCTCAGATGGAAGACATGAATCAAAGGAGGAGAGGAGAGGAAACAATCAATCTGCCTAATGGGAATCCCCTGTGAGGAGCGTGGGCCAGCCGTCCCACTGCAGCTGTAGCTGTTTTTATATGTGACCTCCCAGCATAAACGACCCACCAAAATGTCCCCACTGCCACCGTCTCTATTGGAGAGCATGGGACATACACCAAAAGACTCCAAAGGCCCACAACAAGCTATTAGCGCAGCAGCCTCCCACACAGTGTGTGGGCGCTGCATGGTGATGATGTGGTTTAAAGCAGTGCCTGGGAGACCTGATGTTCCCATGTGTCTCGCGCAGTCCCCCGCACATGTGTTGTCCATATCCTTGTTACCAGGGAATGACACCCAGGTTGATGTGGGGGGCTATCAAAGAAGTGGTGGGGACTGGATTTATAGCGTGGAGGGCGCCTGTGTGCTGGGAGGCATGCACAAATTGTAGCCTATGTTTACAGTTAGTGTGTGAGGTTGTGGCCAAGGTTAAGACATCATTGTTGTGGAAGAGGGTAACTAGTGTTTCATGAGGTCAAGGTCAGTTTGCCTGAAGTTCCCCTTCTACTCAAACTTCAGACAGCTCTCACAAGCTTTCATCTGGTCATTGCCTACTCTGCCTGTAGAAATCTACTTATCTATTCAGGGTGGGATTGCCAGCAGTGCTTTAAGAATCGAGTTATGCTAAACACAGGTTGATTTAAACCAGAGGTTGACCTTTGACCTGGGCTTAGAGGATAATGTCCCAGGCAAGGAGAGTGAAGTCCTGTTACCATCCATGAATCAGGCCCCCGCCGACATTATTTCAAAATTGCTTAGTTGCATGGAACTCCCTTTAGTGCTGAACGGACTTTCATAAAATTGATTTTCTGAGTACACCCTTTTAGCAGCTATAAGCTTGAAATATGAACCCTTCATTGCTGAAAGCATTTCATTTTTTTGCCCCTGTGACTAATGATCCAGGGAAGAAGTGTGTTTGAAATTCTCCTCGGCAGCCATTTCCATAATTAAACACTGCTAATTATAGAGCTTTGGCTGACTTTAAACAAACAGGCACAGTTGCCGAGCATGCTTTCACGCCTTCCATTTGGAAATTTATGCAAATAGTACCCGTATCGTGTGTTTTCGTAGATGAAACTGACAACATTAACACACACTGCTCATGCTCACAAAGATCAGACAGTAACAGAGAGTACTGCTGAGGAGAAAATGACAACCCATTGGTGGTTTGGAGGAAATACCCTGCACAGGTATGATAGATGTACAATGAGGATCAAAGCTCGCACTGCAAAAGTATCAGATGATTCAATGTGTTCACATACGTGTGTGTGTTTGTGCATGCATGAATATGCATTCATTCATTACCGTGAGTGCCCTGTGGTTGAAAAACCCCCTGTCTTGGCCAACAAACATTTCTGCATTGTCAATTCTAGTGCTAGGATACTGCTTGTCAATTTATCAGCCGTTGACAGCAAGCCACTAGAAGCCATTATATCAGACAAATGAAAATTATATATGAAGATTAACATCAAGTCATTTGTTAGGGAGAAAATAATACTGCTAGGAAATAAACAGGGCACAGGACTGAGAGCTATGCTGCCAGTAATTCACATATCAACAGCATTTAAATTATTAAAAAGATTGGAAATCATAATTGGCCATATATTTTTTCCATTCTTCTCCACATAAATGGCTCGCCTGGGGTACTTGACATTCACCAGTGGTTTGTAATGTAAATGACAGAACGTATTTTCTCCATATCTTAACAGCGGATGGAGTGATTGACTACTGAATATAAGCAAGCTACAGGTGGGGGTCAATTATCATTTGAATAATCGAGCATCAGTGGCTGCCTAGCTTGGCTGTGAAGTGTGACACATTTTTATCTCTATGCATTTCAATGAAGTCAGACTGGTACATAAAAGGTTATCACCTAGGAAACATATTTGCCTAGGCGCAAGTTAAACAGGCAAGTGAGATCAGCATAGATATTCAATTTAACCAGTCAACCCTGACCTATAAATATTTCAACAAAACCCAATGAGGACCCCTCCCTCCACACCAACCCCCTTCTTTCCTTCTTTGATCCAATTCCATTTCAGCAGCGGGAGATACGAGGGAAGAGAGGGAGGAAGGACGTGGGGGGAAAACGGGGAGGGCATGAGAAAAGAAAGTCAAGCATATTGTAGCTTATCTATTAAGTGAATTGTTTAATGCATATGCCATCTTCGCACCCAGGGGACGGATGCTGACTGAGTAGGGAGAGAAAGGGGACAGATTTACACTACAGGGCACTACTGACGTGAAAGTTGAGGAGGAGACGTAGACTAATCTATAGTTGTGAGCTGACAAATCTGGCCTGACATGATGCTCTGTAGTGGGTAGACTCAGGAGATGGGCATTAATCACAGCGTGTGCTCTGCTGAGAGCACAGGCACACTGGGGACACCTCAAAGTGAGCTGGAGGTTATACAGGCGAGGGGATTAATCAATACAGCCCCATAATAACAGCCAACCACCAGCACTTAAAGCCCCACCGGTACCAAAGCACAACACACTCACCCCGACCAACTCATACACTCCATCACAGTTACATGGAGGCAAAAGCATGCACGCACACTTGGACTGTTCTAACAACAAAGACACAACAGGAAAAAAGAAGGTGGCACTTCAATAAAAACACACTCATTTCCTACTGTTTGTCAAGATGGGACGAGTACATAGTGTGAAAACAGAAGTAAACCACTCGCCGCTAATGCTTAACAGGTTTTGCTTTGATATTATCTCTTTGTGGTTGTCATAACAACAGCAAAAGTTTGTCTCAGAAAGAAAGGCATGCTCTTTTAAGGATGGAAATTAAAATGTGTGCCGTGCCAACACTTCCTGTGAAAAAATTCAATTGACAATGTCCAGTTGGGCTGCATTTCCACCCTGTCTCCGATGACCACACCTCATCTGTGAGCCGAGCGCACACTCTACAATGCCACACTGTGCTGTGATTACACCGCTGCTTCCCCAACACCTAAACTGACAAGTCCTCTCAGCTGGGAGTGTAAGGGGCATGGTGTTAGTGGGGGTGCATGGGTGTTGGAGCGGGGCAGGGGGAGAGATAACTGCAGTAACCGGTGTGCAAAAAGCCCCAAAACTGGCTCAAGTGTTCTGTCAATGGCCAGTGCCTTTCCAACCCTCCTTTTTTTGTACAAGTCTGCCACCCACAGAGACCTCGATCAGCAGCCCCCCATCTGACAGCAGATCTGTCAGCCCCCCCTCCTCTCCCTCATTTCATACAGTCAGTGAGGGCTGGTTTAGCAGGAAGCAGACAGTGTAGCAGGAGGTGAAAACTCCAGCTATTTGTCAACGTGGCGCCCGTGTCAAAATGTCAGGCCCGGGGACATTCCCTGTGCAGCTGGGCTGTTAGCTAAGGAGACAGGCCGTATGGTCGGAGCAGGAGCATGCTGTCACCGACCAGTCAAACTGCCTGAGACCAGCAATCAAGAAGCTCTTTCTCTCGCTCACTCTCCCTCTTTATCTATCCATCACAACTCTCCTCCATTCTTCTTTCACTCCAACTCTTATCTTTCTCCCATTTTTTTCCCCCTGACTCTCTGAATCTAACAACCCACTTCATCTTTCTCAGTTCCTCCATCTTTTCCCTTTAAATCTTTAACTACTGAGCATTTGCCTCTATTCAGAATTCATCAGCTGGTCAGTCTCTCCTTTATCCTTTTCTTTCAAGCAAAATTATTTATCTGTATCTCAAATTTTTAGTCAGTTTTGGGAAATGTATTTATTGTCCTTGGGTCCTTTTTGTCGTTTTCATGAAATACTATCATGAAAAGGAAGAGAAAAACAAATTTTTAAGATTTGCCTGATTCTGGATAAGCTAGACGCATGCATTAAGATTCAGTCAATCACTAAAGCGAGAGTTGTTATTTCAAAACATTATCTTAACATTCGGAATTGTGTTGTTTGTGGGAGATAGATAAGCTGTCAAAAACAACCATCCGCGTTGAAATCGCATACAGCAAAGCAGTAAACATCTTAGTATCTTTGCTTCAAGTGCCAAGTCAGGTGATAATTTTATTGTCCATCAGCCTGGTTAAGACTCATTCACTATGCAGAGGTCAAACCCCAAAAGATTAAGAGCTGAAATAACAATAACAGAAAATCAAATCAAATAGCATATGAAACGTGAAAAAACAACATTAACTGTATTCATGAGCGGCAAATTCATTCCTCTATCTTTTCTTAAGCTTCTTTGCCTTGGAATTTACGATGAGAGGCTGGAGGATTTACCGCGGCAAAATGCAAACAGGGTATTTATAGGTCAAACACAGCCTAGCTGGCTTTATGGCAGATTACAGCTTTTTTTTCAGAGAGGAACACAAATTCAGTTTGATAGCAGTTTGATAATATTTTTATAGCGTTTAATTCGAAGTCTTATTAGGTCATATGGTCAGAATGCTGATGAACTGATGCAGACCAGGGAGGATGGGATGGTAGAGGAGGGGGGGGGGCTTCATGTTGGTGTAGTGTTTGCTGATGTTTCTTAACAATTTTGACATGGCTGTAATTGTTATGTGTGGGTGTTTGTGTGTTTTGTCTCATCTTCAGACCTGTCCATTTCTCCCTTTTCTGTCCATTTTGTTTTCCTTGTTTTAACACCCCTCACAGAGTCCATCTGGTACCTTTGCTCCCCCTCAAAACGTGGGCCGGTGGAATTCCCTGGCCTAATTAATGAGCAGACACTCACAGACGGCCAAAGGCTCACGTGTCTGTCTCTGTGCACCACGTTGCCTCAGGAGGCCCTTTATTGAAAAGGGAAATAAATTAGATCAGTGTGCCAGAATGTACTAACCAACAGCATGACATGTCAAATAGTTTTTGATGAATTTAACTGAATAGGTTTCAATTTAACCAATTCATCAGGACTGCTTCAATGGCACAGTCAGAGAAATGAATGAATTTAGATTGTATAATAATGCATCATGCCACTACAACTACAACCTTAACTACACATCTGCTGCAGAGTTGGCTGAAGTGTCTTATGGAACCGAACGAGCAAAAATCTGTGTTTCTGTTGGAAAATACGAGAAAACCTTGGGTGATGTTACAGTAGCTGTAAGGCCACCCATCGAGCCACATTGGGATCCAAAAGCCATATCAATGATTTCATCGCTCTCTCTCTCTCTCTCCTCTCAAGTACCAAACAAGTCCTGGAAAGCTCACAAGACAAGGAGTGGAAGAGAGGAATAAAACCAGGCAGATAACTCTCTTGCAGTCTGCGTTTGGCAGAGCGAAAACGAACAAGAAATTATGTGTTTGAAAATATTTGCCTTTTTCTTTTCCTTTTGAGTTTTGACATTATAAGTCATGTGGGACATCAATCATGCAGTGAGTTAATGACACATCCAGCCCATGAATCTTTCAGCTCCTTTCCCTAACCTCAACAAGGCATGCTGGGGCTGTTCCTGCTCAGCAGCTGCTGGAGCAAGGCTGTACCGGAGCCCAGGCGGATTTGCCAGCACCAGCACTTTGATCTCAGCTTGTGGAACAGATAGCTGTGAGGCTGGGCCTGGATCTAGCAAGGCTGAAGTCTGGATGCTGCACACACACAGTATAGCCACTTGTCATTACTCTCCCAGTCCCAGTATCTTTGTTTAGTATGGATGAAATATAACCAAAACTTTGTATTGCAATAAACTATGTTCACTGTCTGCCCAAGTATGATGTAACCTTTGAAGACTTTGAAGAAAATACAATTACTTCTGGTATTCGACACCAAAAATAAGCGCATTGACAAAATTAGCCCAAACTTCCTTGTTTATGCAATGAAATTTATAGCTCTGATCCTACCACTGTATGAACTAATTCATGTTGTTCCTAAGGAGTGAAAATTCAGGAACAGCCCGCTCCATTCACACTCCCTGTACAGTTCCACTGACATACTTTCCCAGCTAATGGGGCCACCTGCAGGCCTGTGCTGGGCCCCGTCCGGACAGTGTCAGAGGGGAATGCAGACAGAGCAGGCGGTGACGTGGGCGGGTGGTGGAGCTGGGCATCTGTGACTGGCACCAGCATAAGAGCTCTTTCATTTCCCCCTGTTCTGCTGAGTGCCATGGGCACACACACAGAGCCGGGCACGGGTACAGGCCAGGGCACCAACACATGTCAGGAAATACTTTCTCTGTGATCTGAGTGAGCGGGGCCTGAGTTCACGCTCCCTTGACATTTGGACAGCAATGTGAAAGCTGCAAAGAATGCTAGAAAGATATGGATCACAGATAAATTCCAGAGTGAGTTTGACTTTTTAACACCAGTATACTGACATGCAGTATACATATAGAAAATTAGAAGCTAAAATATTTGGTACACTTCTTATGTTTTGCATATATTCAAAAGTAATTATATGCTGCAATATTCCCCATTAACTGTTATGTGCAGCGGCCCACAATCCACTGTTCCCATGAAGTATTAAATTAAATATTTGTATGTCTTCTCATGAAATGATTGTGACAATGTGATTTATTCTTGACAGATTAAGTGTAGCTGGTACTCAGTATGTAATCATCGCACATGGCCAAATGATGTGCATAAGTAAGAATAAAAAGAGGAGTATGTCTGAAAGCAAAATTATTCTAACTGTATGCACAACAGTGTATAAATGACCATTTGAGACACTCCTATGTGAAAAAAGTCAATACAGAAATCTCTTTGGGTATTCCAGCCTCCTCCCCTGCACCACAGTATGTTAATTGCTCAGTCTTAATCACCCATAGGTGTAAATATGGGAGTAAATGGTTGTTTGTCAGCACTGCGATGTCTTTGTCCGATAGTAGGACCGGCTCTCACCCTCACAAGAACTAAGTGTGAAGTAAGTGCGAAATGGATGGAGGATTCTAATACAGTGTTTACAGTGTCTAATCCGGCCGTTTTCAGACTGGGTATCTGAGTCTGTTGGACCCCAACGTCCACTTAATTTTATCAATGTGAACGCAAACATTCCATGCACGAGTACCGTACCCGAGTCCAGCTGAGAAGGTAGTCCTGGGTACAGACTGCGTGGATTCCAGTACGGAACGTTGAAAGAAGTCTGTACCCTAGACCGAAAGTGACCTAATCACCATGAGACCACGGACGGCACTCCTGTTGTCTCCAGAAAAAGCCTTGGATTCATGCGGCACGGGCTCGCCTTATCGACTGAACCACTCT
>JAPTYQ010000018.1:44004696-44016360 GCA_029814465.1 Ostorhinchus cyanosoma
TGAGAGTGTACAAACTTTTATGCGATCTTTGACAGTTTTTGCGACATTTCTTTGTTTCCATTACCAGTTTTCTATTGTGCAATTTACATTTTGTGCATTTTTGAATGTAATGGAAACCCAGCTTCTGACAGCCTCCTCAGATATACAGAAATCCCTCTGGATTGACATCGAACCTTGTGGTATACAGAGTCTACAATGATGCATCAGCTTCACATTAATGTAGATATTTTTGTATGGGCCTTTCACTTATAACTAAAGAGTGTTTTACGTCACTTTTTTTTTTTTTGTGGATCCATGTGTTCAGGGAAAACAGAGATATTGGAAAACAATGGTGTCACACCCTAGTGTATGCATATCTGTTATTGCTTAGTATAATGAATCAGTAACTGAAACCTAAAATCCAGGTATATAAATTAGTGTATGATCTGCAGTAGATCGGAATCAGTATGGATAGCTTCAGGACATAGACTGGCCCAGTGTTATGTTGAAATCCACATGTAAAGAATAAACCTCAATAACCAGAACTGACACTTGAGGTAACTTAAGGTTATGTCTTGTTGTTATTCACAACAGATTAAAGGCTCTGCAGCTATATACAGTATTATACATGATGTCCACAGTTTTAAGTCCAACAGAAACAATGGTTTGTCTGAATGTTTGTATCAGGTTTTGCAATGTGAAAAATATCCATGAAGATTAGACATTAGGAGACTGCATCACCAAAAACTCAGGCTCATTTTTAACTGTTAACATTCTAGGCTATAAGGCCACTTAAATCAAACGCAGCACAAAAACTAATTCAATTAGATGATGGTGGACAGATAGATATTATATATAGATGACGTAAATGTAAAACCTTAAGAATAATATTAAATATCAGTCATCTTCTTACTAGCTTGATGTGATCTCATCAGTTGTCCATAATCCTTGTAGACAGGCTACGAAACACATACAGCTATACACAGTTCACCAAACACCCATCATTTAGAGCAGAAACCTGACCCTCCATTCAGAACACAGTGGAAAAATGCTGGCTGAGTTGAGAGGGAATCAAAAGGAGAGCGATTTAGAAATTCAAGGGGATCAAATGGTAGCTTTATTAGGAGCTGAAGACGCAGGGCTGGGTGGAATGAAAGCCTGGTCTGTGCTGGGTCTAACTGGCCAGGCGAGACACCCAGTGAGAGAGAGCACTCAGGCCTGGAGGAGCCTTCACACCATCAACCAAGCCCTCAGAGGTCATCCCACTCTACTGCCTTAGTATACCACGCCACTAATGTCTTTCTCAACAGGTACAGTGAGCAGGAGGGCAGCCAGGTAACCCAACGCTGATGGGATCACTCAGCCTCTCTGCAGGCAGGGCGGTCATTTTTTGTGATCATCGTGTTAGCACGGTCGCTTATGAGATGGCAGGCTTTTAAGTGAATGGGCTAAATGAATGGGGAAAGCATTGCTCTGAGCAGCGAATGCAGGTGACGACAATCCGGGTCAAAGATTATCTTACGTCTTGAAGGGTTGTGTGGAACAAATCCAATTTTTGCAGCACAGACAGAAAGCAAAGCAGGGCAAAGAGGATATCATTCATAATTACAAGGCTTAGCTAAAGCAAATGCCGCCCCACAGAGAACTGCAACAATGGCCTTAATTACATTTTTTTTCCCGCAATCCCACCTCAAAGTAAAAACATGGATGACAAATTTGGCATTGGGATTCCAGCTCATGGCTACTCTCTGTGCCAATTTCACTTTTTTGCTTGTTGCCAAGACAAATCATATTAACATGTTACTAAAGAATACTAAAACCTTTTGGCTTCACACCAGCATACCGGTGCCAGTAAACTTCATTAAAACGAAAAATGCTTTTAAGAAACCTTTTCTCGGTTGCAATTATAAATAAGTTCCTTCATGGAGCCCCCCGTCATGGGTGGGCTAGCAGCCCAGGGGCCACTGGCGTGCAGACAACTGATCACTAGCATGAATAGAAAGCAAGCCCAGGGAGCCAGCTCAAGTAACTGCTTTGTTACCGAATAAATGTCGCCTGCAACAAAGTTTACAAAGGACCATTTGTCAACATGTTTATGCAATAAAGGTCTATAACTATGATGACAAACGGCCAATCTCAGTCCATCAGGGAGCGGAAAAAATCCTGTTTTGACATAACACAAAAAGCCCTCGGTGGGACTGGCTAATAGTATGTGGAAAAAAAGACAAGCGTATGACTCAGTGTGAACATGTAAGGTGAGATGACTGGAGCTTCTGTGGACCACAATACAGGAGTCTGTTATATGTTCCTATCAAAGACCTCTGCAGTCACCACTGATAAAAGAAAACTATTTCCATAATCAAAGCTAGAACGTGCTGTACGTTAGTAGTCCGATGTGAAGTACACATTTTAATTTTACCATTGCTGCAATAGTTTTTAAATTACAAGCATATAAAAAGTGATTAGTTCCATGATATTGTTCAGGCCCTGTATTAATTTGCATTTTTCATGATCTGATCTCAAGTGGACATGTGCATCCTTCCAAACCTGCCATTGGAATGCATCCCCAAATGCGTTCTTAGAAACCACTTTCTTTATCTTTGTGGGCATTCGTAGTTCTTTAAAAGCTTATAACATACTAACATGATGCTGGTGGTCTAGTCCACAGAGCACATCAGCAGAGTAAGTATTCCTTAGCGTCCCATGGTAAGGTGTGTTAGGGATGTTTGTGGGTGTGGACCTTTGGGTAGTGGGTTTGTGTTGTCAGCCAATCAAAAACATAGTGTGTGTGGATGGAACAATATAAAAACAAAGCTACTCCAGTTAAACATTTCCTCCTCATCCTTCAAACTCCAGGTAGAGCACACCCATAGACCTTTCAGTCTACCACCTCTAGCTCACAATGCACACCACAGAAATGACAAACCCGATTGTTCTGGTTGTTTATCACCTCCAGATCATCCACAAATTCATGCTCTTCCCATTCAGTCTATTGCTCTCTTGACCATCTCTCTCACTCCCTCATTCACAGAGTGGAATGAATCTAAGCTTGAATGAATTACAAACACAAACCAGAAATGTTACATCACTGAAACAACATGGCAGCCCCCCAACGAGGAAAACAGGAATGCATTACATTAAATGGGTGTCGTAGTCACAGTTGCAGTACAATGTATGGGTTTAATTTCTGGCTGTTCCTCTCATATCCAAATGTTAAGACTCCCCAACACCCTTTTAGGATATTTTCATCAATGCCTGGCCTCTTTGACCAGAGACAGGGCTATGAATGAGGGAGCTGTTCAAGGAGGCCAACCAAAGGCAGGCCACTGTCTCCTCACCACTCCATCAGTCCATGACCCCTCCACAGGATGTGCCAAACCAATCAGCAGAGAGGCCTTAAAAAGTCACCCTACCTGTCCCAGGCGATCCACGCTGAATGGCCGGCCCCTCCCCTGACAGGCAGGGTCCAAGGCAACTGGAGGAAGGCCTTCATTTTAGAAAGGCCATTAATCTTTCTTCGCTTCTCTTTCTGACACCTGAACCAGACCCACCCAGCAGTGAGCCACTTCACAGCAGCCTCCTCTCTAGTCTTGGTAAGATCTGATTAGAGCCATGTGGAAAGTTGCCCACAGAGAACCAGACCCACTGCACTACCTCCAAACACATGTAACATAAACACACATATCAGCCACTTAAAAATACTGCACACAGTATACTTACACACAAATAGTTTTTCTCAGCTCACTAACTGAAAACCTTCAGAGACTGACACTGACAGCAAACTGATCCCTTCCCCTCTCGTCTCTTATTCACGTGCACACACACTTACATGCACGCACACACACACACGCAGATACTGTACTTCAACCTGACAATTTCTGTCATTGTAGTCAGATGCCAAACGGGAGGAAGTTAAGGGGTTTTAGAAATGACTTCTGACACTGTGTGTAAACAAGGCGTCTTAAAGATGCACTTGAGGAAGCGAGTTTGCCTAAATGCATGTGTGTTTGAACACTCACAGGTGCACTCGTAACCAGATGTTATTCCTGTGTTACTGACACTAAAATGATGTTTTTCGCTGAAACCCCTGATACTGATGCTTCCTCATGAACTGGGTAGATGATGCGATGACAGTCAGTTCAGAGGATGCCAATGATACTCAGTGATACGACAGCTTACACCTGTGATACCTGTTTAGACAAACCCTCTGACAACATGATGTGTCACTAAGCATGGCTGTAGCAAAGACGATTCCCTCATAACAACATTGGTTTGTCTTGGAAGCATGGAGACTAGTCTCGAAGCGTCTCGTATGTCACTTAGCGCTAAGCCACAATGTTTACACAGCCCCTCGGGGCCATTTCACTTTCCAGCACCAAAATAGCAGTCATCTCTCAAATATTCTTGTGAGGAGCGAAAGTCTCATTGATGCGGATAAGAGGAGAAAGGGACAAGACAAGCGTGGGGATTAGTGGCCCTAAACTCCAGCACAGCACACTTCACTGTCTGGTACTGTGCATTGAACTGTGTTGACAGGAGGGGGCCGTATGGCATTTGAAGAGGTTAGACGGGGTCACTGAGCGTTGCTCACTGGGGATTATGGGGCGTGTGGCCCCCTTCGCTTTTAATCAAACCCCTCCAATCAGGTCAGATTACAATGGGATAAGCAGCTTCAACACATTGTCTGGTTAATACTCTTCTCCTCACAGGTCCCCAAAACTTCCCTCTCGCAACAAAAGCAGACCTGTAATATTAAGAGAATTTAATTGATTTCATTTTTTAATAGTAGGTCAAAATGAGTATAATGCTAGAGTCCTAGGGTCACCCCTTTAATGTTGCACCAATATGGTAGATCCACTGAAACTTAAAGTGAGTTTGTGTCATTTTCATTACTCGTGATGTATTTTCACTTGCGGAGCATGAGCACTAAAATGGGGTTTATTTTATTTGTGAAGTAAAATAAAATCAGTTAATGTGTAAAGCTGGTGTAGTTCACATGTGCTTCTTAGACCTGCGTCAGGCAGATCACAGAGGGGTTTTGTCACAACTGACTGTTTGACTAGTTGTTCCAACTTTATAGAGCTTTTCTGAAGAGCTAGTAAACAGTGTTAACAAGGTAGAGGTTTTCATGGTCTGACTGAACAAAAGCTTGAGATGAGGCATTTTGCCTTTGCTACCATTGTGCACAATCACTATCCTTAATCTTGGAGTCTGGCTGCATACCTTCTGATTTCTCTGTTCGAACATGGAAAGAAGAGCGGTCTGTGGAACTTCAAAGGGGCAGGGAGACGCACATGGCTGCTAATTTTTCAGACTGGGCATATGTGGCGGAGAGCTTGGATTTGAGGCTCTCCTCACACTTCAAAGCCAGGCGCCTTAAAAGGTCTGGCTGTGTTTTGACGCAGCTCTGCAGAGGTGAATGAAAATCAAGCACCCGCTGCAGACCCTTCAGAAGTCAAGCTCACTCTGTTTAACCCCCCTCCCCATTTCTCCCTCTGCACACACTCTCTCCTCCCTGCCTTGACAAAGAGAAGAAGAAAAACAAGAAAATTCAATAATGCCTTTGAGAGGCAGGATTACCTGAGGAGACGCCTGCGCTGCTATGCCGCGAGTGAAATCTCATGTGCCCTCCTCTCCTTCTGCTCTCACCACATCCCTCCCTCTTTTCTCTCCTCTCTCCTCTCTCCCCACCACTCCTTAGCTTGGCTAAAGACAGCCCTAAAAAAGCACATCAAAACTCTCCTTTGATGCCATGGCAGGCAATTAACCCCTTGAGTCCAAAATTACAGATTGCTGGGGATGTGACACATTTTGGATGGGTGGGGTGGCAAGTGTGCATGTGCCTGCTAAAGAGGGGCATGGGAATGGGGAGGGGAGGTGGGTGTATTGTTTGTTTGTTTTAAAGCAGGCTACTTCTTTAATGAAGTGATGCCGTGGCAGATTTGAGACAACCCATTTCTGTCAGTTTGAAAAGTAAAGTAGGGTAAACCTCTAGAGAAAGGGCTAGCTTCACCGGAGGAAGTGTTTGCACTCGATTATTTGTACTCCTGCTCACTTCTGATGAACAATGCTGCAATACAGAGGGAACAAAGGAGCTAGGCTCCTTGCGAATTTTAATTAAGTCGTGGGCGCAGCCAAACAATGATGAGGTCTATCCCAATTTCAACTGTGTTTTTGTGTCACTCGCTCCACTTTTGTTGCTTTGCATAAAAAATAATTAGGCTGGTTTGGAGCAGCAGTGTTGGATGGAGATGGCAGATAAAACCTAATGTTCCCCTGAATGATGTAGGTGATGAAATGCGTATTATGTCAGTGGGTATTAACACAGGGACAGCAACAACAATTTGCAAAATAACTACCTTAAAGAACTCATCTTTCACAGGGCAGGTGTGTACCAAGCCAAGTCCTGCAATGACATCATATTTGAGCTGTGACAAGCACTACATGATGTGACAAGAATGGCCTAGTGTGAGCCCAGTCATCCGGTGTGCCATGACTGGTGATCCCTGGCAAAATGACCTGTCTGTCTGATAAAGTGCTATGGCTGCTGCTGTCCACACAGCTGACATTAAACACATCAAAACACCTGAGACCCTCAGCGCAAGACGTTCCATATCCCAATAGTATGTGTGAGCCAGGTAAAACATAGCTCAGGCCAAATAAATTGTGAGAAATGAGTGATGAAGATGTGTACATAAATATACACATACAGGCTTTCTGTGTTTTTACCTCTGCTTTTTATTATTCATGTTAGGAAGGACCTACAGCTGCTTCCCCTCAGGGTGAGTTCCATTTGTGGTTTGCACCCACAGACTTGTTTTTTTTTTACTGGTTAGCATGACAGGTAGAGGTCCTGTGAGAGAAGGTCCTCACCCCTCTTAAATATATGAGGCCTCTGCGCTTTGATTAAGAACTGCTTGCACAATTACCCAAGTTCAAGCAAACATGCAGCACTCTGATCTAGACAATTAGCTGATATCACAGCAGTTGAGTACACCACATAAATCTGCAGTTTTTCTCTGCTTAGGACCAATGAGTCATTTTTCTTCCCTTGCTGCAGACTCCCTGCCTTTTTATCCTGCCAAATACAGGCAAAGGCTTCTGATCTCCTCAAGACATTGTTTTACGGAGGGCTTTAGCGCCGCCCTCCCCTGGCAGACATCGAGATTACACAGTGATTATAAGCAACTCAATATTGTATGACAGCCTCTTCCACGTGAGGGACTTACAATCATGTTTCATTAATTCAGCTTGAATGAAGCCTCATTTCAAGCATAGAGGAGCTTAAGATTTATGTGAAATTAATAACATAACAGATGTCTTCAGAATATCATATCTGTGGTATAAATAAGAGAAATCTTTCTTTTTTTGTCAAACACATTATTAAACAAATAAATACTTCAAGCGTGTGTACATCAAGGCCTACATGGGTGGCACCGAAGAGTTCATGAGCTCGTCATTCACATCATGCATCATTAGGTAGCAGAACAAGTGTCAAATGACAGATTTGTATCAAATGGCCTTATTTAACACTCTCTCAGCTTTAATAGTGGAAAGCCACAGCAAGCATAATGTTGGATATTTCAATCGGAAGCAATCACTGAGGGATCTTGCTAAAACATGGCATGCATCACAGCTTTCACTTTTTTTTAATTTTTATGAGTTGCCATTACTTGTCATCTATTCTTTTCTTCTGTAACAAAATGCATCTGTGTTTCGAAAATGTTTCACGCACATTGTTCAAGCTCAGGGAACCCTGCGCAAGATAGCCCCGGGCCAAAACCGCTGTACTCCCTTTCCCTTTTGTATGCACTGTCTGTCTGCATAGACTAAATATGGGGACAAGAGCTTCACAGCTTACTGTCTTGCATGGTGCCTCCCTCCCCAGGTACTCCAGCTCAAACAGAAGCAGTGGGGAGACAGCATTTCTCTGCTTCAAAGAGGGGAAAAAGATAAATCATTCAGGTTGGGCTTTTGTTCCAATATGCCACGGAGCTGCGATCAAAATCCCTTTTTCCACTCTCTTTGTTTCCAAACTAAAGTATCTGGATGTGACAGTGAATCTGACTTTCTCTGCAGGTTGTTTATGCAGCTCAATCACTATAATTTTTCAAATTTGAAATGACACCATTGACATGTTGGCTCTAAGAAAAGTGAAGCTTTAAGAAAAGTGGAAATGTACTGTACACATATGGGATAAAGCTCCTGCTTTTCTTAAGAATTTTTTTTTTTTAAACTCTGCAATAAAGGTAATACAGAGTGACAAAACAATAACTCCAAACTCTGAGATGAAAATGGATTGAAATATGATTTATATCACTTAAACTGACAATGTGACAATAATCAGTGTTATTTTAAAACCAGTGGAGTTGAGAGAGATAGCGATTTACTTTATAATTAATTTGATCACATTCATTCTGCTCCACTAAATCAGTTGGAGTACGAGTTCAACTTTTTGTCTTCCTCACTGAAGAGGGCCTGTATTTATTCATCCTCTGAGTCACTGATGGGCGCCCCGTGTATGTCTTTGTCAGACGAAGCTGCAGAACTCCCGTCTATGCTAGCCTGCCATCCAGCCTGGTTAAGTCGTTTAAAGGAATACAATGCAAACAGAAAAAACAATAAAGGAAAATCTGGGTTATTAAATTGGATATTGCGGTAATGCATAATCTAACTTCATCTCAATGGAGCGGGTGGAAATTCTTTGTTTAGCCAGAGAGAGCTGAGGCACTCTAATAATTGAAAAACCAATTCAAATTTATATGAGAGTCAGGTCTGTGCAAAAGTGGGCGGATGGAAGAATGAGGTGTAGGGGTGCATTAATCTTTATAACATTATTATTTTTTCTTCATTTCTAGAATAACAATTGTCTGCTGTATAATGGGATCAAAGTGAGTTTGCTAATAATGTCTGAAGAAGAAGGAGCTTACAGTATGTCAGTCAAACACTTTCTAATAGTGTCTAATTCAGTGTGAACTCAGCAACCCTTTACACTGCTCACCCTGCTTTACACATCAATGGGCACAGTGGCCCTCCAGCTTCTGTGGAGAACACATGGGGCAGAATAAAACACAGCATTGTGCTAAACTGTCTTTAATCTTTTCACTGTTATGGCCCGGCTAATAGTCTCTATGTCTGTTTTATAATTACATCTGGCAACAACTAGTACAGCTCTTAATATTCATCTTACATTCTTACTGCATCACACCATGGGAGATAGAAAGAATGAGAACTAGCCTAATGGCGCGCTTGCATCTTTTTTTCGGGGGGGGGAGGCTTACGTCTTCAGGTCGTAAAGGGTGGATATTGAGAGTTTGGACAGGTGGCGGTGTATGGAAGTGACATGGTGTTAATTTACTAATAAATGCACGGATGGAGGGTGAAAAGGGGCCGGAGAAGGGAAGGTAGTGCCGCTTGTGTTCCCCGGGGAGATGCATGGAGAGATTTGGAGGCCAGAAGCTTTGGCCACTTGCCAGCGCTAACTGTACTTCTCCTGCACCTCCCCGCTGAGAGAACATCCATCTCGCTCCCCGGCCTGACACTCAGTTTATTCCCACATTCATTTGTCATGTCCCCAATCAGCTGGATGAATAGAAATGCTGTGACCATGATGGATCGTGCCTCTAATCAGAGCCCCCCCCCCAAAAAAAAAAATACGCGGATCTACACTCGGCTTGAGATTCGGTCCTACTTTTTATCTAATAAGAAGATACTCCTGTTTTTTTTTTTTGTTTTTTTTTTTCCAGCTGGTGGTGAGCGATGGCCTCCATGTCAGTCAGCCGCAGGTCATCTGACAACAGAGACAGGAGGAGAGCATGATGGGATGGGAAATGAGGACCAGCTGAAGTAACTCTGGACCCATGACGCTTTTGTTTGTTTGTTTGCTGTGTTTAAAACAAAGAGTGTATGGCATTGAGAATTCTATCTGAAGGAACTCCCCTCAGAGATTAGTTATTCAAAGGCATGCAAATGACATTGCCATGTGCTGGTTTACAAGGGGGTTGTGTTCATTTTGGATCTGCTTAATTGCTTCATTTCTAAAATAACTTCTCTGTTGTTTACCAGCACAATACAGATAAAGGCAGTGTAAAGCAGAGCTGTAGCGTATTTGATGCCTTCTTTTTTTTTCCCATTGTGTGTGCATTATTTTGCTCCTCTACGATGTGTTTATCAAAAAATAAAATAAAAAATACAAAAATGCAGTATGATCAGGCTGAGGTCTTTTCGACGGCAATATTTCAGCACAGAGAATGAAAATTTCACAACTGAAATATAGTGTTGTGCTTGTATGTTTGTTGAGGACACAGATCCATATAATCTCAATATTTCTGCATGAAAATTATGTTTCATATCAATATTTCTTAATATTTGCGTATCAACTTTAAAGTGCAACCGCTCGGAAATTTGAAGCTATGAAAAACAACAGCAGTCGTAAACTTTTTTAGGTTTAAATACAAGTAGGAAAAGATACAGTTTAGCAGAAAGGAAGTTCACAAAGGTGTCATAAGAAAAGACTCACAGAATATGAATTAATATTTAAAGTGATCCATCTTTTTTTCCTTAAAACCTATGGGAGTTGGGATGTAGTCTCTTTGCATATGGTTTTCTATATGGACCACCTGCACTGCTACATCTCAAAATATTAATATGAAATTTTGTTTATTATCAAAGTTTGCAGATTTACACATACATATAATAACGACATTTAATGAACATATGCATAGACAATCACTGCCGCTGGAAAAAGAAAAAACATTTGCGGTGCATAGGAGATGTGCTATTACACCTAAAATGGGCTGGAAGGAGGACAATCCATGGTAGGAAACAGCTCTTCTGTCCAGGGGGGATTGAATTACAAGAAAGCACAAGATCTGTAGAGGTAAGCCATGCGTGACATGCCTGCACTCCATTCAAACATGCAATGCCAGCAGGGGCCTCAGCATTTTAAAAATCATTGAAAAGAATCAATTACCGTAAATGCAACAGGGGTAGTCAAGCATGTAACGCATGACATATCTTCGCATTTCAGTTTGGGGAGCCTAAAGCAGCATTTGGACTATCTGTTGTGAGATTGTGCAGTGTAGCCAATACTATTCAAAACTAATATCCATAATACATGACCCTTACATCCGTACAACAACACCGGATACATTTCCAATGCATTTTTTGTGTGTGAAAACCCTACTACATTATAAACCAGACAGAAAATAATGTAGCCACATGGTGATGTTTTCAGCTGTCATTCTATTGTTCATGAGTTAAAGACACAAAAGCATCTACTGATCTAATATGTTTAATAACTGCTGAGCCCCTAATCTTCTCATTATATTGAAATAATTCAGGTAAAATGCAGTTTGTCAATGTTTCAGCAGCATCAGATGTCTTTTTCAGATGCATACATAGAGTCTATAGTGAACGTGGAAACAACATCGTCATCTGCAACATTGATTCATCAGTAAAACCCATGAAGTTTGACAGATAATGGAGGCTGAGACAATTGTTTTTATGTAGAATTAATGATATTTTTTCCTGAAAAAAGGATGTTTTCTTCAGTTTTCTCTGTTTTGATAAAATAACCTTTTGAATTTGCTGAGTTTTTATTAATGGCCTGTAAATTAAATATAGGAAAATACCAGATTTCTCGCTGAAAAATGCAAAGTGCAGAAGATAATATAATAATAAATG
>JAPTYQ010000018.1:44037696-44059146 GCA_029814465.1 Ostorhinchus cyanosoma
GTGAAATTTGAAATGTCTGTAGCAGCAAAAATATTGGTTGAATTCATACCAAACTGGGTGTATACATTGCTAATGACTCAGAATAGATGTGGTTGCATTTTGGGAAAAGTAGGTCAAAGTTCAGATTTTTTTTTTTTTTAATGAATTTTTAGAATCTGTTTTCTTCTCCCATTTACATACAGTGTGTGAAATTTCAAATGTGTATAAAAACATCTAATTTACTTCATTTACTTCAAACTTGGCACATATATAGAAGCCATTGACATACTCACATCACCACACATGACATCAGCTGGATCGATGCCAAAATAAGCTATAATTTGTGTGAGGGGGCGGGGTTTGTTGTGCCTGGAACCACTAGTTATAAAAATGTCATGTTAAAAGAAGGCTGAACACTAGTTTACATCTTGTTTTGTGACACTACAAGACCGTGACCACATCCATGTTATTATAGTGACACTACACTCTGCTTACCTACTTTATATTTAAGCACGCTGTTTAAAATAACGGGCAGTGTGGACTTTCCACAAGCCATTCCAGTCATTCCTCCCTAAAAAAACATAGATACTCACTTCCAGTATTATGATATCACCCTGTCTCACCAAAGATGACCCTGTCGGGAAAGGAGTAATTGCAACAGAACAAAAACAAGGCACCTCAGAAAAATGTAATAATATTTATATTAGTAACTATAATTTTGAGGCTTATTATTTCAGCCAGGAAATATTTGTTTCCTGGCTGAAATGTTGCAGTGATCTCAGTGGTTGTGGAGGAATCTCTCCTTACAAAGTAATAGAAAACCTCAAACTATCTCTCTCCTTGGACTGCATTAATAACATTGCAAGTAAAATGGCTGCACCTACTATTACATTTTCATTTGGTCCAAAGAGATTATGAAGATCTCAGGTTATCTCAGAGTTACTGACTGAATTTCAGATAACATGACAGTATCAGGATCTGTTCGTTGTAAGCAGTTCTAACTTGTCAGGTTGGGTTTTTCTCCTAATATTTACATGAATAAAATCTAAGTCTAGAAAGATTATTTAACATTATTTAGTGGCTGTATTCAACACACAGCAGTTTGTTACCCAGAGTAACAGGGTCTGAACTAACTGATGGTATTGGATGTTGTTATGCTTGGAGAAAATGATGTTTGCAGTAAAAAATCCAGTTCCTAATCAGTCTTTATATTGAAAAATCATCACCAGAGCATGGAGACGGTTACCCTTTTGATGGCAAAGATGGTCTGTTGGCTCATGCCTTTGCTCCGGGGCCAGGAATCGGGGGAGACTCCCACTTTGATGATGATGAACAGTGGACACTGGGAGAGGGCCAAGGTAAAAGAAAAATGATTTTCCATTAAAACTGTTAGTATTGCTTTGTTGTTATGGCAGCATATTGTTTTATTTAACTACACACGGTTGCGTTAAGGGTCATGACATGACAAGATAACATTAATTGATCGTGTGTCAGCTAAGATGTTGGTACACACTTACACTCATGTTGACAGTGTTAAAACTAATCTGAATCGGAGTACTTTGTTTGGATCATCTTAACTTAGTTTGAACTTTCTGGCACTGGCTTCAGCAAAGCTCAGCCATCTGGAAACTGAATAGAAAAAATGATTCAACTGTGCTGCATTTGTGTTTGCATCCATTGACCCAGATAGTTTTATGTATTTCCCAGTATTCGGCTCCTCTCGTCTGTGTTTATTATTTGTGAAAAATTCATCTACAAACCTAATTATTCATGTCTTATCATGCCAAAACGTCTCACAAGACTTTCTTTTTACACCAGTGGTTTTATTTTGTACCAGTAGTTTTAGACCATTTACTAAGGATTGTGTACTTTAGTTTCTTTATGACCATGTCAATGAGGATCACCACTGATGGATTTATCTTTTGAACAGTGGTGAAGGTGAAGTTTGGCAACGCTGAAGGGGAGTTCTGTAAATTCCCCTTCCTTTTCATGGGCACTGAATACAACAGCTGTACGTCTCAGGGCCGTGACGATGGATTCCTGTGGTGCTCCACCACTTACAACTTTGATGATGATGGCAAATATGGTTTCTGCCCCCATGAATGTAAGTTTATTCTGTTGTTCAGTTTTTGACCTCACGGTATAGCAGTAAATTGAAAGTAAAACACAACTTTCCGCCTTAGTATAGATGTGTAAATTGCTCTTTCGTAACCTTAAAAGGACCGGGGAGTTGTCCTACTTGCATTTTATTGGACCACATACATATTAAGTAACTGGGTGAATTAAACAGTTTTCATCACAGTTGGCAAAGTAACACTTCAGATCATATTCTTTTTAAACTCAAAAGCTGTTCTGCTGATTTTGGACTGAAACAAAGTAGGCTAGAAAGTAATGCCAGGAAAGTGATGTTTTTTGTTTGGAGTTGATTGTGGAATATTTCTTTTCCAAGTTACTGCCCCACTTTAGAACACTGGGCTTTGTCAAACATTTTGTTTATCTGTGTTATGTTGCTGTCCATGGTACTAACATGCTCACATGCATATTACAGCTAATTGCCAAAGTACACATGTACTGAGTTGTTGTATATTATCGAAACACGAGTGAAAGCAGTTTGTACTGGAGCTATCTGATCTGTGTAGCTTTTGTATAGAGATATAACAGTTCCATCTCCACTGTTTTCCTAATTCGAGCTAAATCTTCTCTTGGTTTCTTTTGTCTTTCTGTGTCTCCGAATATAAAAGCACTGTAGCACAAAAGATTTCGTATGACATTGGAAGGTTTTCTTTAACACATGCTAATCTTTGCATTCCAGTATTGTTTACCCTCGGTGGAAATGCTGAAGGAGCTCCATGCAAATTCCCCTTCAACTTTCAGGGAGAGAAGTATGATGGATGCACCACTCAAGGAAGGGATGATGGGTACCGCTGGTGTGCAACAACGGAGGATTATGACCGTGACAAAACCTATGGGTTCTGCCCCGAAACTGGTAGGTTTTGTCATCTACAGACTATTCACATCATTGGAAAGAAAAAAAAAACACTACTTTGCTTTAAAAAGAATGTTCCATATCTATTCTGCAGAAACATAGATATGTGCATACAGTTATTTATTATTTTAAATCTGCATATCCTGTTTATGTTTAGGGTTTTGTGCTTGCAAAGGTGTATAGAGCATTTTACTGGCTGTATTTAATCTGCAGTTTATGGTTCCCTACCGTATATTGTCTACAGGAATGCTCCAGCTGGGATTTTCAGTCTTGCTTGTGGTCTGCTGAATGGCTGCAAAAGTATTTTAATGTTCAGTGGCAGGGCTTACTTTCCATTCTGTCAGAGGGACTGGTTTTAGTTTTGAGGTAGTGTAGTAGGAAAAGGGAGAGAGACAGAGAGATCGACAGAGTGAGATATTACCCCCGGGGTTGGTTCTGACTGATTTGGAATATAGCTTTGTTGGAAAGCCTTATATGATAGCATGTGCTGAATAAGAAATTATTTAAAAAAAAAAAAAAAAAAAAAAAAAGAACATCAGAAAACCGGTCTTGCCAGATTGAGATTTATCTCTCTTTGAAAGGAAGTCAATTTGGGTGGGTGCTTTGTGGTTTTGAGCCCAGTGGATTAGTTATTAATGTTGCTTACATCGTGCCAGCACTTTCAACATTATGTGCACTCATTTCACAATATAACACGAACCCAATTATTAAAAACCATTCTGACATGTTTGAGTTCCTGACACAGTGAACTGATGGATCCTACTGTGTCCATTGAAATATGACTTTTCTTCCTCCAGCCATGTCAACAGTGGGTGGAAATGCCGAGGGAAGCCCCTGCGCTTTCCCTTTCACTTTCCTGGGAGACACTTATGATTCCTGCACCTCATCTGGTCGCAGCGATGGCAAAATGTGGTGCGCTACCACCAAGAGTTACGACGATGACCGCAAATGGGGTTTCTGTCCCGATCAAGGTATGACGCAATGACACATGGGTTATGAAACATGTTGTAATATTTCTTTACTCAGTTAAATTCTCAACAGAAATGAACATAGATCTGGTATCCGCCTTTGAGAGGGCATCTGGATCTTATCTTTTGCTCATCATTTCTCATGCTGTTATCCTTCAGTTGTCCTCCTTCTGAAGTGAATAGTCTCTGTGTTGATTGTGTTTGTTGTTTCCAGGCTACAGTTTGTTCCTGGTGGCAGCCCATGAGTTTGGTCATGCCCTTGGTTTGGAACACTCTCAGGACCCTGGAGCACTGATGGCCCCCATTTACACCTTCACTAAAGACTTCAGACTTTCTCAGGATGATATCAATGGCATCCAGGAGCTTTATGGTGAGATAATATATGATATATGGCTCATTCCATGGACCAAGATAAACCTTAGTATAAGATCAACAAAGATGATGTACATTTCACTCTCAGATGATTCATATGTTGTATTTTCTCTCCCAATAGGTGTGCCAACAGGCAGACCGTTACCTCCAACTCAGGGTCCAGTAACTCCCATGGACATCTGTAATGAACCACTTGTTTTTGATGCTGTGGCACAGATCAGAGGAGAGACCTTCTTCTTCAAGGACAGGTAATCAGAACAAATCAACAAAGAGTCTTTACGGTCCATCTGTCCCAGCTAGTATCTATCCATTTGAGCCCAACTCGGTGGAAAGAAAACTTCCATATTTCTGTTCGTTGACTGTCATAAAGCTATAGTTCGGTAACATTCATCATCATATTTCATTGCTGCATATAGAAGTATTTGACCGTGTTTACATATGCAAACCACCATGTTTTTGTTGGCCATCTGAGTCATGTCATGTGAAATCCATATTTGACTCAGTGGAAAATTGTGGGCGCTGGCTTGTTCTTCAAATTTCCGGTCTCTGATTTATGGGAAATATGCACAAATCTAACCCAGTGCCTTGCTTAAAGTGTGATGACAGTAAGACAGACTGCACAACCAGTGTGTCATAATTATTTACCCACAAACAAGGAGCAGTTTGACACAAGGTTATTGTAAATTATTGTTTCTCACACTACAAACTTGCTAGTAGAAGACTATGGTTTATGTGATTGCTTCACAGAGTGGCAGTTAGTTAGACAAAAGCAAAGTTTTCCTAGGCTCATACAGTAACAACCAAAATAGTTGTCAGTCATAAACATGGTCTACAGCCCTCCACAGGCGCCAGTGAACAGAAAGTTGTGTATGCTCACTGTGTCCACTGGCTAACCCTGTGCAGAAGAGGAGTTTCTGAAAGAGCTTTGGCTTAGTCAACAGTCTTTGTGAGTCAGTGTTTTTTTTCCCGTTAGGATGTCAACATTTTCATCACAACAGCTGAACGAGAGTTTTTTTAGAACAAAAACAATAAAGTGACAAATAAGCAACTGATAGGAATCACAAAAAGTTTCCTTGTTAGTGTTGAAGTGTCAAATCCTGCTGCTAACATAGTTGTATATCTCTCACTGCCATTTTGGAAATGTGTCCAAAGAAAACATGCCAGCAAACCTCCCTACCAAAGAGCTGAGTCTTTCCGCCAGCCTGGTTTTCCTCCCAGAGAACCTGAGAGAAACAAGCCACAATCCTACTCACAAATCCTGCTTTAACACAGAATTACTTTTCACCTTAGTGTGGCTCTCTTCCACTTATTGACAGCAATCGGCAGAGCAGCACAGAATCTCACAGAGTGCTCTGTGGACCATGTGAAACTTTGGCTCATTTTGGGAAATCAAGCTGGGTTGAAACTTTATTTTCTGTGGATTACCTAAGGTTTGAGGTAACTCCTTAGACATCTCAAGATTCAGACTGATGAAAACACAAATGGGAACCAGCAGCTGAACTGTTGGAAATAAAATACCAGCATTATGTGTTGGTTATGGGCTGTTTAGAGGCTGTAATAATTGTCTTACTGCTTCTGTTCTGTGGACAAGTGGACTGGTATTCTTCGTCGTTGTTTGCTTGTAAAGTGCAGCTGCTTCCTCTGTTCATTGACTTTCTATTTCAGCTGCTTAATAAAAAATTCTGAAGTCTTCAAAGATAGTGAGAAATTTAGAACCAAGGGTATCTGAAGGCACTGAAGTAAATAGACAGTAGGATGTATCTCTCAAAATCTGGGATTAGTAAAGTTTCAGAACAGTCCTTGTTTTGCTGCCCTTCACAGAGACTTAATGTGTTGCCTTAAGGCCATGTCAGATTTGTGAGTTGCAGAGTTCTGGTACAAGCCAAGTTTTATAGCTTCAAATAAAAACCAGTGCCCTCTGTGCTCCAGGGCAAATGCTTACTTGACTCCTTTTTTAAACTTGGGATCCACCTTTTCTTCTGGCTCACCATATTTATGATGTAGTACAAATGTTGACATGATGTATTGAGTAATGCTTGTAGGATTCCCAGTGCTCAGCATAAAAACCTGTCTGCCTCTGAAAGCTTAAAAACAGGGCAATTACAAAGTCTGTCTCATAGTTTGGCCAAGCTACTGATTAGAGCCGTCTAGTATTTATTATGAGAATGTCCCTGCATGTAACCAGCAGTAGATGTTTGCAACTGACAGTATTACTTTTAAGGGGCTTTAACGTATAGAATGGAATGGTAACGTTGTCGCTACATGAGAAGAACTTAGCAAACTGAGCTATTAAACAATGCATGTAAATGATTTCAAGTCTACCCAAATGACTTGTGACGCTATTATGTATTGTCCGATTTTTATCTTTACAACAACTTATCTTTATCATTGGCAGATATTTTTCTTTTTTAAAAATAGGTCAGTGGAAAAGAGTTTGGGAAGCTGTCGTTGTTGCGCAGCTGTGTATTGGAAATCCGGGCAAGATGGGTCTTGTTCCGCTGGCGTCGGCAGCCTTAGTCCTAACGAGAACCAGATGCTCATGAATCAGGCCATTGTGGTTGGCTCGGCCAGTGAAGCACTTGCACTAAAATCCCCTCTATAACACACATACACACACACACACACACACACATGCATGCACACATTTCCCGCACCTCCTCATCGTTCCCCTCTGGCCCTCTTTTGCGCTTGCTCCTATTTCATCCTCAACTCGTCTACCTTACGATCACTAGCCCACTCGTTCTCTCTCTTCCAGATTCCTGTTCAGGTCAGTCAACTTCAGAAACAGGCCCAGCGGACCTATGTTAGTGGCCACCTACTGGCCCGACCTGCCTGCCAAGATAGACGCTGCCTATGAGAATCCAGTGGAGGAAAAAACAGTCTTCTTCGCAGGTATGCTAGAGAAATCAAGAAAAAGTTCAGAAACCAGAGATTAGGACCTGAAAGCACATTAATGCTTTCCATAAACTTTACCAACTGTTTATAACCCCTCCATGCTTAAATAATAATAAGAGGAACAGACAGTGTCACTCCCTAGAGTAAAGAGTCGTCTTCATTCTTTTACCACTTGGATGCTTTTCCCCCTTTAAAAGCCTTTTCTACGAACTGAAACATTAGCAGAAGCAGGAATGTTGGCTGAGCACTCGAGTGCGGTGTGTGCTCTTGAGACACTTGAGATATTCCCCATAGTTATTAGTGGTTTATGATACATTCCTTGCGTTTTACTAATATGACAACTTTCCTGAATACTGATGAGATTTATGTAATATATTCGGCAACTTTAAAGACATTAACAGCAGAGCAGCCTTGGCTTTTATTATTATTCTTAAATGTCTATGGAGACTTAATACGCTAGATAGTTAACTAATGATCTCACTATATATAATGCACTCTGTCCACGGTGAATATTGTTTATAGATTTTTAATATTATACCTTTCAGGCAACGAGGTGTGGGTCTACAAAGCAGATGAGCTGGAGAGAGGCTACCCCAAACGGCTCTCTAGCCTTGGCCTTCCCTCTGATCTGCAGCAAATCGATGCTGCCTTCAACTTCAGGAAAAACAGGAAGACTTACCTGTTTTCTGGAGACAAATTCTGGAGGTGAGGAGCAAAGCTAATGCAACATTTTGTGAGTGTTTAACCACTGCCGCCACACCCAGGCGTGTGCTGCTGATGTCATCACTTCTTTTTGTAGCCCCGAGCCATGTCTGGATCTGGTTAGGTCTAAACTAAACTGCACAGTTTGATTAAGCCTTGCACAACACAAGGACAACATTGTGTTTTTTAATATCCATGAACCTGAGAAGTAGTCCACAAAAATTCTTCTAATGCTTGTTTTCTATCATGTGTTAATAGATGGGATGAGAGCAGGAAGGCAATGGATCCTGGCTTCCCTAAACTTATCGCTGATTCCTGGAATGGCATCCCAGATGGAATAGACTCTGCCTTCAGTCTAAATGGAATTGGTAAAATACTTTTTTTTCCTACAGCAGTGATAAGAATGACCATTTATTTTAGATACATACATATTTGGAGTAAAGAAACTCTTTATTTTGGATATTTAAAGTACATATAACATCGAAACACTCATATATGTGTTAACATTTGGTATTTGTGTCCGTATCCGTATATCAAACCACATACAGTACAACTTAATAATAATAATAATAACGGGTTACATTTATATAGTGCTTTTCTATTAACGCATACTCAAAGTGCATACAGTGGATCCATTATTCATTCACTCACACATTCTCACTCTGGTGGTGGTAAACTACATATGTAGCCACAGCTGCCCTGGGGCACACTGACAAAAGCGTGATTGCCAATTCGCGCCTACAGCCCCTCCGACCACCACCAACCATTCATACACCAGTGTGAATAGCAGCAAGGAGGGAGAAGTGTCTTACCCAAGGACACACATGACAGGACAGAGCAGGACTCAAACTACCAACCCTTTGGTTATTGGACGACCTGTTCTACCTCCACCCACTGAAGTTAATAAGACAGAGTATGCAAAACCATTCATTAACCTGAGAGTTAATGTTTATTCAGAAGATCAGAGCTTTACTGGTAAAAATCATGCATTCCTTGTGTTACTCTTTCTAGGAAAGGCCATACAAGTGTTTTCCTTTTCTTTAAGTGTTTTAGAAAATCTGTGGGAAATGGGTCCTTGATGTGGATGTAAGGCCTGTGATTGTATTATGGTGCTCTTTGTGCTAGTTTCCTGTAGACTGACATTCCATCCAGCCAGACTGCAGGAAAATCTAGTCGGTTTTATCAGGGTGCCTGGAACTGTTCCTGTGTCAATAAAACTCCTAATATACCAAAACCCAGCAAGCAATGATGACACGATCTGGCCTGGAATGAGCTCAGCTAAGGACACAAAAGAGCATTTAAGTTTAACTGGAATAGAATAGAATAGAATAGAATAGAATAGAATAGAATAGAATAGAATAGAATAGAATTGAATAGAATTGAATTGAATTGAATTGAATAGAATAGAATAGAATAGAATTGAATGGAATAGATCTTTATTGTTACTGTAACAGAAACAATGAAAATCCATTTAGCAGCAAACAGTGCAAAAAGACTATAAAAATATCACAAAATATTGTCAATAAACAAAAACTACAAAGATAAAATATTAAATACACAAATACTATTGAAATATACAAAATGCTGCAAAATAATAAAAAAAAGAATGTGTATGGGTTGTAATTATTGCACTGAAGTAGGGTGAAAAAGGAAGGAATGTTTCTGTTGTAGTCTGATGTTGACCAAAGACAGTCAGAGTGAGCTGTTCCTTCAGATCTGCTAACTGTTAGCGTGAATTTGCTGTGTGCATTTTAGCTCAAATCAAACACACGCTGTCAGCAATGACTCTGGTAAACTTCCTCTGAGATTGTCAGTCATGTGTCCTTGAGGTTAGAGGTGCTATGCAGATTCCTGTCTATGACCACCAACCAGGGATTTTCCATTACTGCTCTCCTAACATACACAGTACAGTAAGCATCACATAGCCCCTTCCCCTCAGATTTATATAAAGCAAGTCTGTGCCCCTCCACAGAGGTGCCTCTGTTTGCACCCCATTTACATAATTCAGAGAAATGCTCAACTGTGTCTTCACCAAAGCCTGATTGTACATATTAATCCCTGTCACCATGAATTAGACTGATTCCACTGTCAGTGCGTAGCCTTTTAGAAAACTTGACTGTTATTTCAGTCTATGTATTTATTTTTTTATTTGTACCTTTTTTAATACATTGCACTTGTCTTTTACAGATTACAGCTACTTCTTCAAAGGCAGCCACTATTTCAAGCTGGAAGACAGCAGCTTGAAGATCGTCAAACTGGGTGAAATTACAAAGGACTGGCTTGGTTGTTGAGCATTTTAAATAAGAATGAAAATCTTGCAACTGGCTAATTCCTGTGATGACGTCTGGCCTCGCAAGGACATTGCCATTGTACCGCACACACGTTGAAGTCGCCACAGTGCACACTGTTCTAAGTTTTTATCCTGACAACTGCATGTTTCTTTGGGAGACATGTCCCTTCCAGCCTGTATAACCAGCCTCCAGCTTTGTAGAAAGGCACCTCCGGACCTTTGACGCAGGCTGAACATAGGCAACTGGATAGTCACTATATTACTGTGTGTGATACTGACAGTTTATTTGTTTTGCTGATGCAGATTTATTACAATATGTACCCCCTGTTTGATTTATTTTTTATAGACTTTTTTGGTTTGTTTTTTTTTGTATTTGTTTTCTTTTTGTTAAACTCAGACATCAGGTATGTCCACACTGCATTGAACGCAGTGCTGTACTGTGCTGTGAGATATTTCCTTTTTATGCAAATTTGATTCTGAAAACCTATTATACAACATATGAGTAATTAATGTTGGCTTAGAATAACATTTTTTGTCCAGTGTACTAAGTGCAGTTTTATAAATGTATCATTTTTAATTAATTTTGTCATTATTGTGCAATACATTTAGAAAAAAATGAATGTGCACAATGTGTCTGACCGAAAATGGTGCTTTAGATTTTGCTTTTTGCATATAGTCCTTTATATACACACATTTTATACTCAGTGTAACTATGTTGGATGGGACTACTTAGCATTTTTTGGATGTCATAAAGTAGTACACGTTATTCTTCATTTGGCTAGCACTTTGTATAGGACTATACAAGGGAACTGTGCATTATGGAGCCCAGTATATTGTCATGGTTGCTCCATTTTGCATTTCCTGTTACTAATGGTACAGAATGATTAAAGGCACAGGTTGCCTCTAGAGGCTGTATAGCTTTGCTGCATGATGGAATCATGACAAGAGTACCACAGTAGTATTGTTTAACAATCTTTTTTATATTCTCTTTTAATTTTCTGTGTTTTAACAACTTGTTTTGTGTTGTTTTTAATGCTTGTGCACTTTGTTACTGTCATCAATAAAGATGGTCAATATGATATGAGTGATAAAGAAAAAAAAACTCTGGGGTTTGACGTCAGAGGGGCTTCGCAAACAAAGTAATTAGCCAGAAAAATGATTCAATACACATTCACATTCTCAGTATAAGTAATGGGCAGCATATTTGCATCAAAAGCACAAGTAATTATAATGCAAAAACAATCATACTAGTCAATATTATAGTCTTGAGCACCAACCAGGGGACTGTATATGAATAATATTAACATACATGAAACAGATATAAAGCATGTAAACATTTTAATCTGTAAATCAAATCGGAAGCACAGTTCTAATATGAAATGCAGAGTCAAGTATTATCCTAGAGTAAAAAGTTCACATAAAACAGCACTACTTCTATGTAAATATTTTTCGTCTAGTTACAGCCATGCTTCCTTTTTCTAGTAGAGGTCAGTTTAGTGTTTTTTTAATGAAACTGCGCCATCTTGTGGACATTCATTATTAAGATTTTATTCAGAGTTTTTGCTCGTTTGTAGTACTCTATCGATAATTTGTGCATGTTCTGTTTTATTTTTTAATATAAAAAAATCTTTTTTTTTAATTTCCAAACCACACAGTCATTGATGAAATTACGAACGTTTTTTTTTTTAATTAAAATTTTTAATTTATTTATTTTTTATATCAAATAAAAAAAATCTGACACCATATATGTATAAGCGCGTTTAAAAATAATAACAATACAAGAATTCGTCAAACGCAAGCCGTGGGGGATCCGTGCCGTACCGTGCCGTGTCGTGTCGCGCGCTGGAGGTGGAGCTTCCAAGCGCCGTAGGTTCCGCTCTCATTCCTGGGTGTGTGTGAGTGCACGCGCGCGCTTCGTCTACCTTTCCAGCCGCGTGCGACCGTTTTGGATTCACCGGAGGATGTGAGAGCACGGGCCTCGGTGGAGGAAGTGACATGATAACATAACGGCCCGTGGGCTCCACCGTTCCCTGCTCCGTTTGTCCGTGTGCTCCGTGGAACCGCGATGCCGCCGCAGCGTGTGTTCGCTCTGCCGCGGCAGCAATCCCTGCTCCTGCCCGCGGTCATCAACCCGTTTGTCCAAGACACAAAGCTTTCCAAAGCAGCTATCCTCAAAGTGAGTATGGCGTCCGACTAGTGTTTGTGTGCATGTGTGTGTTCATGGGTAATATTAGCGACATATTTGAGTCCTTTGGTGTGTTTTTTTTCTCGTTGTTGCTGTGTGGGATGTGTGGACTCACTCACTCACTCACTCACTCGGGCTGTTGTGAAACCAGGGCCTAATCTTCTCCAACAAGGCTTTGACAATCGGCTTGTAAAGGCTCGTTATGTGCAGCAAAACAATGAGTGCTGTTGTGTGTTTTCTAGAATCTCCAGACTAGAGCAGGTTCTATGTTCTCTGCTCTGTGATATGTCAACACGCAGAGTGGGTTTGGACCTGACAGCTGTCTCCTGTTCCTGTGTATTCCTCCTCCTCTCTCCTCTCTCCTTCTCCATGTAGTGTGTCCTCCTGGGGATCTTCCTGGTCCCTGTTCGTGCCATCCTTGCATCTCTGGTTCTCATGGTGACATGGCCAGTGGCAGTAATAATAACCTTCAAGTATCCTCTGAAAGGAGCCGTGGAACCGATGACAGGCTGGAGACGGTAACTAAAACACATACATAACCCACAGGAGGGGCTCATAAAGTCCAGAAAGATCCGGACTGTTCAGCCCTGACCCCCCCCCCCCAATAAACACTAGAGCTCCAAATCTGTTTAGCTGTGCACATCCTACATCCTACCATCAGAGAATATTATTACATAATAAACTGCTTACTACTTTGACACTTGTTTCTACTAGTACTTTCCTATATTGCAATTTTTCACTGCTATTATTAATAGTTATTGTATTGCTTTTTTATTATGGTATTTCTTGTGAGTATATTTGGTGTTGTGCTGCTTTTGGAACCTCAATTTCCTAATCTAATCTAATATAATCCTTTTTTCTTTTCTTTTTTTAAATAGAACTTTATTTCAAAGAATATGGTTAACAAAGAACAAACATACAATCGACAAGACCGCATAAATTTACAACAATCTTAATATAAAAACAAACAAATACATACAAATGGAGTCTAACTCTAGTTCTTTGTAAAAAAAAAAATAAATTCTTTGTATAGTTTGACAGTCTTATGACATTTTGAGGATTCTATAAGCTTAATACAGCATATGTAATGTTCAAGTTCAGCCAATCTAATTTGATATAATCTTATTTATTTTCTTTTTAAATAGAACTTTATTTCAAAGAATACAGTTAACAAAGAGCAAACATCCAATCAACAAGACCACATGAATTTACAACAATCTTAACATAAAAACAAACAAATACATACAAAGGGATTCTTTAACACTAGTTCTTTGTTTTAAAAAAATTCTTCATCTACTTTGATAGTCTTATCACATTTGGGGGATTCTATAAGATTAATACTGCATATGTAATGTTCAAATTCAGCCAATCTAATCTAATCCTGGTTTTATTTTGGCACATGTATCGTAACCCAGGTCAACTTTAACCCTTGAAAATCCTCAAAGCTCCCAGGAACCAAAAGCATCTACTGATGTTATGCATAATAAATTTACCACCACTAATTCTATCAATACATGTAAATAACTGAGATAAAGTGCAGTTTCTCATCTTTTCATGGTCATCAGATATGACTCATTTGGATATTGAGAGGCTCCATAGTGAATATGAAAACACCGTCATCTTCTGCAACATTGATTCACCAATAAAACCCATGGAGTTTGACAAATAACAGTGGTTAGAGATGTTTGATTTATGTTTACTTAAGATTATATTTGGCTGATAAGCTCACTTTTTCCTTCAAATGTCTCTGTTGTCATATGAGAACCTTTGAATTTACTCTGGGGTTTTATGAACACTGCCATGATCAGTGAATTAAATCCAGGAAAATATCAGGTTTTAAGTGAAAAATGCAAAATGCAGAGAATAATATTTGAATAAAAGATGATGTATCACTTAGGAAAGGTTAAATATCAAGGGAAAATTAATTTGTACATAGCCAAAAAATGGATCTAAGATCTTATAAGGTTATTAACATGTTTTACATGTTCTGTGCTGTTTAATATTTGTTTAAAAAAATCTTACTAGAGCACGGTTAACTGTATTAGATGAAGCAGTGCGCTCTTGGGCTCATACACTGGGCAGAAAAACAGCCAAAGCAGCATCTTCTCAAAATAATAGTTCCTGACATGACTTGAAGAACGCACTGTTTCTTGCTTTTCTGCCGATTCATGCTTCCCTAGATGTTTATCTGGACCACATGCATTACTTCATTTTAGTTCTCTGATCTGAGGAGTGTGTGGTTTGTGAGGGGGTTTAAGAAAAGGAAGTGAAAAAGTGATGTTTTACATGTGCATTCTTATTGTTTCTACATCCATCCATCCATATTCTAAGCCACGTATTCTTCGTGAAGTTCGATTAGGGTACCAGAGCCCATCCCGGCTTATTATTTCTAAATATTTTTGATTTATTAGATATGTGCACCATGATCTGCTCTCATCTTATCAACATGGGTGGATCCTGTTTCTGAAATGTGACAGATCCTGTAACAGCTACTGCTGCTTGTGAAAACAGCTTTTTATGTCGTTCTGACCAAATATGGTGAGAGCTGGAAGAGGAAGCTTATCTTCTCAAATTGTACCTTGTTTTATTGGTTTGCTGTTGATAGTTCCAGGGATTTTCATGGCGCTTAAGGCAACTTTAATGCAAGATCACAGGACTGGAACTCCAGGGTTGAAGGGATTACAGGATATTTATGCTAACAATAAATGAAATGAGTCCCTGCACTCTGGAAGTTTATACAGGGTTCCAGTGGGGTCTTAAAAAAGTCTTAAAAGTCCTGAATTTACAAATCTGCATTTAATACCTTTAAGGGGTTATATTTAGTAAAACCCACTTTTATTAGTTTTTGGTTCATTTATTTGTGTATTTGGACCCTAATAGTTCTTAAAGTTAAAATTTGAACCCTCCAGGTGCTGCAAAGCTATCTGTATCTTCATTTTGGCAAAAATCAAGTGGATTTCTACAACCTGTTTCAATTCCCTCTTAATTTTCTTACGTCTATAACAAGTTACATCATGACATTTGCGCATATAAGGTCAAAACTTCCAATGAACATTTCTCCAAATACGACGTGATTGTTTGTCAGCAGCAGCGGTTATAGTAAAAACTGAAGATATGTCCAAACTTTGAGCTGATTACCTAAAATGTGCAGTTGTTGGTTGTATTAATGAACACAAGTGGCTGAATGGGACAGAGCAGCACGGTCAACAACCTGGAGGGGGTGGGGTGAGAAGTGGCTCATTTGCATTTAAAGGGCCAGCGCTCAAAACGACCTTTCTGGTGTCATTGCTTTTAATTTAGTGTATTTTAGTTCATTTAGAATATGAAACAAAACAAAATAATCCTACTTAGTCTTTATGAATGAAACAGATTATAAGAAAACCAAACAAAGAGCAAAAAACATATACCTTTACATGAAAATAAAATATGACTTAATTTGCATATTTGATAAGGAGTGGGAGGAAATAGGGTTGAAGATGGACCTGTGGAGTTGAATTAATGAAGAATTCAGACCCAAGCAGAGCATTTACAGTTTATGTAGACCACAGGAAAATGTTTTAAAATGCATTTAAAAAAGCAAAGTATCACTCCTTTAAAAAAGTCTTTAAAAGGTATTGCATTTGATATGGTAGGTCTTAAGTTACGTTGCATAAACAACCTGGAAATTTATATTCAAATTAGGATCCAGTTATTGGTAACTTTGCAGCCCCTGGTGAGAAATGACCCAGAATAACGGGAATCAAGGTGTTGGAGTAAATAAATACATTTTCACAAAGTTTGCCAGTATGGCTTTGAAATGGGGATTTAATTCTGTTCCCAGTAGTCTTAAAAAGGTCTTAAAAAGTCTTGTAAACTTGTAGGAGTCCTGTATGTCGATTTCAACCACCCTCAGATATTAACTCTTCCCCTCTAGAGAAATTTATCATTAAATTTATACAGAACTTGTCATTTATGGAACCCCCTCAGGCTCTCAGGCTGTATTATGCAGTTTATAGACTTGCTGGCCTTCCGTTGTATCATGAGGAAGTGGATGTTGAGAGTAAATGTATTTGCAATCGGGGCTAAGTGAAACATACAAGATGGTGCAATTCTTCCTCTTGCTTTAAAAAAAAAAAAAAAACTTCCATCAATCTGTAGTATTTTATCTCCGACTACGTAAGTAATTCTGCAGAAAGTGCTATTAGATGGACATTATGGGAAAAAATATCACTTGCGATTCGAGCTGTGTATTTAATTCCTTTCAGATGTGTAGACTTTGCACAGTCTGATGGAAAATGTTGGGTTGGTCCTCAGGTTCTTGTGCCAGAATGTGATGGCGGCTTTGGGGAGGGCCTACTACTTCTGCATGGGCTTCAGAGTGGTGGTGAAGGGGACGCAGGTTGGCAGCAGCGAGGCCCCCATCCTGGCTGTGGCCCCTCACTCCACCTTTTTCGACGGGATCGTTTGCATCGTAGCGGGTCTCCCGTCCACCGTGTCCCGTGTGGAGAACCTGGCCACGCCCATCTTTGGCAGTGAGTTCATTTACTGCGGTGTGATAGGAAAATTAAGTAGGAATGTGTGGGTGCGATTTTGTTTGTGTGTATGTGTGCGTGTGTGAACTCGTCAAACTGAATAATGGTGTGAAATGTGGGTGAATTTATATCACTCATCATGTGACTTCACAGTTTCACACCTGCAATGTTAGGTTCTTAATTACAGAAGGCTTGAGATGTGCAATAAAAGACTATGGTGTTATGCTTTTTATTTGATATTAGTTGAACACAGAAGACATGAGAATTGTTACTATTTTAAAGTCTTCGTGTCCTTCATCACATTGTTTTTGAATACACGCAGATGTAAACTTACATATTTAGTGAAGTAATACAACATATATCATATTACTATAATACAACAGACACATTTGTTCCACTACCATCAGTGAAAACACATCATATACTCCAATATCATTATTGGCCAATATTGCTAATATTGATTTAGTGCATCTCTAGTCATTTACTGCCATAGTATTGTATAGTTTAAGCCTAACAATACCTTATTTTGCACATTCACTCATAATGAGAGCTATTTATTAGCACTGATTGCATTTAGGGTTTCATTTTAGGCTTTTTAAGTCAAAAATTGCACTGGTCAGATTTCACATAAATACCCTTAGCAAATTTAAAGCAGCATATGACTTTCCTCACTTATTTTTCTTCAGATTTGTAAAACCCCAGTGATAGCATAATTATCAACAATCCATTAGTCTTTCTGTGCTCCTGCAGCTGAATCACTTCCCACACAGTGAACAACTTCAAAGATGACTCCCATCGCAAGCAGTCTGTTCGTTTACATACCAAACTGAAACGTCACTCAGGCCTTTTCGGAAATTTTGTTGCGAAGTGCATTATGGGAATGGAAATTCCACGTAGCCACAGCAGCAACTAACACAGAAACAACAAGCAATGAAACCGTGTCTGCTACCAGGTCAGAAGAAATGGAAGGAATCACTGTAAGTCAACTGTCATCTTATAACAGAGGGTGTTTGATGGTGAAAAACAATACTTAGACATCAGTCTCATGGCATTTTCAGAATATGTCATTGTGTAACTTATCAAACATGCCTCACAACCATCCAGGGTATGACTGGGCCCTCACCGCTCACTGGCTCCTTACAGTAGGTGTGTGATAAACCTACACAGTGACAGATTCTGAAAATGCCATGAAACTAATGTCTAAGTATTGTTTTTCACGATCTCTATTGACTTACAGGGATTCCTTCCATTTCTTCTGACCTGGTAGTGGACACTGTTTCATTGCTTGTTGTCTCTATGTTTGTTGCTGCTGCGGCTGCGTGGAATTGCCAAACAAAATTTCCGAAAAGGCCTGAGTGATACATCGGTTCGGTTTGTAAACAAACTACTTGTGATGGAGTCATCTTCCAAGTTGTTCATCCTAAGGGAAGTCATTTAGGTGTGTAAGCACAGAAAGACTAATGGATTAGTGATAATTAGGATATCACTGGGGATTTACAAATCTGAAGAAAAATTAGTGATGAAAGTCATACACTGCTTTAAACAAAACCTATTAATCGAAATAAAGAATTGACTGATAATGATACATCCATTTCATGATGAAGAGTATGTAACAAGATGAGAGTTGAGGAAATCTCGAATAGTGAAAAAGTATGTGGAAATATGACATGATTTGATCCAGTAGTGTTTATGTGTATGGAGATAAATATCACAGTGATGCCAGATAAAGTGACAATTACAGTAATTGTGTCATATCTGTGACAAGTGTTACCGCAGTACTGTTTCTTTTACTAGAGTTTATTAAACATTACTGTGCAAAAGATGTATGCCACCTGAAGGGCTGAAATGAGCATACATATTTATCCTTCAGTCTCTGTCCACATGACAAGAAATAACTCAAAATATTATAAAGATCTGACGTGTTGAATGGAACCTGGTATAAAACATCTGAAAATTAATGCAAGTCTCTCATTTTGTCTGATTAAAAGGGTTTGACATGTTATGTGTAAAAGGAGGTCCCACAAAATACCAACTTTGGTTGATAGAAGCTGTTTTTATTCATCACTGAAACTTTTGTTTTTACTGCTGTACATCCCATATATTCAGATTGTCTTAGTAAAGAGACTGTAGCCATTTGCTAAAACAACAAAGCTTAAAGCGGCCAAAGACTTTAGCAGTTTACTGTCTATCGATATCTATTTGAAAATGAAAACATAACCTTCCTCTTCAAAAGCCTTACTTCTGTCTCGGCAGGATTTGTGCGATGTCTTCAACCAGTGCTGGTGTCCAGAAAGGATCCAGACTCCAGGAAAAATACAATACAAGAGATTGACAGCCGAGCCAAGTCTGGAGGCCACTGGCCACAGGTAAACAGATAATCCACAGACACAAACAACATTTAATATGAACAAAAAATAGGTTACATTGCATTATAGTTTCAGAAAACTACTCAAACCATCACCCAGGATGCCTCTTAGGATTCAGTGTTTCCTTCTTTGAGGCCCATAGTTCTGTTTTTACAGACAAATGCAGTTATTCTTCATACACTTACTGTCTGTAACAAATGCCAGAAGACACTTTACAGCAGATGAATTGTTTTGCAGGTTCTTATATTTCCTGAGGGAACGTGCACGAATCGGTCATGTCTTATCACTTTCAAACAAGGTAAGATATAAAGTCTTAATACTATGTCGTGTGATGTCCTAAAAATGCAAATCCTGTTTTGTTTTTCATCGTCAGTTTTCATTTTCAACTCCACACTGCTTTTACATTTGCAGCAGTGAAATCTTTCAGTGTATTTTGATAATGTCCTTAAAGAACCTGTAGCATTTCCTTTATGTATTCAGGGGAAAAGTCACACAACACAGAAAGCACTGATATCATATCGTCGCTCATTTGACTAAATGTGTAACAGATGTGTTACTGTCTGTGTCAGCGAATGCTACAGAGTGGTTGTGAGTGTTAGTTTAGTCATGAAGATACTGAGCTTTAATTAATTCATAAAGACAAATTAGGATTTCCATTATGTGGTTTCACTGTCTACACTCCACTTCCAGGTGCCTTTATACCAGCGGTCCCTGTTCAGCCTGTGCTTATGAGATATCCCAACAAGCTGGTAAGTAATTCAGCCTCCAAAGCAGCGTTAATAAAAGTAAACATTTAGATGAAACAGTCTTAGTTTGTAAAGGGCATGAATATATTTAAGCATCTTTATCCTCTCCTAGTGTTTGCCAATTTAGATTTTAGATTTTTTAGATTTGCCTTGTAGTTTAATATTTTTCACATTCATTTGACTGGTGTTGTGGTGTTACTACCAATAGCCTGGGTGTTGCACCGAAACCTTATAATGGAAGGGAAAACCCTGGCTTACATTCTACTCATCCCATTTCAATGTGAATGTTACATGATGCTTTACACTCTCCTGTCTTTTCCTTTGTAGGATACAGTTACTTGGACTTGGCAGGGTTTCAGCTCGTAAGTTTGTAATCTTTACTTCTTTATCCTGATGCAGCTTATGCTTTACTTTCACGTCTTTCTGGTTTGCCACCAGTATATTGAATTGCTAACTGTGTAGTTAATGTTGTGTAATTTGGCGTCTTTAAACAGCTTAACTGTATAAAATATGTGCAATATATACTAAACCTTTCTGATTGTCTGTACAGGAGGACTCTGCTGCTTCTTACACTGTCCCAGCTGTACACCACAGTAGAGATAGAGGTAACAGAGACCCTCTTCTGTTTTATTGATATGGGTTAAACTCCAAGATGCAAGTTATACCAAACCATTTGCAGACATATATGAATTAATGCTTTTTGCTATTGTCAGATATATTGCGTAATGACATGAAAGGATGAATGTATGTTCTGTTCTGTTCTGTTCTGTTTTATTAGTTCCTGCCGCCACATATCCCCACAGAGGAAGAGAAAAAAAGCCCTTCCCTGTTTGCAAGTAGAGTCCGAGACGTTATGGCCCAGTGAGTTTTCAGCAGTGTACACACACTACACACACCAGAATGTACATACAGGGTCTTAAAAAGTCTTAAAAGTCTTGAATTTACAAATCTACATTTAATACTGTAAAAAAGTCTTGAATAGGTATCAAATTTGATATGGTAGGTCTTCAGTTCTGTTGCATAATCTTGTTGGCTGTATTGTGTTTAAATGTGTTTGTTAAATGTCCAAGCTGCAAAGAAAGTAACATTATTCGACTCTGTTCCACCCGTTCCAACCTGACAATTTATATAGAAATTAGGAACCAATTATCGCTAACTTTGCAGCCCCTGGTGAGAAATGGAACAATGGGAATCAAACTACTGGAGGAAATAAATACGTTTTCTTAAATTCTATGAGTCACACATTTTTACAAGCATGACTGTGAAATGGGCATTAAATTCTGCTCTATGTAGTCTTAAAGAGGTCTTAAAAAGTCTTAAATGTAACTTTTAGAAACCTGTCGGAACCCTATACATAGGACGTGGATCAAATGTTTTGTGCACTTTAATTAACAGAGCCTAAACTGGCCGTGGGGTTTGTTTTCCGTCTGACCTTTGCTTTAAAGACACC
>JAPTYQ010000018.1:44140519-44153742 GCA_029814465.1 Ostorhinchus cyanosoma
TTTGCATGATAAATGAAAAAATAAGCAATTTAGAGCTGATGGTAAAGCCGTCTGATTTCAAGTACGAAAAATATAATGCAGACAAACTGAAAACATTTATTAGGTGCAGACACTGTAAAAAAGGGGTGTCTAAAAACAGGATAAAAACACTAAATCTGAGGACAATAAGTAAAATATCTGCCCATGCAGCAAGATAATATCATTTGACAATATTTCTTGAATTAAGAATCTACAAATAAACATATCTACAGATGTATGAACACTTAAAATAAGAAATTAACTCTGAAAACAAGATAATTCATCGAACATTTCCAAATCTAAGTTTGTTTTGTTTTTTTTATCTCGGTAAGATCCAAATAATTTGTAGTGCACATTAGTCTATTTGCAGGAAAACTTAAAATAGTCCACATTTACTGATTATTCATTACAATAATCTCACCGTCAGCACCACCACAGAAGTCGCTTTTCCATGAACTTTCACATTGCACGAATACAACTTGCACGTAAAAATGTACCTAATGGAAAAATGACAATTTCGCCCAAACTCTCGTTTTTCAATTAAAAGTTTTTGCGCTTGCAAGAGGTGTTTTTTTGTGCATAGTGAAATTGATATATTACGCAAAACTGCAATGGAAAGACCTTTTTTTGCAACTGTTCCAACAGTTACAACAAGCGAGGAAGAAGAGTTTTAAAACAAACATGGTACGTGTGAACACATCAGGAAACCCAATCATTTTTTTATTTAGAACAGGATAGAAGAGTAACGAACATTCTACATTCAAAACAACCGATATTTTTGTTTTTCACCATGTTTATAGAATGACTTCTCCTGAAATCTCACCATTAATTAAACTAATTGTGATTTAATAGAAAACTGACACTACGCACTTCTATTTTTGGACATTTAGTAAATATCAGTGAATTTTTGCACGTATGTCCGATGGAAAAGTGACTCTGATGTCTCACTTTTCAAGAGCCACTATTACATGCTTGTATGATATCTCTTGGAGGCATATAACAGGTCTAACGTAGAAATGAGACATAAGTGGTGAAACCGCTTTCACATACACATCCCATAGTTAACATTGGTAACGTGGAGCTACGTTGTGAGCTCATCTGGCTGCTACTGTTTCTCAGAACACAAAAATGCTGAAGAACTGTAACGTTAATAGCTTTAAGTGATATTCACAGGCTATGTATTTTCAAAGCCAGGCGACAGGATAGGGCGAACACAAACATATCCTGTGCTGAGAGAGGAGGGAATGTTTGTTCTCACCTAAGCAACCTTCAGATCTCTGCTACTTTATTCTCTTTTTTTTTTTTTACATGACTTTTTATCCCTTCTCCCTGTGTCTCTGTCTATTATTCTCTCATTTGTAATCCTGTTTGAGCTGCTTCCTAGTCTGCGATCTGTCAAAGGAGTATGGTTCTGATGTTATCATGTCCATCAGCATTGGGCTTCCTGGGAGGGTAGTGTGTGTTTGTGTGTGTCTGTGTGTATGTGTGTGTATATGAATGTATGGGAGGATCGCTATAAACATAATGTGATGTGAAAAATAGGAAGAATAACATGCATTTCCTTTAAAAAAAGACAGTAACTGCCTCAGGGTTGTATGCCTCTACTGCCAACCAGACACAGCAGTTTATATCCATGAAGACAACATTTTAAAGGAATATAATAAAGTATATGTATATCAGATGGATGTTTTGGCAAAGTGGAATTGCCAGTATATTGCAATGTGTGGCCCCAAAGAAAAGGATCCACCAAAGAAACCAGATTCTTTCATTCAGAGACTATTTTTGGCTGTATGGTATTGAAAAAAACCCAAATGTGTGTACTCACAAAGAGGCTGATTGGAAACCATTCACAGACAGGACAAAAATCTAAATCTTACAAGGTATATTTTTCACATTTCTTGTCCAAATATCACACTTAAAATAAGACATAATCACCTCAAGAGTAACTTTTCAGTGCAGATTTTTTGCTTAATTGAAGATTTTTTTGCTTAATTCAAGCAAAAAAAAAAAAAAAAATGCCAATGGAACAAGTGAAAATAATTTTGGTAAGATTTCTTGAAATAAGATTTTCCAGATCAATTGTAAAAATAAGTTCTTATATCTCACTGAAAAGTTACTCTTGAGGTGATTATGTCTAATTTAAGTGTGATGAGATATTTGGACTAGAAATGAGAAAAATATACTTGGTAAGATTTGTTTTTTTGCAGTGTAGGATATATAATTTTACACATTTGTGTGACATTGTGCCATAATAGGTGTATGAATCCTTGAATTAGAGGAAAACTGTATATTGCACAGGTTCCAGTGAGTAACTTCAAATCTATCCTTGAGTCCAAGTGACAAAGAAACTGCCTCCTGAAATATCAGTCATGTACACTGTTGGGCACAAAGTTGGAATGATAACTTTCCTCTTTTTATTCCTATTTAGACACATTAATAATCCTCTCTGACCAGCTGCAATGATTACATACTGAGCCACTGTTACATTTTATCTATCAAGAATAAATCACATTGTCACAATCATTTCATGAAAAGAGGTAGAAAATGTTTTTTCAACATCATGGTAACAATCTACTTCCACTGGAGCTGAGACATAAACATGGATGTATATTTACCACCGACACTCCTTTTCCTTTCTTTTGTGATAACGTCCTTTTTAAAATATGCTTTTCTTTGTGCAGATACATGTTTTTTTTAGCTGTGGATTTCACATTGCAATAACTTATCATCTCTTGCACCTGTATCTATGTGATAAGAAACACCAGACACATTAAGTGTGTGAGAAGAGACATAGAGTTCTTATCAGACTAATTTATTGACCCAACCAGGGCATCTGGGAACTGTGGTTCACAGACGATATCAAGAGACTAAGTGGCATGTACAGTATGTAGAAGTACAGATAAGCAACAAGACCTAAGGTATAGAGACACACAACGAATATTAAAAGAAGTAAAAATAGTCACTTTTATTTGTAGCTCATTATAATTCTAGTCTGAACCACAAAATGCATTAGAGTAATGTGTTCCATATGTAACAATACATTTTATCAAGTGCAGATTTAGAATGCATCCTTTGTTGAGAGGATCAATAGGTATCATGTGGGATTTGATCATGGATTTAAGATTAAGGATGTCCTCACTTTGCCAAGTTGTATAAAGATTAGAAATCTTGGCAGCATCGGAGTCTAAAGCCGAGAAAAGACATCCAGCTTTCAAAGCAGTTGGGCAATTTTGAACTTTCACATTAGTTTATGAGAAAATAACAATAACTTATTTATAATTTTATTTCCAACATCATTTTCAATTTACCAAATTTTGCCCCAGCACAAATTGTTCTTGAAGAAATAGTCCAAGGATTTACTAAAAAGGCACAACACAAAATGATGGTTAGAAAGGTGAACTATTTTTGCACCTAATTGCATTGTTTTTGGAGCCAATATCTGGATTTGGAGTAGGAGTATTGCTTTCAGAACACAAAACTTGGAGAGTTCTTAGATCTATATGTAAAAAATGACTTACAAAAGTTTGCAGTCATTTTGTCAATATTGACGTTATTTAATGCAAAATAAAAAAATCCTAAAAACATAATTTCACTGTATACATCACCTGTGAAACAAATTTGTAAACTATTAAGTGTAAAAATTGTGCTTTGTCCAAACAATACGATTTATGTGACCCCCTGATCTCAATACATGTTTGTTTTGTTTTTGTATGTATGAAAAAACTTTGATAAATAAAGAGTTAATAAAACAAACATAACTTCACTTGCACCATGGTTGTGCACAGAAGTGAGAACAAAGAGCAAGGAGGTAAATAGGAGGTATTTCTGTCTGCAGAAGACTGCGTTATCAGAGCAGACTGGTTGGGTTGTGTAAAAGTCCACTTCTACCCCTGCATGGTTCCTGTTCCTGAGATGATTAATAGAATGCTAACACATGACCAAGAAACTCAATAAGGAGTCAAGCACAGGTTTAAAAAAAAAATCTAGCTTTCACATGAGTCTCCTAAGGATTCATATCCGCACATGCAATTTTCAGCATGTCAGTCAAATTCCCAAGTGTTTGTCATGGTTCTGTAGCCTATCCTTCATTAACTGAGTCCAACCTAGTTAAAAAGTTTGGGCCTTTTGGGACTTTGACATACGCTGGAGTACAAAAGTGTCCTTAAGTGTTCTGTTAAGAGGTACAAGCTCAAATCCCACTAAAACTTTGCTCTGGCCAAATAATCCTGAACAAATAAAAGCTTCATCAAAGACAGTGTTTAATGAGTAAAAGTAACTCCAGTTTGACCCAGAACAGCTGAACACACCCACCAGCTCATTTTATCAGTACAGGTCAGTGTACTGAAGCTACATGTGTGTGGTGTGATGAAGTAAAGCCTTTTGAGGTGAATCTGTGTTATTCATATGAAAATACACTGAATAAGATGTGTAAGATCTGTGAGTCAAGCAAACAAACCCAGTCACAGCTACTGAAGACAACTACGTACAGTATTATGTGTTGAAGTGTTTACAGCTGAAAAAGCAAATGACTCTAACAAGTTTTCACCATGGTGATGTGTATTTGGAAACAATCACAAATCAGTCGTTAACAAAGGACAAATTGATGCAAAGCCAAGCCAGAGGCCTTATGTATGACATGTACTATATAAATAAACTTGCATTGCTCTATGTGAGAAGTGTTCTGTGTGCAGTGTCAAAGGCCTGGACTGGAACATCATACAAGCAGTTACAGTGAGACAAACTGGATACACTTCATTTGGCAAGTATTATTAGAAACATGTTAGTTAAACATGGGTAAAACCCAATCAAAATAGAATTAGAAGAGGTGTGTTTGCCTCACTTACCCAAAACAGTGATGAACAGTCTTCAGTGCTCATTTCTTACAGATATATTCACATCCTAGACTCAGAAGTCCAGATCTCCATCTGTGCTTAGCTAAACATGTTTTACCAAACTGGTCACCTCACTAACAGGTCATTGTACTTATTTACTGGGACTGTTTCAAATACTAGTTTACAAAATCAAATAAAAAAAATAAAAAATATATCTAGTACTTATCTGTAGTATATTTTTAAGAGACTGTCCTTTTGTTAATCAGAGGGTCACTGGGAATAATACACCAGGCCAACTTGGTCTTAAGTTCCAGTAACCTCGTATAATGAGACAAGCTGAGTGAAAGCACTAAAACATACAGCCAGAGTACGGTAAAGCTTCTTTAAGGCTTGGCCATGGTATGTGTCTAAGTCTTCAAAGTGGGCAGGTTGCTTGGCATTAATTGTCCACAGCAGATCTTCAGTGGAGACAAAGTGAAAGGGCCCTCGGGGCCATGTCAAACTAATGATGGCAGCCAACGGTAATTGGATTGACTTAGGTCCCCCCAGGCACAGTATTAGAAAATCCTAATCAATGTCAATGGTAGAAAGACATGGGGTGCTTAGCCTTCACAACCAATTAGATTTAGCCATGAAGCTAAGTACCATTCATTCAGAATGCAAAGAAATCCACTTTTTTAGACAAGTGTCTTGGAAGCTGTTCTTTACTCCATAACATTTCACAAGGTAGACTGTGGGAAAAGTCAGTGGCAATAAAATCGCAGAAAGACACTTTAAAGAAGTTCTTTTTCTTTATTTTCTCTTTAGGTATTGACCAAAATAATTGTTACACAGGAATCAAATTCCAGATCACACAGTGGTCATTCTCCATGCCCACCAGTAGGAATTCAACCTATGCCTTAGAGTCATATTCATTTTTCTAAATCATTAAAAAGTCCCCCATTTCTGTGAAAAACGACTATAATACTAACTAAAAATGTATCAAGATAGAGGTATCAAATATATACAAAAAGCACTCCAGTGGTGAAATCCAAAACGCTTCACAGCTTTAACTTGACATGTGGTCAGTGAGTTAATCAAATCAGATTCATCTTCATTTGTTTTCATGAATGTCTGTAATCTGCAAGACAGAAAAGCCTAACCTTAACTCTGTGTTTACTAAATAAATGTAACTATATGGATATATTGGATATTTTACCAGGGTGTGGATATGAAAAACCTGGTTTTGTTGTTTTTTTAAATTGTCTGTATTTTGGGGCTCTTTCTATTCTATGAGATATTCAAAGACTGCCATCTAGTGGAAAACAGCTATACTTACAAGTCAGAAACAGAGAAACTTTGAAAAAGACAATGTAGGTAATTTTATATTATTTAAAGATAAAGCTTTTTAAAGAAAACATTATACATCAAACTGTCACAATGAGATAGCTAGAACTCCAAGAATTAATTCTCCTTTGAAGGCGGCGTCATTAATAGTCGACATGGGCTAAAAAGTCGTGTTACCACAATGTTTTTATTTGATGACGGTAACTTTTACAATCAGCAAAGAGGACAAACTGGAAAAGCTTAAAATCACTGAAATTCCCAAAGTCTGTGATGATAGGAGTGTTGAGTAATCTGCAGTTGTTGGGTTTACATGTTTCCTCATAAATGCAACAATTTACAAGGAAACACTGGAGAACTTATTTATTTGGAGATAGTGAATTTCAGCAGAATTTTCCATCACACTGTGCTGAAAGGACTGAATTTATGGGGTAATCGTTAAGAGATAAATAGCCTTTTCATTCATCTGTGCATCCATTTATGCAGTTCCAAAGTCATGCAACATGTTGAATTCCATCATGTTACAGTGAATTCAGGCAACGGATGAAGTGAAAAGAGTCCCCTCTATTTATAGACTGGACCTATAGACCTTATTGACATTTATTTTGTATGATTGCAGTCTCATTTTGTAAAGTATGCAATATTTACTGTATATGACTATTTTGTAAGTGCACTGTCTAATTTATTATAATTAGGAAACAGGAAACGACATTTGAATTCACTCTAATATATACAAGAATTTAATGTAACTATCAAGAGGAAACCATTTAATTCTGCAATCACAGGCTATCTGAAATAGGTGATACTAGATACAGGACTATGCACATTTACTTTGATTACTTTCAAGTTTGATTGACTTGCAGGTTATTGCTATTTAAGCATTTCTTTGTTTTGTTTGTTCACCTTTTTATCAATTAATATAGATTCTCATGAGTGTCTGGTCTGATCTTAACCCATAAAGAAACAAACAGCCACTGACAACCAGATCCATCTACTGATCTAAACTGTTTAATACCTGTTTATCCACTAAACCTATCGATACATGTGAATAATTGGTGTAAAATACAGTTTGTCATCTTTTTATGATCATGACCCATTTGGACATTCAGAGGCTTCATAGTGAATGTGGAAACACTGTTATCTTCTATAATAATGATTCACCAGTAAAACCCATGGAGTCTGATAAATAACAATGGGTAGAAACACTTAGGTTTACGTAAAGGTATTGACATTTTTTTTACTGAAAATGTCACTTTTTCTTCAGTTTTCTCTGTTTTTGATATAACAACCTTGAATTTAATCTGCGCTTTTATGAACATTTACTTGATCATTGCATTAAATATAAGAAAATACATGATTTATGATGAAAAAATGCAAAACACACAGGTTAATATTATAATAAAAAATGATAAATCACTTAAGAAAGGTCAAATAGAGAGAAAAATTCATTTGAAAACTACCACAAAAGTAACTCTGGTCTTTATGGGTTAACTTTGACTTAGTCTGGACTCAAAGTAGTGCTTCATCTTATTGCAAAGATTATTTTCTTGATTAATCAATCAAGTCATACACACCTTCCTTCTGTGGTTTTCTCTTTCAGTTCTCAGTCCAAAACACAAGACTTAATATAAATAATAAAGATGACTGGACATGGAGTAAAGCAGTAAAGTTATTTCCATGTTTCCTCTGACAGACAGATGTAAATCAGCCTGCACTATTTACCCCCTCACTCTCCACATCCCTCTGAAAACATGTGTTTAGCCAAAATCAGGGAATTACTGGATAGATTTTCCTTTGTCTCCTTTTCCTTTGGAATGGAATAAATGCCTCATGTTATCCCAGACCTTTTCACCTTCCTTATGCTGATAATTGAGAATTTTTTGGTCTCTGTTTTTGGTCAAAGTTTTTTTTTTTTTTTTTGTACTTTTAAGGGAAATCAGGCCTCTGTATTTTACCCAACCTAATACAGAAACAGCAGCTAGCGTTAGCATTAGTACAGCAGGAGCAATGAGCTGCCACTGAAGGAGCTCAGGGAACAAATCCAGGGCCCAGTCCCAATTCACCCCTTGGCCCTCTCCCTTACCCCTACCCCTCCACGTGAGGGGGTAGGGGTGACCCGATTCTCAATGAGTCAGAGGGGAAGGGCTAAGGGGGTGTGGTTCGGCCCTCCAAATAGAGATTTTTTTAGGACCGAACTGCAAACGGAGGGGGATGAGAAATCTCCTATAATTCAGTTTGAATTAACGGTAAATTATCAGTGCAGCAGTGTGATGAAAGAAACACACAAATGTACTTATTTTCTTTGTAAACAACTGAATCATTTGATCGACCATTTAATACCATTTCAATGTGTTATAGTTGACATTTCTGTGGTTTATAGTTGATAGCCGTATAAAGATAACCAAAGGCGATGTAGCAGAGATGGTTACAGCTGCTGACGGCACGGGCAGTACTTTAGGAAACCAAGTTTTTGCATTTGTTTATTGCGGCTTCGATGACTGCTGATGAAGTAACAGGTCTGGAAGGGTTGTCTCATTTCATAGGGGAACGTTTCAACCCCTACCCCCTCGCAGCTTCGTTTTAAGGGGTAGTGCCAAGTGCAAGGGCCTGGGGTAAGGGGGAGGGGCCAGGGAGGAATTGGGATTAGGCCCAGATCTTCATGAGTACTGTGGTCAGGGACACTGATGTTAGAATAAACCTAAATATACCTGTATTTGATGATGGTATTGCAGTTTTTATTGTTTTGTGTAGGAACTTTCAGAAAACAAAACACAAAAACGGCATTTAAGAGGCTGGAATTGAAGACTTTTAACTTTCTTTTCTTGGACTTGTCTTGGACATCATTTGTATCAGATACTGTGATCTTGAATAGAACACTAATGTACAGTCGATCATACATTCTTTTTTTTTTTTTTTTTTTTACTTCATTTTTATTTTTACTTATAAAATCATGACCACAACCAGAAACTATATATTTATGTGTGTGTGTATATATACAGGTTAGAAAAAAAAATAGCAGCAAGAGCAATTCATTTAACATTTTGATGCTGTAATTTAAGTGAGAACAAACATGTAACTGCTTTTTAGTCGACTCAGATTTTTTATGCCAATAAACAAACAACAAGCAAAGGAAGCATCTCATCCACCACTTAATAATCTGATTAGACATCTCTCATCTCTGTCATTCGGTGGAGTTATGTTGTCAGGGTTAACACTACAGGAATGAGAAAGATGAGTGGAATGCTACCTCCACAGGATCAGAAGTAAAACAGGACCACTGGATCTTCTTCTGTTAGTGTCTGTAGACAGGCTGACCCCTTGTGGGCCTCATGTTTTTCAGGGCCTCCCCTACTGCTTACATGTCTTTCCACAGGACTGAGTAATTGTGGTGGAAGAAGGGAGTGTGTTGAACCCTGCCTGCTGTTCACTGGCCCTCGTTTCTGCCCAGAATGAGTCAGAAGGTCTGGAAATAACTTAAATGGTCTTTTTTTTAATGTGTATTATTTTTGCAAAAACCAGTCGGGCAAAAATTATTACATTAATAACTTCAAAACTTGACTGCGTTTAGAGAAGAAAGTTGGATGTTTGAGATAAGTTTTGGACAAAGCTGTATGAATTTTTTTTTTATCATTTTTCCCGAAAATTAAAAAAAAGAAGAAAAAATATAACTTACAACATGTTTCACATTTTAAGAAATCTAAGCCAATTCAAATCTCGCTTATTTTTTTAGGTGCATTCATTATGTGGTCGTTAAAAACAGCACGACTGGCATATGTTGACAGATACAACATTAATATCTTACAGCTGTCATTTAGTCTCCACATTTCCTCTGCCATTTTCTATTTGGCGAATTGATCTAGTGTGTGTTGATGTGATTGTTTGGTAAATAATCACATTCTGAAAACATAATCAATATTAAACAAAGTTCATGTAGAGATATTGAAGACCAGCAAAGGTATATTCTGCACCAAGAGAGTGACAGAATTATAATCCGGCACAATCAGGATGTATGTTCATGTATGTAGCCATTGTTTCTATGTGTGAATATATGTCTTTTATAATATTAGAATATTCTCACTCAATGCTATATCACTTATGTTTGCTCTAAATGTTTGTAGAATTTTGTTCTCATATAGTGTGAGTAAGTAAGTAAAGCAAAGTAAATTAGTGTAAATTTGTCGTGTGCACATGACAACAGTGTATTTTAGGCTCTTAAATAAAATGAACTGCTCACCAACATTTGAAAACATCGGTACCAGCATTGTGGGTTTTTTTTTTTACGTTTGTATAAGTGATGGTGTAACACTGAACTGATAAGATGAACTGCTTTAAAGATTATTTGATTGTTATCAATTTCTTCATGTTTTTTCCTCTAAAAAGATTAAAGTTTTTAAATAGAAGAAAGAATCATTCAAAAAAACATTTCATACAGTGTTTACAATCTGAAAAGAACAGCAGTAAGATGTTCAACGTAACAAAACCTCTGGAACTAAACAGGTCCTCTCTAATAACAGACTTAAGCAGAGAGTCTTTGATCTGCTGCTTTTATGGTTTTAGAGTAGCCACTATTCCTGGAAATAGGAGGGGAAGGTTAACTTATTGCATTTGTGGAAAAGAAGTGTCTTTTCAAACGTCATCAGAGGTTAAAGCCATAAACTGTTGAGCTGTTTGGAGCTGAAAGGACTAAAAAACACTCAATCCCTTACCTCTTTTTTCCACTTTCTGCTTACTCCTCACTAAAATATTTGATTATTTTCCAGACTGCCACGTTGGTGTCTAAAAAGGGACTACCTACATAGAGGTTTGTGTGTTTGAACTTTAACCAGACAAAGTGCACTCTGTCTGATGTCACTATGACCCAAAATGCAAACAGGGATCACCCTACACTTTCTCAGCGCTCTGCATCACACACAGCTGAAACCGAGGGCCTCCCAGGTCACTCCTTCTCCTGAGGGGATTGTGAGTGTCTTTCCAAATGCATCCTCAGACCTTCATACCCTTTCTGTTCACACAAAAAGCCCAGAAGGGGCTGGCCTGTGGGCGGGGAGTATGATAATACCCTCCAGAGGAAGTGAGCGCAGTCTAGTGGAATGTAGTTGCCATTAGTGGGAGTTGAGCTGAAGCTGGCTAACAAGCTAGCCTACTATGTTAAGACTGAGCTGGAGACACAGAGGAAAGTGATGAAAACATGCCTCACTTCACTGTGGTACCTGTGAAGGATCGAGCCCAAACCAGCTACGACAGTCTAGAGGGGATTAACTGGGTGGATTACAGGGACACTGGACAGGACTACCCTGATCATCAAGAAACTGTCAGTTCTGATGGTAAGTCTCACAACTTATTCAGAGTTCATCATTTGGTAGCGTTGAGCCAAAATGACTCACATGGGACTTGAATTTAAGTCAAATAAAAGTGGGATACTTGAACTGGACCCAGCACAGCATGGGCAAGTTGTGCTTTGTCCTGAGAGCCCCCTAAACAGCTGGTTGTATGGTTACCATGGCAATTCTCCAGGGCCAGAAAGCAGAAATCTGAGCGGACCGGACTGTTTTTGACAGCTCTGTTAAGTTAAAGCTGGAGAAAAACACTTCTTTTCTTGTTTTGTTGGTGCTATCTGCTGGTTATGGGAGTCTTTGAAAATGAACTCGGGGACAGATGAGAAACAAAGGAAAGACAATGAAAGGGGTGAGAGCTGTGGGGAAGGACACCACGGGGGTGGGGTTGTATAGGGGCGGGGAGGGTCGGGGGGGGGGGAAACCACCGCAACAAAAAAAGGCCGCAAGTGCGTCTCCGGAAAAAAGATGGAGTTCTCTTTGTGCCAGGGGAAGATTTCTTTTCACACAGATTGGCGGCTCAACAACACAGTAGCAGATTTCTCCCTCCACGCTCCTCTGCCTCAGCCTGTCTCCCTCTGTCACTCTCTTGTTTCTCCACTGTATCAACACAGAAAAGAGTGGGGCATTCCCTGAGAAGAGAGAAAGGAAGGACGGGGGGGGGGAAGAAAAGGAGAGGAGCGAGAAGTTTGTTGCTGCTGGGCAGGCTTATGAGCTACAGTGATTTGTGTGGTCTGAGCAGGGAACCAACTCTGGGGAAAAGAGTTTAAAGACACATATGGGTGTGGCCTCCAGCTAGAAGCACCCACACTAACCAAGAACCCACAGCATCTGAGTGGGTACAGGCTGACTTAATATTTCATTGTATTTAGCCATAAGCATAATTCTGACTTGTTTTCTAATGAGTATGGCTGGTTCAGGACTTTTGATACACACAGGACACGAGCTGAACTCTACTTTCACATGCTGCTCGGTTTTTAAGCAAGAGATCCGTGTAATTGTGAGTGAACTGTGCCATGAAGATGTACACGTGAAGGATAACAGGAGGAATATCAGCACACAGTGACCTTGCTGTCTGCTTGGACAATTCTGGAATGCATGGAAGTCCCACTTCATGACTGCATGGCATACTTTTCCAGTAGGAGTCCAAGTAAACATTTATAGCTCTCCTTTTAAAATAGTGTAGCAGTTGATGTTTTGGGCAAAACGCTGTACTTTGTTCTTGTAAAAGATTTTGTATTCTAAGGGAAAAAAAAGCTAGCCTGAAATAACCTCTTAAGGTCAGGCAGATTTACAGCAAGCCTGACTGTTGTTGCCTTCCTGGTCTTCATGCTGTCAGAATTCTTTGTAACCCACCCAAAGAGAACTTCCTGAAGCTCAAGAATCACAACCAGCTGTAAGGATGACTACATGCTGCACAGGGAGAGAAGCAGAAGAAGAAACAGGAAGTGAGACTGTGCTGAATGATGACATAGAGCAGGGAGTAAATGTGTTATTTTGGAATATAATATACAGTTGTGCTCATAAGTTTACATACCCTAGCAGAATTTGTGATTTTTTTGGTCCATTTTTCAGAGAATATGAATGATAATACAAAACTTTTTTCACTCGTCTCTAGTGGTTTGGTGAAGCCATTTATTATCAAACAAATGTGTTTGCTCTTTTTAAATCATACTGACAACAGAAACGATCCAAATGACCCTGATCATAAGTTTAC
>JAPTYQ010000018.1:44171687-44182595 GCA_029814465.1 Ostorhinchus cyanosoma
TAGGGTATGTAAACTTATGATCAGGGTCATTTGGATAGTTTCTGTTGTCAGTATGATTTAAAAAGAGCAAACACATTGGCGAAACACATAATAAATGGATTCACCAAACCACTAGAGACAAGTGAAAGAAACATTTTTATATTATCATTCATATTCTCTGAAAAATGGACAAAAAAAAATCACACATTCTGCTCGTGTATGTAAACTTATGAGCACAACTGTAGTAAAACATTCTGATTCCGAGTCCAACCAAAGCTAAATATAACTTGACCCTGTGTCTCTCCCCAGGAAGAGCTGGATATCAGACCCAAGGTTTCCTCTTTGCTCAGCCGCTTGGTCAACTACACCAACATCACTCAAGGAGCCAAAGAGCATGAGGAGGAGGAGAGCGCTGAGGCCTCACGTAGGAAGACCCCCAAGGTCAGGAGACGCAGTCAAAGAACACTATGTTTCCTCTGTTATTACTGTGTGTTCTTTTGAGGTTAAGAAACCCGATCCTGCACTCCGATTTTCTCGCTCTGCTTTGCTATCCAAGTTTTACTTTTGTATTAAGACTTGTTGATTGATCGCTTAATCCTTTGACTGCGGCCGCATAAAATCTAGATACATGCAACCAGCTGATGACATGATTGAATGACCTTTAAAAAGTACATCCATCAATACAAACTGTCAATACGCTTGTTTCCTGAAATGTCAAGCTCAATTTGTTCCCCTCTCTCTTTACCCCCCCCCCTACCCTCAGTCTCCCAACATGGGTACTCTGATGGGAGTCTACCTGCCTTGTCTGCAGAACATCTTTGGGGTCATTCTGTTTCTGCGGCTGACATGGATTGTAGGCATGGCTGGCATCATCCAGTCCCTCCTGATCGTCCTGATGTGCTGCTCATGTGTTAGTACGCACATGCACACACAAACACACAGACACACAAACACACAAACACAATACTGGGTCATGTCACGCTGTTCCACTACCAATGTGGGACATGAGCCAGCCTTTTCTTACCCGTCAATAGACTCCGCATTGTTGCATAAGCAGCATTGACTTTTAGTGGCAGAGCATGTTACTTTCATGTGTGCCTGCAGTAAATCTACCATATCAAATACAGTATTTTTTTTTTTTTTTGGTTACATATTTTTTGTTACTGACCAGGTCTGAGTAAGTCTCTGCTTTTTATCTTAGTCGTTCAGAATGAACCCTTTGATGCAGGAGTTATGAAAACCTAAGTCAAGATTTTTTTCCTCATTGTTTTTATTCGTCTTGAGGCATGAAAAAAATAATGTGATTGAAATTTTTTAAATGAACCTATTTTTTATGGTGTTACAAAAATGTCCACTCAGCTGGACATCATGTGTTTAATTTTTGAAGCATAGAAACATGTTTTTCAAAAACAGTATCAGAAAGTGATATACTGTGAAATAACATTTTTAATTCAGCTAATCTGATGTTTTCTCATATTTTAGCATACTCTAATACTAGCTATTACCAGGGTTCTAAATTAACTTTTTTTGGCCTATAAACTGCCATTGTGTATATGTATGTGTGCTTTTCCTCTTTTATATTATTTTCTCTTGCCTCTACAGACAATGCTCACAGCCATATCAATGAGTGCCATCGCAACTAATGGTGTTGTTCCAGGTAATATCCACTTATTATCCTTTTACTCTGTTGTGTTTATTTCAATGTTTGCTGCTTATGATGCATCACATCTTTCAAATGCAACAGTAGATATCCATCATGTCCTGAAAATTTGTAAAATGATCAATAACTAAATACTTTGGGCATTTGTGTGTTTGTTATGCCAGAAATGGTCTTTAACGGGGGCTAACGGGGTTCTCAACATTTCAGTGAGAAATTTAGCCTTTTCATTATCCCAGTTTAATTTCTGCTGCAACACCCTGACAAACGTTTCCCTGACAGTATCAGTGAAGCTTTATTGTGTGTGAAACACAAAGGCAGATATTCAGCTCAGGGATATAGGTGTGCACTGCTCTGAATATAGAATTTCACACAATTATGCCACGATAGCATAAGACTTACACACAAGCAGCACACAAAGGTTTTTTGCACACTCAACTAAAACAGACTCATGCTCTGAGTTTCATCACAAAAAAAAAAAAAAAAATATATATATATATGAAAAAAGCCTTTGAATACTATGTTATAATATAATTGTTAATTGCTATCAATACAGTAAACATTAAAATTGTTATCCCTAGGGTTAATTTTATTTACACTTCTACACTCTTACCTCACAAAATGCTTCTGAATTTTTATTTAATTTTTTCCCTTTTTTTCTATTAAAAGTGTTATAAATGTGTACTTTTAGAGTTCTGAAAGATTTATTACATTCTGTCCATAAATAATGGCTTTCAACCACAAGTTACTGCTTTCTTCAAATCTCAGTGCAATAAACATTTATGTTATCTGTGTATTACATGTATTGTATTATATTTATTCATAGTATAAATAATTATTTGAAACCACATTTAACCATCTGGTTTCTTCAACTTTCATATACAAAGAAAAAAGCAGTCTTGAACTTTAATGTCAAATAAATATTTCCTTTATCAGTGTAAATTGTTGACAGTAACTGTCATAAACATTATAATCATGATAATATTTCATGTCAGCTGGAATAGGAAGTCCTACACACCGTAGATGGAATATGGTCCAGTATTTGTCCATACAGCATACGTATGAGAATAAACAATATACAGAGATAAGTCAGAATTTATGCCCCTTTAGAATGTAAGTGATTAATAAATGTCAAATTAATGGCAACATGAGAGACACTGTACATTTACCATCCCATCTTCATAATCAGATGATGCGTCTGTTGGTGCAGGTGAGAGTAAAGGTGTCTGTGATGTAGTCAGTGTCTGTGTTCTGCTGTTTAGAGCCAACAGGGACAGGTTTTATTCAGAACTCTCACTTCTGCTCCTCAATTAGTTTCTCAAATACAGGCATAAAAAAACTTCACAGTCTTTGCTGGTTCTTGTCATAGTAGGGGTCACACTAAATAACCACTATAACCTTTAGAACACATACTCCCTATATTTTCTTGTTGTATCTGTAGAAAAGAGAATGAGAAATGAATATGTCCACTGTTTTCAACCCTGCAAAAAAAACAAAAACTTTCACACAAAGCTGTGTCTCTGATTTCAATCTGGCTGACAATAAGTAGAGATTTAGTCAACAGATACAACAAAACATGACCTGTGTAGGCTGATACGAGCATAAAAATGTAGGACACGTGTCAGGTGTTATCGATAACTACCACGATAAATGTTTCTTTAATGTGAAAACATTGATTGTTTTTTGCTGAGTGATGTAAAAATAAATAAATGTAATCTATAATATCTAAAAATAAATACATAAATTCTATTTTATCCTGTACTATACTACACTAGCATAATACTATACTATGCTATGCTATGCTATGCTATGCTATGCTATGCTATGCTATGCTATCCTCAGACCCAGCAATTTATCTTTGTCATCTGCAGGGGAAAGAAATTTTAGTTTCATTTAAAAGAAAAATGTCATTTAATTTAAAAAAGCTGTTGAGGGCATTCCAATGATACAAAAAAATCTATAATAAAATAAAAAACACAATACATATCATATCATTATCATTCTAATGATAAAAAAAGGAATATCATTGAGTAAAATGGAGCAAAACCAGACTTTGTAAGAATTTAGATGGTAATGGATGCAAATCTAACCCTTTAAATATAATAGTGTTTATTGGTTTGATATATAGTACAGTATAAAATGATACCATGACCTTCGACAGTATTGTTTTGCAGCTCAGCCTTTTAATAGCAATGAATTCAGTTTATATCAATACTTCTGATCACGTAGTGGGTTCTGTCTAAGGCACACTTTCTTCCACTTGAGGGCAGCAGAAAGTCACAGAACTGCTGTTTTTGGTGCATGCAGTAAAAGCAGGTTTTTTCAGCAGTCTAACAGTCTTTTTTTTTTTCTTTTTTGGTAGCTGGAGGGGCATACTTCATGATCTCCCGCTCCCTGGGCCCAGAGTTTGGAGGAGCTGTGGGGCTTTGCTTCTACTTGGGCACCACATTTGCTTCAGCCATGTATATACTGGGGGCTATTGAGATCTTCTTGGTTAGTTATTCTGTCTCATATTTTTTTATATTGTGCATATTCCCTTAATTAATTTAAGAAGTCTTATTCTGACCTTGAGTTGATTTCCTTTTATCTTCAGAAATATCTAGTCCCCCAGGCGGCTATCTTTCATGCCTCAGACCACCATGGGGCTGACAGTGCCATGCTGAATAACATGAGGGTCTATGGGACTATCTGCCTGAGCCTGATGGCAGTGGTGGTGTTTGTAGGAGTCAAATATGTCAACAAGCTGGCCTCTCTCTTCCTCGCCTGCGTCATTATTTCAATTGTCTCCATTTATGCTGGGGCAATCAAATCCATGACTCATCCGCCGGAATTCCCGTAAGTCCGCAGAAGGTTGGAAAAATAAACACTTGTCTTAACAGGAAACTGCATAATTTATGTGACTGTGAACTTCACCGAGCATGAGAATATGGAGCTTGTATGTTTACCTTAAGCATGCTTATATATACAGTTGTGGAAAAAAATATCAGACCACCCTTGTTTTCTTTAATTTCTTGTTCATTTTAATGCCTGGTACAACTAAAAGTACATTTGTTTGGAGAAATATAATGAAAACAACAAAAATAACCCCTAATAGTTTAATTTCAGAGCTGTTATTTATCCATTTTCCATGTTTTCTTGATAATAACCAAAATCACTTCAGCTCTTACATCAATATCTATGTCATTGTACTGACAAAAACAGTGCTTTTATTCATTTCATGTTTTCTTTTCTGTCTGTTTTAGTCACATGATACACACAGGAGTTAACACTGGATTGCATCACCATTGTTTTTGATGACTTTTGATGGTCTAATAATTTTTTCCGTGATTGTATGAGATTCTTTATGGTTTCCATCTGAATTTTTTTTTTCTTTTTTTGAGCCACATGCCCTACAACTGGTGAACCACAGTGGGCATGACCTCAAATGTGGCATTTAAGAAGAAGCAGGTTAATAAAAGCAGTATTACTGAACATATAAACTCTCTTTGTTATTACCGTAGGATCTGCATGCTGGGAAACAGGACTTTGGTGAGAGACCGCTTTGACGTGTGTGCTAAGACTGTAATAAAGGGTAATATCACAGAGCCCAGTCAGCTGTGGGAAAGCTTCTGCAGCCCAGGGAACATGAGCAGCGCTCAGTGTGATGAGTATTTCATCCAGAACAATGTGACTGAGATACAGGGCATCCCTGGACTGTCAAGTGGAATAATTAGAGGTAAGATTATCATTAATTTAGTGGGGGCTGTAACATACAACTTGGGATTTTATCAGATAATTAAAATCCCTATTCTCAATGTTCTAAATGAGCACAACGCTGTATATCATTATACAATTTTTTTATTAAAGAGCAGATAAGATTGTATCCTTGTTCACTATTTGCTCATATTTATTTTTATTAAATCACAAAATAGGAACGCTGTAGCTTAGAGATAAATTAGAAAACTAATGTGATCAGGGTTTCCATGGTCATGAGCATTTAACTGCACTGGAAGTGTCATGAAATTAAGTACAATCAACAAAAGTTTTGGAAAAGTCAAGGAACTCAGTTTTTAGGGATGCAGAATAAATGCAGAAAGGTGGGTTTCAAAGACAAATATTAGGTGAAATAAATCAGATTATTTTGGAGCTGTGAATTGAATGACTGCTTGGATGGATTTGGCTCCACCCTGATTCAGAAAGCCACTGTAAATCCACAGTTTAAAGCTGACATTTGAAAGATTTTCTTCAGACAGGCTTTTTTCCTTTATTCACAAAACAACTGGGCATGCCTGCTAATTATAAACACCGAGGCGTCCCTTAGGTTTGTGGACAGCTTAGGTGCTGGATTTTTGTGATTATTAGAATTTTGCATAATATACCCAATTTGTAATTCTCTAAAAACAAAGGGGTTATTAGCTTGGGTATTTAAAATGAATATAAATATGAACATAACTTACAATGACAGAATCAAAAAGGTTTAATTTCCATACAAGAATTAATGTTTTGAAATTCATGGCTGTAAAAATGAGTGGGATCCCTTCATGAATAACAGAAGGGCTAAAGTCAACCCGGCTGTCTTTAAATGTAACTGTTGTTGCTTTTCACTGTTAGAAAACATGTGGAGTGACTACATGCCGAAGGGGGAGATCTTAGAGAAGGCGGGGCTGCAGTCGGTGGATTCTCATTGGAACATGGAGACGTTTTCCATGTATGTGTCAGCAGACATCGCAACATCATTCACTCTACTTGTGGGCATCTTCTTCCCATCAGCCACAGGTATGAAACTAGAGAAGGAAAAAGATTTATTTGACTGAAATCAGGTAAAATCAAGCACATTTTTGATAAGGTAATAAAAAGTTAAAGTCACTGTACTAAATGGAATAATAAAAAATGAGTAGAAAAAAACAAAATAAAGCTTACTTTCCTTTGGCCAGCAGGGGGCGTAGCTTTACAAGGATGTGTTTTAATCTACTGTTCAATTCTTTTTTTTCTTTTTTTTTTTGTAGGTATCATGGCAGGCTCCAACAGATCTGGTGATCTCCGTGATGCTCAGAAGTCCATCCCTGTTGGAACTATTTTAGCTATTACCACCACTTCACTTGTCTGTATCCTTACTGCACAAACTAAATGCCAACAGTCTAATAATACAGCTTCACAGGGCAGAAAAAATGATATCCATATACAGCTTTGTATTGAACTGCACTCCTTGACCTCTTATTTTTAGATTTAAGTTCTGTGGTCCTGTTTGGGGCTTGTATTGAAGGAGTAGTCCTCAGGGACAAGTACGTTTCTGAGCATCACTCAACATTATTGCACTTTTTTGTGGGGTGTTATTAGTCATATTCATTGTTCTTGTACTTGCAGATTTGGAGACGCAGTCAATAAAAACTTGGTTGTAGGGACTCTCTCCTGGCCGTCTCCATGGGTTATTGTCATTGGCTCCTTCTTTTCCACTGTGGGGGCAGGCCTGCAGTCCCTTACTGGAGCCCCACGGCTCTTGCAGGCTATTGCCAAGGACAACATCATTCCTTTCCTTAGGGTGGGTCCGGTTGATAATACACCGTTTAATCATTTTGCAGTGAAATAATCTTGTTAGACATGACAAAATCAGGTCATGTAATAGCAACTCTGTTCAAACTGAAGCTGTCCCTGTACCCCTGGCTGACATAGAGTCAGATATAACAGTTATCACACATTTGTTTTCCCTAAATGTATAGTGATTTGAATAACCAGGAAAAACTACAGAATAGTCCTCATGTTTTCTGTTGTGCTGGAAACATTTGCATGTGACAACATCTGACATGAAGACTCATTTGTATCTGATAGCGTACCAAACCTAAAGTGATTTGCATTGCTGCCACTAATGATGTTAAATATTTGGTTCCAGGTATTTGGTCATGGGAAGCCCAATGGCGAGCCTACATGGGCACTGTTACTGACTGGCCTGATTGCCGAGTTGGGTATTCTGATTGCCTCACTGGATATGGTGGCCCCTATTCTGTCTATGTGAGTTCACACACATGAAACGCATGTAAACCACAAATGCATGGACTGGTAAATGTAAATGTCAGTGCACTTAACATCCACACAAGCCTCAGCATTTTTCATTTGCATAGATGGTATTTTTAGATTTCCTGTTCAGCAAAGGTCAAATACAGTAGAATTTCATTACTGCAGATCACATGTGTTACAGTTTTCTGTGTCTTTTTGTCTCTTTTTAACAGGTTCTTCTTGATGTGTTATCTTTTTGTAAACTTAGCCTGTGCAGTACAGACACTGTTGCGCACCCCTAACTGGAGGCCAAGGTTCAAATACTACCACTGGTTAGTATGTGTGTTTTCATCCAGAGCCCACAAAGTGTTTGTTAAATAAAATGAAGTAGTCCAGTGTTTTTCAACCTTGGGGTCGAGACCCCACATGGGGTCGTCTGGAATGAAAAAATAACAAAAAACAACAACTTACTAATAAAAAATAGATGATGAGTTGAGAGAGACAATCACAACCCATAAAAGACATGACAAACTGTGAAGCTGAAACTAAAATTCTCACTTTATGCCATTATCTCAACCTGACTTTTCTGCCGCCATCCATAATAATATACATTATACGGACTAAATGTCATCTAAAATCAATGTTTATTAGTAACATAGTAAAGCAACCTATTACATGATCAAAAACAAATTTTAGCAAAACAAAAGTCTCCATTTTGAATGTCGGGGGTCACCAGAGATTTGTGATGTTAAAATGGGGTCATGAGCCAAAAAAGGGTGGAAACCACTGAAATAGTCAATTTATTCCAACATCCACCACCAACACAACCTCTGTTAAATACATGTTACCTATATGAAATGTATCTAAGCAGCTGCACGGGCATGTGTTTTTGTGCAGGCTTGTTCTTCATAAGCCAAAAGTTAATTCAGACCTTATGTCACATCAACAGGGCGTTGTCATTCCTAGGCATGAGCATGTGTCTGGCTCTAATGTTCATCTCCTCCTGGTACTATGCTATTGTGGCCATGGGTATTGCTGGGATGATCTACAAGTACATTGAGTACCAGGGGTATGTCTATCTGAAATTGGATTATTATATGTTTATTATATAGAATGTGATGCTATACAGTTATATCTCAATTGTGTGTCTTTCCTGCTCGTTGTGTCATCTTTCTTTCTGTAACTCAAACCAAAACAGAGCAGAAAAGGAGTGGGGAGATGGCATAAGAGGACTGTCCCTTAGCGCTGCTCGGTATGCCTTACTTAGACTGGAGGTCGGGCCCCCCCACACCAAAAACTGGAGGTACGTAATTACATATAGACTCTTTGTATGTCTACACAAATCTGTTAACAGCACATTGTATATGTTTCTGGGGAACCACACTGTATGTTTATTTGATTTGTGTTAAGATGGATGAATGTGTGATCTCATTTCCCATCCCACACTTGCCACTAACAAATACCATATACATGTAGGATGGTTATGGAAAATGGAAAACGCAGACAAATGAAACAAACGCAGGGATTCCCACCCTTTGAACTAAACAGCTCTCAAAAAAATGATGATGTAACCACACTACAGTAGTCCATTAAAGGGACTCAGCTGCTTTCTACAAACATAGTGAATGTGGACGTTCCAGTTCCAGCTAGAGTGCAATGCCTTCTATTTAACTTATATAGACAATTACGGGAAAAAATTATTAGACCACCCCTTGTTTTCTTCAGTTTCTTGTTCATTTTAATGCCAGGTGTATTTGTTTGCACAAATATAATGATAACAACAAAAATAGCTCATAGTAGTTGATTTTCAGAGCTGATATTTATCCATTTAACACGTTTTCTTGATAATAACCAAAATCACTTCAGTTCTTACATTAATATCTGTCATTGTTCTGACAAAAACAGTGCTTTTATTCATTCCATGTTTTCTTTTGTCTGTTTTAGTCACATGATACACACAGGAGTTAGGACTTGTTTGCATAACCACTGTTTTTGATGACTTTTGATGGTCTAATAATTTTTCCAGCAACTGTGCGTAATGAATGTGTATGTTCCAGTTCCAACTAGAGTACATACAATGCCTTCCTTTCAAGTTTCACGTATATATTTAACGACACTGCAGTTAAGAGTTAAATGTATGGAAATCACACAATAGTGAGTCTTGACAGTTCTGACTATCTTTGACATCTATGACGCACTGTAACGACCTGATTCACATTAAAATTGAATGCATTTAAATGATTTAAATGCTGGTGATTCGACTGGTGGTAAAACTTACAGATCACACTATCGTCAGTGGCTGAGAGATTTATAAAGTTCCAGACAGATGCCAGGTCTGGGTGACTGAGGCCTTTTTCTCTATACCATTAATTCCAAAAATACCCTCCAACACAGTAAACATGTATGCAATATAGATTAAGTGGACAAACAACAACTCCTCACGCCTCTTTCCTGCTAGAAAAATGATAAAGGTCAAAATATTTAAAGAATACAGGCCCGGTTTTTTATTTCTCTTGGCTGCTTAATCATTATAAACAGGATTTCATCAGGGTCCACTTTTCAGGGTCCAGGGTTGAACTGTTCTTTTGCCTCTCATTACAGACCTCAGTTGCTGGTGTTGTTGAAGCTGGATGAAGACCTACATGTGAAATACCCTCGACTCCTGACCTTCGCTTCGCAGCTGAAAGCAGGAAAGGGTTTGACCATTGTGGGTTCTGTCATCCAGGGAAACTTCTTGGACAGCTATGGGGAAATGCAGGCAGCTGAGCAGGTATGAAACAGGAAAAGGTTGCGTAACTCTACAACAAGTGTTAATTTGTGCGGATGTGTGGCTGTTTTTTGATGAAATTATGGGTCAAGGTTGTGTTTTCATCTCCTTTTCTTGATAGGCCATTAAAAATATGATGGAGATTGAACGGGTTAAAGGTTTCTGTCAGGTTGTGGTGGCATCTAAGGTTCGGGAAGGCATTGTTCATCTGATCCAGTCCTGCGGTCTGGGCGGCATGAAGCACAACACAGTGGTAATGGGTTGGCCATATGGCTGGAGACAGAGTGAAGACCCTCGCGCCTGGAAGACTTTCATCAGTAAGAGTCTGACAGGGAATAGTAGCCAGTGCTGAAAAGTATATGTTATATACAGCTGTGTTCATAAGTTTACATACCCTGACTGAATGCACATGGGACGGTTTTGAATGTTCCAATATGACAATGACCCAAAACATAAGGCCAAGTCCACCTGTCATTAGAACAGCAGAAAAAAGTGAAGGTGAAGGAGTGTCCATCTCAGTTTCCTGACCTCAGTA
>JAPTYQ010000018.1:44203723-44217897 GCA_029814465.1 Ostorhinchus cyanosoma
AACGGCATCAGTATTGACAGCCTAATTAGTTAGAAAGGAGGTAAATTAAAGTTTTATTGATGGCAGGTGTGGAAATTAACTAATAAACCCTTACTTTTCTTTCTTTCTTTCTTTCTTTCTTTCTTTCTTTCTTTCTTTCTTTCTTTCTTTCTGAAACATGTTCACAGTGACTAAAATGTACAATTCAAGCTGGAAAAAAAGCAGTTACTTAAGGTAAATATTTTTTCCACCTTAATTTTATTCATATTTCATCTTGAAGCCATCAAAGCCCAGTGTTAGATGAAAAAAAAGATGAATGGTTGAATAAACTATACATACTTTCAGTATTGGCTTTGGGATATTTTATTCACTTTATTAGCATAATCACCTTCAAAATGTTTCCAGATACAAGTCTTTGTGTTGGCAGGGTGGATTTCTATTGACTAGGTATAAAAATCTTTTGAAAAGTTTTGTAATTAACTGGAACTGTATTTCTGGATAGGTGTGGATCTGTGGATGTATTGGACATCTGATACCTGCCTCTGGAGTGACAGCAAAAACAAGATGCTGAGGTAAGAGTAGCTGAAATTTATCCCATCCTTTTCTCTGTCTCTTTCTTACAAGTACTTTACAGCTACAGCCCTAATGTGAGATGAGCTTCATTGGGAAATTTAATTCTCCTGTAGCTCAATGTAAATGAAAATCTAAACTAAAATGAGTAATTAGTTCAGTATTTACAAAAAGTAACATTATTAAGTTAAAATATTCATTTTAAGTCACACTAGTATGGTTGTTGAAGCGTTTCAGTTCTGGCTGTGATTAAAGTCGAGTCTTATGACAGTGGGGACCAAGGACCTTCTTTAATGGTCAGTCCTATAGTGCAGTGAAATGGGTCATTGACTGCAGTTGCTTCTCTGATTACTTAGAATATGGTGAAGACAATGATCTGACCACAGATTAGATAAGCATACATGACTAGTCAAACGTGTAGCATCTGACTGCTGGTATTTAAAAAACCTGAGCCTCCTCGGAAAAATAGCTGACTCAGTCCCTTTTAAGAGAGTGCATCTTTGTTCAGTGACCGGTCCATCTTAACTTCCTTATGTCCAGATGCACACTCAGATATTTTGAGGTCTGCACTACGTTGATGTCCTCTCTACAGATATTTACTGTGTGCAGAGGATTTTTAGGGGTCTAAAAATTCACCACTTTGTTTTATGTTTTGGAGATGTTTAATCTAGAATATCATTACTCAACCAGGTCTCAATAAAATATATGTTTATCTCATTTTTAATGGTCAAAGAGTTGATATTGCCCATAGGGTTTGATGGCAGAAAAGTTGTAGCTACATCATGGGGCTGCCATTAAGTCAGGCGCATCATTTAATCATAGTTGGAGAATTTTAGGATTTCAGTGACAGAAAAGATATTGATTAGTCAGATTTGTAAGGTAAATGCAGTTGCCACCAACTGTTTGGGGATGTGTTTAAAGCATTTTTTTATCCAAGAATAATACTTGGATTTGCTTTTGAGAATAAAGCTCTAACCTCACCAAATTAGTTTATTTAAATATCATGAGTCATTCAAGTTATTTTATGCTGTTTTACTGCTTTGGATGCAAATTGTATCTTATGTAAAATAGATATATTTTTGGCTTTGCTTACTGGTCAGATTATTTTTCTTGCTTTTGCCAAAGTTAAAATGTAACATATGATATTATGAACAAACTATAACTTGACTTAAACCTGGTCCTGAATTCCAGTTCACTGAATTCAACCTCTGCCCCAGCAAACTTAAAATGTGCCTGTACCTAATGAACCAGGGATGTATTGTGCAAATGCAAATGAGTCAGAGTGTTGATGGGTAACATCAGGGTGCCACAAATGAATTCCAATTAATTTCAGTGGGACGATACAAAGCCTGATTCTGTGGTCCACCCACTGTGATTTGGCCTTGTAGTTTGTAATGAGGAGAGTGATTCGTCTCTGATTGGAGCACCCTACGGCTTCGATAAAGTAATCACAACTGTGTTGATATTACTCGACCAATTCTCCCACTGTGCAGAGTGGACCCCCAGCTGGCACTGTTTGAATTCATATTAACCAAATCATTTAGTCATATGTGGAATGTGAGTGCAAATGTGACATCTCCTCACATTTTGATAAAGGTTCTGGACCAAATCCTTTATATTAGCATAATTTGCTGCTGCATTTGTTGTATAGAATGTGATACAAAGTATAGACGTGAAAGTACTTACTGTCAGAAGACGCAGCTTCACATTTTGGGCTTAAGTGTTTTTTTTTTTAAACAATGAGAATTAGTCATTTGCCTTCTGAATATTGAAATAGGGCATCTTTAAACTATTTTTATGACTTTTAGAATTAGGTTGATTCATATCCACTCATCAGGTTCATTTAACGGCAGAACTGACTAAAGTGTAAATTTTTTAGATTGCAAATGAGGTTTCCATGATTATATAGTTTTTGAGTATGATTAATTTTCATATTTAAACAATTATATAATTGTGTTTTTCCTCCTCATTTTATCAAACTTTATAGTATATGCTATCTTTGAGTGATAGGGACAAAAATAGATTTAGTTTAGCATAGCAAAATCACAATAATTTCCAGAATTTTTTTTTTTTAATTTGTAAGTTAAAGCCATGCTAGGTGTCACAAAATACATAGCATTTGTCTTTGAAAATAAAAGTTGTAGTCCATGACAAATGAGTATTAATCCTACCATAAATAACTTTAAGACATGTGAACGCTAGTGCTGTCAGTGATGTTGCAGTACTTGGGCTACAGGTTAAGGACTAAAGGATAGGATTTAAGGCAAAAATGCCTTAAATGCAAACACAGTTTACAACGTTGACAGAAAATTGTGATGAGATATTGGGGGAAAAAATTGGAGTGAGAGCTGTCTCTAAGGAGCTAACCAGTTACAGCAGTACCATGTTTGTGATGAACTGAACAGTGATGAGAGGTAACGTGTTGTGCAACAAAACACAGCAGGGTATATAACAAGTGCATTTAACCTGCAGGTTCAGTGTGATTAAACACACCAGTGTTTCATCTACAAATTGGTATTACTGAGTCCTTTGACTCAGCTCACCAAAAAAGACTGAGTCCTGATTTGAGTAGTATTGAGTCTCCAAATATGAATAAAACTTTAATTTTTAAAAAGTACGTTGTATGTTTCATCATCTTAATTTTCCTTATTAAATCATTCTCAATGTCCCACATATACACCACTGTACACACATAAACAGAAAGTGAAGCACAATCATATTCTTCCTGAACTGTTTAATGAACAAATGTAAATATTCAGAAAGAATGATGATTATAAAACATGTTAGGGTGATATGGTACAGAGTGGTCAGTGGTGGCACTCCTGCTGAGTGACAGACAAATTACAACAGTAACATATGGTCAAGTTACCCTGGAGGTCAGTCACTGCATGTCTGTTTAATTTCCTTCAGTTTTTAAACAGAGAGACAGAGAGGTACACAGGGACTGCCCTACTAATGGTGTGCTAAATGCCTGGCTCATAGGAAAATGCGAACAGACATAATGATTGTAAATTTTGTTTTATCTTTGCGTCATTTGTTCATATTTTTTGCGTCCTGTTCTAATTTTATGCATAAACTTGCTAGCCTCACAAGCTTAATGCCACAAAACCCATGATGCATTGTTCTGTGTAAGATACAGTAGCGCTAGTTTCAGTGAATTTGGTACCGTGAGAAGAGCAGTGCTGCAGGACAGAGAAAAGCATCTACTATTTTGTGACAGTTTATACCTGATGTTGGCGATAAGGTCATTTACAGTTACTTTACAAAGACGAAAAGAAGGAGTGCATTGACTTTATTTTAAGTATCACCCAATCTGAGAGTAAACCTAACGATAATATTAATGCACTTACAGTACACTTAATGAAGGAGAAAAGCCCATTTATTATCATTGAGCACAGAAATAAAAACTACATTTAGTTTGCCTTTAAGATGTTGCACACACAATGACACAGGGCAGTTTGACATAAATAGTGTCAAAATGCAGTTTTGTTTTTACTATGATTACAATTATTACTAGAGTTGTTACTTTTATTACAGATGAATGTAAAAACTTTGTGGGGAGAAAATATTCTACTGAGAGTAACACTGGAAACTAGTGATAAATGCTGATCTAGTTTCCTCTTTACAGGGAAATAAAATAATAAAACAATTTAACTGATCTTGGTTCAGTTAAATTGGTTCAGTTTTTAGCCTAAGGGGCATGAAAAAAGCACCAGCCTTTTTATGTTTTATTTTATCTTTGTACATTTGCCCTTTTCTCATCAAAATCTATGTATTAACTTTTATAGTTAAACATATCATGGGAGCCTTTTATATTGCATTCAATGATAATAAAATTGTGGAGTGCAGTCTTTACACTTGTTTGATTGTTGTAGGACGATATCAATATTTAATACATGGCATTCTGTCTCCACCAGAGGGCAGCAACAGTCAGAATAAACCTTTATTTGTCATCATCTTTTTAAGCACATCCATCATAAAAGAACATGAAATACATGTGTAATGCGTATAATAATAATAATAATAATAATAATAATAATAATAATAATAGTAATTTATTGATGCATTCCTATGTATGTATTAAACTGTAAATGACAAGCTCCTTATATATGTAATATAGTTTTGCTACAACAGCTTTGCCTCTTGAAATTCTGCTATAACCAATAAAATTTCCACTTTGCTAATCACTAGTTGCAACCAGTGTTTTTGAAAATGGTCTTAATGTAATGTAAATACAACAGGCTCTCATTTTCTGTTAGGGCTTTCGAAAGAACACTGAAGACATTTTGGTCTCCGAAGTTCTCATTTCTTCTGCCCTGAATTCTGGCAGCTCTGTATTCAGTGTTCATTATCTGCACTTACAGCTTTGACTTAAGCACAGCAATTACATCCTCAGCTGCACTGATTAATCCAACATGGAGGCATTTCACAAAATGGTTTTGAAAAGACATTTTCTAGACACTTACCAGGGAGTAGCTGTGGTGCAGCTTGTTTATGCAGATAGACCACAGCCAGTCACATTGAAATAAGATGTTTTCAGTAGCTGCTTAAGTGTTCTCTTAACCTCTAGTGTACACTGCGCAGGAAACAATAGACTATTCAGGAAATGATTAATTTAATCTATTTTATTTCTGACATAAGATGGAGGTCTGGCTGATGTCATGTTTGGCTAATGCACATTTCTCTATTGTTGAAGGTAGTCCCTCTACGGCCATTCGTTAACATCTTCACCGCTCCCTGCTTAACTGCTTAACCTTCTATTCTCTCCTGGCAATCACGTAATCAATCACTGTCCCATTACTTGACAAGGCAGACAAAGAGAGTGTATGAGTGAGAAAAACCTTTTGGCCTGTCTCGACAAGCAAGAGGAATGTCGACTTCAGAGGGCGAACACAGGCAGAAAACATAGGCCCAGTAAATATTCAATTTAAAGGATTCCCAGATAAGGCGGGTTGAAAAATTGAGGCAGCACCCATTCTTCTAGATAAGAGAAGACGGAGCCATCTGGAGGCTGGGAGATAGCGAACTCCCACGCCATCCCAGAGACCTCACTCTCATCTGCTGCAGCGGCAGAGAAGCGAAAAACAGAGTGCCAACACTTTCATTATGTTAACTTCAAAATGAATTTATTCACATTCTGTGCATGTAGTTATTGGCTTTGGTAAATAGAAAGTTATTGTTGTGTCCACCACAAAAGATAACCATTATCGGTCAGCCTGAATATGCCATCCTAAAATTAGGTGACTGTTATTACCGATTTCTTAAATAGTCATTTTAACAGCTTGGAATTTGTATTTGTACAACAGTGATAAGTTTTTTCAGTGATGAATTTTGCAGTTAGGTGAGTCATTAACGGTTATCGAATAAGAAAATAACTGCATTCTGTCAGTGAAATTGTGTAGCGTCTATGTAGCAGAAAGCATCAGTCCATGACACTTAAAAGTTGGATTCATTAGTGTGCTCACCCTCTTCTAACTCGAACATAGAAGCAGATCTTGTACATAGAAAGAACAGTTAATGTCCTCAATCTATCCATGCACACAGTGGAAACCGAATCCACACTGTAGTGCATTTTATCCACAGGCCTGTATCCTCTGCTAATCCACCTTGACTGCACCTCTGAAAACAAACATTATTGACAAAATAGACTCTCAGCTTGTGAATAACCTTGTTCACATTCCTATTGCACTTTGTTGACTCCTCCGCTATGCCATTTCATGCCAGTCACATTGGATTTGGCTGTGGGATAATGCTTTTGTCAGTATGTTTTATCTGTTCTCTCACTCAGGTACGCTATGCCGTTATCCCTAATTACCCCCACTGCATTTTACACTTGGCCCAGAATTCTTAATGCTTGATAACAGATGCAGGTCGATTGGAAATTTACTTATAGCGTATATCTCTTTGACCTGCATCTCAGACTGACTGTCCCATAGGCTCTTGGGTGAAAGCTGTTAACTCTATGATAACAATGACCTGGAGTGATAACCTTCCAACAGTCTCGAGGACACACAGTTTGCCACATACGGTATGTGCTGTATTGCAGTCGCAGCATTTCTTATTCAACCTTGGGTGCTCTGCTGTGCTGTGATTCATTTAATGGGATCGAGAGGGAGGTTAATCACTATGTCCGCTATAGACTGTTAACGTGGCAGCTGACCATTATATGAAATATTTGTATTGCTTTGAAAGATGCATTTAAAGCTCAATTCAATAGGAGTGAATTGTCTGCTCAGTTAGGAGTCACTTTGATTAATTTACTTAAGGAGGCCGACATCTGCCTTTGTAGATTTTCATTAAGATCAGCGGTAAAGCTTCAGACAACGTTCCACTCGTCTAAGTTATTATCCCCAGAAGACATGGCCGATTAAGTGGAAAAAGTCCTTAACTGTTCTACTGAAATAATTCTGTGCTTTCTCTTAAAGCATGTTATTTTGTTTGTTTCATTTAGAACCGCTAAAGAGCATAATATGTCAAAAACCTGCCGCACTGCATCCATTAAATTCAATAAATACTCTCACAGTTGTTTTCTTTCTCTCTGTGTAATTTTGATCCGATTGCCATAGATGTCTGCAACTTCCTGTTCAGATTGAGCAACTATTCAGAGCATTTTTTTTTTTTTTTTTTTACAAAAATACCTACATGATGTGAAAATGCACAGAGGCAGTGCATAAAAAGTATCAGCCCTGGAAAGTCTGCAGCCATTTCATTTATTATGTCAGTCAAATACAAGTGCATAGTGCTACTGTGAAAGCTTGGCAGCATATTATTTTGTTTGAGCAATAGTAGAATACCGGTGAAAAAGGAACTTTTGCTATAGATTTGGTGGGCGGTTAGTCCTATACCATTAGAGCGCAAACAGTGTAGCATGTTGCCTTGGTTTCATATTTTGCAGGAACAGAGTAGTGTGAAGGTCTGTCAAGCCTAGTTTTAATCCTTTTCTCCACTGTGTTGTGAGATGTTATGTTGCTATCTTAATGATAATCTGTGCCTGTATTTTTGCCCCAGGCATTTCTGTCAGACTGGGTTGGTTTAGGAGCTGTGCCTTATCAACAGCTTTGTCATTAAATCAGCTTTTTTTTTTTTTCTTCTACAGACAAATTTCACTGCCGTTATTCTTATCAACAGATCAGCACACTGTGATTTTCTGTTCAATCAGAGCTTTGCAAATTCAATGATGTGTGAGTAAGACAGATTAAATACAAAACAAAATTTGCATTGAAAAAAATATTTAATTTGGTTTTTCATGAGAGTTTATCAGACACAGAAATTGAGCATGTTTTGCATTTATTATATCATCAATGGCTTTAAGCGGTTTTTATTTTCTGGTATTGGTGTCTACCGTATGTATTCTCAGAGGCTACACATAAGAACATGAAGGGATAGAAGATGGTTGTAACAGGATGCTATTAAACGATTTTATCCACAGGCTGCAAGCAAGAATCTGTAACCTGTGTAATTCATGGCTTTTTCTTGTATATAGGTGTGAAACGGAATATGAATGAATTTTATAGCATGGCATCACACATCACTGTTGTGGATGTGAGTGACCAAGTTGGACGTGCTAAGAAACACATCCGTTAAATGCTGTATGTACAGAGGCAAGCTCTTAGATTTCAGTCAAACTGTCCTCTGGAGGCTGGAATTGGTACTCAGTTCTTCTGAGAAAGCACTGTTCTGTCTGAGTGAGTGTTCTGATTGTCTCAGCATTGTGCTTGAGTGGAGGGCAGCGCCAAATGAACTCCTTTGATTCAATCCTCTCCACTGTTTGACACTGGTTCAGCCAGTCAGTGAGGGGGGAGGACTGAGGCTCCTTCCCCCAAACACACTCTTTTACAAGGAGGGAAACTGCTGTATGGCAAAGGTCCAAGAGGTCTTTTGCACACTGACTGTGAGGTATCAACACCCTCTCTCTCCTCCCACAATGCACTGAGAGTCTCCGGAGGCTGGTAGCCGGGTTCCTTGGGATCGAGAGGGTCTTTGGAAAGAAGAATGCTGATGGAGGGCACCGTCCTATGCACAGTCATCTCCGATGTCCCTCCCTCAGTACTCTCCCACACCTCTTTCACCACCTTGTACCGTAGTTTGGTCAACTGGTGTAGAGACCCGACTTTTCGTTTCATGATCTCTGCACAGGTGATGGTCTTGGTGACTGCTCGGCCTGACCCGCTGAAAACCACCTGCCGTAGTCCTCCATCACTCACAGCACCTCCATTTACTCCCTTCTCTCCCTGCATCCGAGCCATGGCAAAGCCCATTAAGTTGCGGATTTTACTTCCCTCCTTCACGCGCATCTCCAGCACCCCTGAGGGCAGTCCTGGAAATGGACAGGGACTGTCCTCCTCACTTCGGCAGACTTTTTTGAATCCCTCCTGCCCTAGTTTGAGTGCAGGGGGAGGAACTGTTGGTGGTGTTGGCTTTAGTTGGCTGTTGACCACTGGTGGATGACCAGCAACGCTATATGGTTGACCCTGGTAAACGGGGCACGTCCCTGGGGTTCCACCATTTTCCATTTCAATCTGTCTGTTCACATCCAGTCCTGTGTAAGGCCTGATAGCGTCTCTGGTCAGGTACTGGCTGTGGCCGTTGACCACTCCACACCCTGTAAACATTTTTTTCTGTCTTAATGTTCCGCTGTAACGTCAGTCCGGTCACACACTTTTCCCACATGAAACACAGCTCAGCATAATTTTCTCACGTCTGTGGCACTTTTCTCTCCTCCAGTCAACAGCTGTAAAGTTTAAAGACTTCATATAAGAAATATTACCCACTACCCAAGAGCACTATCAATGAAAGCTTTAATGTTTCCTCTCTGTAAGAGCTGGAAAAATAAGATAAACGCCTGGCTGGTGAATTAAGAGCACTGTTGGGACCATTGAAGATGTTCTTTAAAGAGCATCTCAATTTCATACCACAAATGACTGCTAGGAAATTACTCTGGAGACGGCTAAAATTATCATAATAAAAATTAAAAAATCTCAGTTGTTTCTTTCCTCAGTCATATGTATTTCATATGCTGCTTTTATCCTTATTAGCTGAAAAAAATTTGAAGTACTTTGTTATTTATTCTGTGAGAAAAGTTTTGTAAAGAGAAACTAAAAGCTCAAATCAAGACTCCACCTTTTTCGGAGCGATCCAGTCCATCGTTGCTGTTGATTTTGATCTGCTGATCATGTTGCCCTCAACTGAAAATTGACCTCTTGGCTTGGTCCAGCTGTTTAAGTTCCATCTTCTGCTTCTGTACCTCTGGATGTTTTACTCCAGCTTGGATACATCTGCGTCTCCTCTTCTTGTACACAGCTTGGCATTCATTATAGTTGAGGCCAGGGATTTCATGGAGGTCTGCACCTGGGGAGTCTACCCCAGAGCTCTGTCTTGTCTCCAGTGATGCTCTGGGAAGTCTGTTCTGTTCCCCACAAAGAGACATAAGGGACAGGAGCAGCCTCACAAATGCTCACAGGAGGAGTGTCTGTGTGGTTGAGGGGGAGCATGAGGGAAAGGGGAGACAGCCCTCTTAAAGGCGCAGGTCTTTTCATCTTTTAGATGAACACCCTCCCCTCCACAACTGAAGTCTGCCATCTGTGGAAAAAGAGAAAGGAAGGGCTACTGTGTCCCTTTAAAACCTAGAGCGCAGATCCCCGGCAACTTTGTCAATCTCTTTAGAGGACGTTCCAGTGTTCAATGTACATGACTGATTAAACCTGAGTTCTGAAATAGAGACTCAGTCAACCTTTAAAAATGCATTTTCAGCTATGAAACAATGAATTAAATTAGCTCTGTTATAATTGAAAACATCCTTCAAAGAGCCACTGAAAGTCAGCAGCATTAAATTGCACTGTACTTAGCCTTTATCCTATTAGATGTTTGTGACCATTACAATTTACATAATGCAGCATTAATAGCTTCATTGTTGAGGCAATCAAGTGGCGCGGTAAGAATGCCTGTCTCTTAACGCTTGGATTGTTATATTGTTACAAGCCTGGAGAGCCCTTGTGATCAAGGACACAAGGACCCCAAAAACCATAGAGGCATGACTTGGATGTTCAAGGTGCTATATTAATGCTGACTGTCTTCATTAGCCTGTTGTATCTGTGTAGGTGGGGAGATGGGGCTGACAGGTGGGGTAATAAGCATCTTAATGGGCTTTCCATCACCAGTGGAGGGCGCTGGCTCGTTCACTTCTGCACCGACTAAGGCCCAGACAGCTGTAGCGTCGCCCCGTTCAGGCCAGTCTCCCGGTCGACAGGTGGATTTGTTTTTGTGTGTGACTGACAGATGGGAGAATAGGTAAAGACAGCCCACTGAGGCTGAACCTATGAGGCCGAGGGAGAGAGGCAGACAAGTCCTAACTACTCTCTGCTCAGTATATCTCTGGTGCCCAGTTGTACACAGAAAGTATAAACTCACTGTGGCTTGACCCAGCCCTTACTGTGAAACTAATTCACAGTGGCATGTGTATTATATTGGATCCCTATGGTAATCAAGGAAAAAAATAAGGAAAGACTCCCCACCCATATCCTACTGGCAAAGTGGAAACTGGAATTGAATGCCTTTTATTAGCACCTTTGGTCTTTTGGTAATAATTACAGATGAAATAATAGATTGACTGTATAAATAGAATGATTAATTGATTTTAAATTTATATCTTTGGGATAGGGGAGCTATTTATCTCCAGGACGATTCTAGACACTGTTGGAGACACAGTAACAAATATCTTTCTTTTCTTGCCTTTTTTGTACGCTAAGGAGGAGATGGGAGAAAGAGAAGACAGGGGGAGGAGGGAGGGTCTGTAGCACTCACTACCAAAGTGATCATTCTGTTGTTTGGGAGAAATTACCCTCATCAGTCATACAGAGATGCACAGCTGCCTAAGGGGATCTGGTAATGTTACTGCATAATAAACTGTGTTTGTGTGTGTGCACGTGTGTGTGTGTGTGTGTGTGTGTGTGTGTGTTTAGAGAGAAAGTAAAAGAAGGCAAGAAAGAAACCTAAGAGGGCAGGGGGTAAAAGAAGTGTGATAACCACCGAGAGGTTAAAATTGATGATAAAAGTGGGTCTGTAATCATCCCTCTTTACAACATGATGTTGGCACATCATTTATTGCTTCTCAGTTTAACTTCAGGATCCTCTTCACTCGGAGCAGTATGATAGATTAGTTTCTAAATACAATGCAGGGTTCTGCGCATAGCATCCTCACATTTTGTCTCCGTCAAAGACAAAACTATTCTCTGAATAAAACCATCAGGGCTTTGCAAAAGTGCCATGTATTGACCTTTTTTTGAGCAGAGCTTTTTTCTTTAAGTGGCTTCATTTAATGATGGGTAGAGGCAGCGGTGCACACGCTTGGTCACTCACTCCTTCACACCTCCTCCACAGAGCTGGCCTCTTCTCCTGTAGCTCTCTAAGCACTTACTTCTCACTTTATCTGACCTTGGCTGGCATCTGTGATAGTCTAGGCATTCTGTGCTGTACGCTTACGTAGCTGTCTTCTTTCAACAACCACCCAGCTTTTATTCCTTCACACCTGAAGTTAAGTGAAGAAAAAACATTTATTCTCAAGGACTGACAAATAGTAGTGGTTTGCGTCTTTTGCTTTTCTCTCCCTTTTATACTTTGTTCTTCAAATGTCTGAAGTGGTTTCTGTTCTTCCTTTCCTTCTGTTGTTTGTTGCAGCACTGCGGTGTCTAGTTGTACAGGGGATTGTTGTGCTGTTGTCAGGGCGGCACATGAACGTTATGTCTCGTAGTGACAGCCGGTCGCTCACTTTACGTTAACCGCAAGTGTTTTCACGGTCATCAACCAATGGTGGCCCGGAGACTGTCATTTCAGTCTGTGTGGAGCTCGCCTGCGGCTTGGTTCTGCCCCACAAACTCACAGCCGGCCATGGTGGGAGTACAGACAAACACGCATACACATGCATATGCACCCATTTACAGACACGAGCACAACCACTGAAGGGGTGCACACACACACACACACATACACACACATACACACACGCACTCAAAACTATATGCTCAGCATAAGGCAGGCTGTTGGAGCAATTACAGAAACATGGCAGAACACGATGAAGCAGGCCCCACTATCAGAAGGGAAATAGAGTGAGCAGAGAAAAAATGATGACGCCATTAATAACAGTGAGGCTCAGAGGCACGGAGGGAGGTGGGGGTGGATGACCCTCTCTGTGATTTCCCTGTGACAGCACTTTGAGGTGCAAATGGTTGCGTATGTATTTTTGGACGTTTAAATGGGCATGTTTTTTGCATCAAATGCAACATAAAAAGGAAACAATATAAAACAGAACTACTGTAATATACCAAATGATGCATGAACTGATCTTTTCTTGTCACTCATACAATACATCCATTATTTGGGTAAATGACAGGTCATATTCCTATCTTTCTATTTTCTCACTGTGCTACTGTGTCAAGCAATTCATATCTAGCCTCTTCTTTACCCTCAGCACTGCAATGCAGATGTGTCTCACACAGTGGAAGGAAACTTTCATAGAAAACATGCATAAAATAGGAATATATTTGAAAAAAGGAGAGACTTGAAAGAAAAGGCACTGAAGGGAGGAAGGGGACAAACAGTGGTGGTGATGGGGATATGGTATGTGCAATGTCACCGGAAGGGACTTAAAGAAGTTGCTTAGTGCACTTGGGAATCCTGAGCCTTAGAATATAAAAAAGTTTAAGCATTTGACACAAAAAAATGCATATGGCCACTCTTGATGATTTATGAGGCCTGCCTATGAAAGTGACAGTTTTAGCTTCATCAACTAAACTATTTTACAAAGCTGTCATCGCACCAAACAAATATTGATGTTCATTTTCTTCAGCTACCACCATGATTTAAAAGGGGTGGCATTTTTGGTTTTCCATTTAATTGAAATGGGCAGGGCTGACCTGTTGATCTATGCTTTTAGGTACATTATTGCGCACAGTTTGATTAACAGCACCTCCTCTCATTTAAATTGTCAGTAGCAGCTGATAATAGCATTTGTGTTTTGGCGCTTCTGTTTTGTCTGGCCTGCGGCTAAAAGTTAATGGACTTAATGGAGAAATTTTGATCAGTTACATCAAGAATTAATTGGCCATGTTGAAACAAATGCAAAAAGTAAATGAATGCCTCAGAGCAAACACATTCACCAATTCTAAAGCTTTTAATTTTCTAGTAAGCATCCAAGTCAACAGAAAGAGCTGATGGCAATAGCTATGCTGCATAGGCAGTGTTCTGATCGAGTATCATACCGTCTTTTCCTACTTTACTCATTATAGATTCTGCCTGCAAGCAGTTTACACTCTCTACTTTTTACATAGTTGATTTCCTTTGGTTTGTGAGAAAATGAATCAGAGCAATCTTGAAACTTACCTTAGACATGAAACTGATCTATGATTTATTCACGTCAGTCATAAATTAAAGTTTAGTTTTATTTAATCAGTATCTTTATATGATTATCATTGTAAGAAATCTTGTTTTTCTCCCAGAGAATGAGAAATGGATATGCACATTATATATTATTATAAATTATAAATTAGTACTGTCAAATGATTTTATATATGTATATATATATACACACACACACACACACACACACACACACACACACACACACACACACA
>JAPTYQ010000018.1:44223455-44236070 GCA_029814465.1 Ostorhinchus cyanosoma
GGGGGCCAAAAAAAGCTGATAACTGATATATTGGCTGATATATGAAATAAGAGCATTGATCTGCAGGATATAATAGTCTTATATTAGATAATGGTGCACATGTGAATTAACAGTTGTATCTTTCTTTCTCTCACAAAGATAATTTAAACAACTTTAAAATGCTGTATAATAGTCTTAGACTAGTATGTGACCCATGGTGGGGTGGGGTAGAGAGTGATTGTTGGTGCGGAAGTGAAACTGAAACTGATGCACTTTAACCCGGTACACTTTTGTTGGATGCTTTTTGTTGATTTTGTAAATGCGATGAACATATATACAGAGGTTTGATGTTGTATGTCTTTAAATAGGATATGTCATTATATGTATGGAAAATGTTTCATTAAGATAACAGTAACATTACCCAGATGAAGGTATAACTTAACATTGCTCCGGCAGGGCTCTTTCTGAAAAAAAAAAAAAGAAAAAACTGTGCAGTCCACTGCACAATAGCCCTTTTAGCTATGTTTTCCATTTTTATTTCCCATTTGAATACACAATAGCACATGCATTCAGCTGAGTTCGTGTGTCAGCAGAGGCGTGTTGTGTGTGAGCGGTAACTGTGCACATATGTGACATTATGTGCATACCCGTTATTGTACACTGCATCCACCCTGTGTTTTTCCCTGTATTTTCACATGGGCACAGTGAATACTAGTAGCTAAAAGACTCTGAGGTACATGATATTGTCGTGGTATCAGTGGTTGGTGTTTGAGTCACTGCATTCAGTGAAATGGGTGGGGATGTTTCTGAAATATTTTTTTTATTCATGACGATTAATCATAAACCACAAAGGGCTTAGATAGACTGTGAAGACTGTGAAGCCATTTCTTGCAGCTGTTAAAGTAAAATTCTGAATGTAAAATAGTTCCAGCCTTTATAGGGAGATTCTAATGCATTAATTTTAATTTAATTAATCAAGTAGCGTGGTATTTTCGCTGTCATGCCACTTTCCTCATGCAGTCACAAAGGAAATGAAGTCACACACATTACAAAACAGGAGCTCAAATTTAACATGCTACAATTAAGTCCACCTTTCAGTACCATGGACAGTGCCACATGGCCAGGTGTTCTAAACTGTTAAAGGTGCCCTGCTGCACGTATTTCATTACTTTTGTGGTAGTGTCTGAAGTTCTACCATGGACTCTGTCGCATTTTTTGAGGAAAAAATGCCTTGGTTACCAAGTTTCAAGCCGTTCTGACGTACTAAAGAAAGCCTGCTGGAAGACTCAGCTTGATTTGTGCCAGTTCTCATGAATATTCAACATGCCGATCATCTTGACTCTAATTGGCTAACAGCTAGCCAATTATAGCATGACATTTTAGCCCTGCACAACCAGTAGAGGAACTGGCAGAAACCAAAAGTGAAACTTAACATGCTTTCAATGTCTGACTCCTGGCTACAATGCCTTTCTTGAACGGCGGACCTTACACAGAATTTTCACAACTTCTAACCTGTATCCACTGGGCCCCCTCCACTGCTCTATGGGCCCCATGAATTTGTCATGTTTACCCCCTTTTTATGGCGAACCAGATTGCTGTATAAGAAAACTGCCACTGAGCTAGACACATTCTCTGGGCGTGGTCTCATTAGGGCGAGCTCGTGAAAAGTAAAGAGCTCAGGCATTAACATGTCACACTGACCAGCTTTAATAATTGACCTGATTTCTCTGTTTATTTCTTTTCAATGGCAATAGCAGACAGAGGAGGCAGTGCATTTCCGTTGCACTACATAACACAAACACTTAACATATTTTAAAAAATGCAGGTAAAAACAGTTTTGTGTGGCAGGGCACCTTTAAAACCGATCTGTAAGACTCCAGTTTATTGTGTGGCTCTTTGGTATACATTTATATATTGTTCTAGAGATATTTTATAAGATCTTGTGAAGTGGAATTAAGCTTTAGGACAGGGGGATAAGTGCGGTCTCCATGGCTCATAGAAATAATTCAACACAGGCAGGAATATATAGACTAGTGTGGAAAATCGTCCCACCCCCTGGCAAATCATTCAACGCTCTTTTATTGCATGTCTGATCCAGACTGTTTTGTGATCAATACATTTTCCGATCTTCCGCGGAGGCGACAGAACCTGCCTAAAGGCCCCAACTTAGATTGAACTCAACGCCAGAGACACAGCCACACAGATAAGAGAATGCCCATGACCCGTGTGTCTCTAGAGTGAACTGTGTTGTTCTGAAGCTGGTTTAGTAGCAGGGTTTTATCTCTGCGTGGAAAACAAGAGGTACTAATACAGGCCTGAATAATGAAGAGAAAATGACTTTGGGAATCAGGAAGTCCTTCACCATTAATGTTGAACAACTCTCAGTGGCTCCCAAGCAATCAAGCAATGGGATTTACAAAAGATTTTAATTTGGATGCATTATCCAAACTCCTTGCAGTCCAAAAGACAGGCAATTGCTCCGACAAAAGATATGCTCTGATAAGTTTGAAGGTCAACAAGCTGCTGCAGTGGAGATAATCAGCTGCTCGTCTGTGCCACACACATTTACTAAAATACAGTTAATATATACATACATACACATTAGTGAGGGACCAGGTGGAATAAACACAATCAAACAGTAAAACTGGGTGTACAATTAGCCTTTTTCACTCCTCATCAAAGTTTACGATCAGTAAAACGCTTCTGTTTCATCACACATTTGAAAGTCACATGGAGCTCAGCTTACAATATCCAAATGCCATAAAAGAGAGTAGCTAATGAGGCCCTATGTAGAGAATAAAAGGGGGATTAATGAACAACACGGTTTGAAGAGGCTAGGCAGCCCTCGCTCGAGCCCTTTACAGTGTATGCATATACTAGGTGAGAATATTCTAAGGCTTTCACACATTGCCACAGTATTGAATGGTCTGTGCTGCGCTTGGAGGAGCATTCTGCTGATGGAATCAAAACCCCTTTCACAGATTCAAATGAGGTGCACTCAGCTGTGATTGGTATTGGAAAAGCATTTGTCAGAACAGAGGCTCACAGAAGGCTTCTTAAATACAAGGCAATCACAGTGTCTAACGCAGAGACGAGGCGAGAGGTGTGCCCGGACTGCAGAGTGGAAAACAGGACAAAGGATTATGATGGTAATAAGCAGTAAACCAAAACAAAGTCATCCCCTGATCCCTCATTCTCTCTCTCCCCGTGACTCTGTCGGTCCCTATCTCTCTTACCCCTAAATCCTCTAACACCCTCTCTCACTCTTTTCCCTCCTCTCTCTGCATCATGCGCACCACATATTGACAGGGCCCATTTTTTCACTGTGCCTGAGCTACAATTTAAAACTCATTTCTCATTATTTGCGGTGAATCCTTACACACACAATTTCTAATCTGTCGAGGCCATGATGGCTGCTGGCAGAAGCAGGGACTCTTTATGCAGATGCCCAGCTCTACACCTATATGCAATGTCAACTCTTGCACACCCGGCTGGCCTTATTTTATTACAGGCGTCAGCAAATCTGCATGCCGTCAACTGTGAACCTTTTGTGCTAATGTCTTTTTTCCCCTTTTTATCAGAGCTTGTGGTGTACAGGCTGTAGGCATTTTTACATCCCAGTGATAATGTGCAAGCGCAGATCAGAAACTGTTTCTAGCTCACAAGCTTCAAAAGATACACCCTTTTGACACAGCAGCAATACGTAATCTGCAGGCTTGGCCCACAAAGGATAAGGTAGAGGTGGATGAATTCGGATGGCTGCGGGTGGGAGGGGCTTTACAAACCTTTAATTTAGCCTATTTAATGAAGGGTTGTCAGGGCTTCACTATATCCAAAAGTGGCTCCAAAGGTTGTGTGTGTGCTTGAGCGAGAGAGTAAGAGGGACAAGGGACAGAAACAGCCATTATTATGCCGGCAAGAAAAGGGTTTGGCAGCAGAGGAAAGAGAAGAAAAGAGGAGAGAAGATTGTGTCTGGAATTGTCCAAGTGTGGCAGTAGTGGTCCTCAGTCACTTTATCAGTGCCATAGCAGTGCTTTTTTCCTTTCATCTATCTGCCCAGTGACTGTTCCCCCCTCTAAGAGCAGAAAAAAACACTTGCTCTCTGGCGCAACACAATCACCAACCTTTTTCCCCCCCATCTATGCTTTTCACACTATCTCTTCACTCGGCATCGCTCTTTGTCTAAATGCTGTTCTTTTTTCCCTTTCCATCACTCAGTCATATGATATTTGTTCTAAAAGATTGCCACACTTCACCTCCTCTGCACGCATTATTTCTATCTGTTCACTTAACATCAGGGTTGGGTGGAAGCACCACGTAGTGCACGGTTACTCACTCAGATTATTCCGAAAGGTCTCAGAGTTTTTAAGGCTGGAATGATGTGTCAATATAATAGATCGGGTTGGTTAGGTAGGTTGGTAAATACTTCGCTTTGTATTGAATGCCTTAATGCATTGCACTCAGGGATGCGTGATCTGGCTGAAAGATCAGGTAGAATCACCATCCATGATCTGAATCATTTTTCTTTCATCTCTCATAAAGTGAGTGTTAGTTTCAAGTTTTTCACAGGCTTACACTGTGTGAGCTGGATTTTTTGTTATTGTATCTGAATAGAAACATTGGATTTTTGCATCATTTTGGAATCTAACATTATTACAGTACTGGCAGTACCTAGATAAAATAAGTATAAAGTCAACAATTTCCTGTGCACATAACTAGAGTGTTTCCATTAATTGTCTAAATTGTGGTGGCCTCATTAGTCCTTCCTGACTTTTTTAATGTATAAAACATGTTTTTACAATCTAACATAACTTTAAAGTTTCCATGGACAGTAAAGTCTTTGTCCCGCATTATTTTCTTCTTTGGCAAAGTTATGAGTACACATACCGTAGGTGTTTATCAGTCTCCAATAAGATACAATCTGGAGAAATGGGACGTATGAACAGCAGTAAGAACAAAAGTTTTGAGAAAAAACAAAACAGCTTTTATAAACCAGAGTGGTAGTAGTGTGACCTTTTTTATACTTACATTTTGACTCTCTTGTTCAGGCAATATGACATTCATTGCATTCATTTTCTGAGTTTTATACCAGGTTTCATTCAACACATGTCAGTGTTTGTGGTGCTTCTTGTCATTGGGTCAGGGGTCACACTAAATAGTGACCTTGGAACCCATTTAGTTCAGTTTCAATTGTGCATACTATATATTTTGCATATTTTCTTGTTTTATCTGAAGAAAAGACAATGATAAATAAATATGTATGCTCATGTCAATCTTGCAACAACAAAGTTAAAGCTGGCCTAAGACTTTTGCACAATACTGTAAATTCAAATGACATTGTAGTGCAGGAGCCACATCTGCATCTGACAGACATTTAGTAATTCTTTGTTATTACACTGAACAAAAATATAAATGCAACACTTTTGTTTTTTCTGCATTTTTCATGAGCTGAACTCAAAGATCTAAGACTTTTTCTATGTACACAAAAGGCCTATTTCTCTCAAATATTGTTCACAAATCACAGGTGTGGTATATCAAGATGCTGATTAGACATCGTGTTTATATTTTTGTTCAGTGTATATCATCTACAGGAACGTAACAGCATATTGATGAATTCTGCCATGACGCAGACTGTAACCGGACTCTTGAGTGTGGACAAATACTAAAACATTACTATGAATAAACTGAAGTAAACTAACCTAGTGAGCTGTGGTAGTGACATAAATGCTACAAACCACAGGTTAGTACAAAGCCCACGTCCAACACTCTCTGTAAATCACTATAATTGCACTTATTAAAGGGCTGTTTACAATGAATGTTAGCTGAAGAGGAAAGGTTTGTAAGCGTTGACATATGCGTCTGAAAAGTCAATCAAATGGCAACCTAAGATTGTGAGATTGTCCCACTCTAATTATACTTGCTCCCATGCTGCATCATCCTGATATTTCATCCTAAAATATCTAAACCCTGTCGTTAAATAATAATTATAGTAAAATGGTTCTGTGAGCATTTAAAAAAAAAAAAGAAATATCCAACCACTAAATCTCAGGGAAGACTGATGGCTACTACGCCAAAGCTTTGCTGTGGATTCGTAAGTTGTAAGGAGATCGTTTATGGGGATTCAGACACACGCACGCACGCACACACACATATATATATATTTCCTTTAGTATATGACTATGAGTAGGCTTTTCCCATGAAAAGTTTCACTAGTAATTGAACTAAATGTTACTCTTAACTATCTACAGCAATTTATAGTAGATATTACATTGTAAACAGCACCTTTTCCAAGTTGACTTCCACTACATGCATTTAAAATTTATAATCAATAGTAGTTAAATTTTGTATGTACATGAAGTTTATTGTTTTGACAAAGTTGAAAAATATGTATTTATAAAATACACATTTTTATGAGAAAATCTCCAAATAAATGCTCAAAGAGAAGTTATCACAGTAACTGACTCAACTACTCAGGTACATTTTGATAGATTAATAGACGGATTAAAACAACAGAGGGAGTTGATTTGCCTTCTATAAATGATGCCGCATTCTCCACCATTATAAATGTTACCCATCCTTGTTGAATTTTACCAAAGCATATGTGATATTGTAGAGTTTACACTGTGTGCTAAGTAATTTAACCATGCAAAATAGGTTTTATATGCAGTCATGTTTGTCTGCATGCACCTGCAAAGAAACAAGTTAAAATAAACAAACTCTGTCTACTACCTGCTACTTTTTCCTAAATGTGTCATGCAGGATGAGTTCGTACACCGAAGAAGCAAAACATGACACGGACAGAAAATGTACTACTTTATAGTGATTCAGTGAGTGTGTAAAAACACCACAAGAGATACAATTAATAAAAGAAAATAATTAGAAATACACATAAATGTTGATAGTTAACTTGTTCACCTGTGTCTATAACTGTCAAAATGAGTGAAAACCAGATTCAAATAGAAGCCAACAGTGTTTTAAGCGTTGTGAATCTTCCTAAATGCATATAATTCCTCTGTCAAAACCAGGTCAAAACACACAAGTCTAATCAAGGATATACTGTCCACAAGAACAAATAGTATTTAGTACAGTAATTAGTATTCAATTCAAACTCACCTCTGTTAAGTAACTACAGCCTCAGACATTATTGCACAGCTTGTTTATGCAGCAGTGACCAAGAACAGCAGTTACATTTCCCAGGTGTTGTCCCTGGTGGCAACATCCAGTCCATTTATATGCCCATTCAGTTACTCAGCTTTACACATGAAAATGCAGTCAGCATCCCTGGCATCTCTCATAATATTATAGGCACACATTTCTGCTGCTTTTTACAGCTCTTTTAATAGCATTGTAACATTTCAAATACACGTGTACATCTTAGGAATCACAATATCTTAAGTGAGTAAAAATATAAATGTGTGAACTGAGGTTTGTTCATACTTTTGTGCTCACATGAAATGTAATTATTGATGAGTCTGTTTTGTGCTTGGAGCCAATGGTTTATTAAGGTTTGCTAACTCTATCTCTAATGATGCTTTCAGTTGTCTACATCCATGATAGCAACCACTACCAACTTTGTCTTTTGCTTCCATTTCTTTTGGGCTCCTCAGTTTCTCTTTTCTCTTCATTCACTGCATCAGAAACTTCTACAACTTTAGATACTCTTAGTTTAGATATCCAATGAGCTCATTTCAACACCATGTCCAGTCACAACACAGTCTCCAGCCATACATGAGCACATGGGCATTTGCATATGGGTGCTTTTATGAAACTGGTCTTAAAAACAGGACATGGGGCTCAAAATCCAAACCAGATGTAGACTAATGTTATGAAGCAAGTTTGGAAGCATTTTGGACCAATTCTAAAAATAAATAGTTACTGAGATAAAAGACAAACTATTTTTCAGATAAAGCACATTTTTATATATATATATTTTTTATGCAAAAATCTGCATGTAACACAGTAAAAATGACAGGAAAAGTATGTGCTACTATTTTTTCAAATATCTTTTTATTCTCTCACAGGTACATTTTGGGAATCAAACTAATTATGTAAGGCAGAGTGTTTCACAAAAATGACCACTGTTGCAAAATCACTTAAGATTTATTTACGCAAGTGGACACGAAAGGTTACATACAAAACCTGGAATGAGACTGAGATTCATGAAATACCTGCATCCTTGGATTAGAAAAACCACTAGGATCAACAAATTTAACACAGTGTCTTTATTTATAGTGGTATATAAGACCATTTACAGCCATGTTTTCAGATCAAATGCACTGACACCTAGGTAGCTTTTCCTGTCCATATTTTGGTTCTCTTTTTGGCCCCAATATTTCATTAAAATTCATTCATTTTGGGATGGCTCGGTGCAGGAGTATACTTTTTTTTTGTATTTATCTGAGGTCATCATTAGATACTGTACATCCTGGGGGAAATATGTCTGCATTTCTCTTTTATTAGTGGGTGTAAAAAGCTGGAAAAGTGTCAGGTACCAAAATGAACCCAGTTTCATAGAAGCACTACAAATCACACATACAGAACATTTAACAGAATAGCATCATATCCACATGTAACCTGTTTAGTGTATAAATGTGTGTTTTAAATGGCTTTTAGTTAAGAAGCAGAAAAAATGTTCTCGTCATTTCTTGCATCAACATAATTAATGGCAGATTACAGAGTAAACGTCTGCAACATATATTTCCATAAAAACCTCACGTATGCAGCGGTTTCAAACAATCTAATACAACGCAGTGTGTATAGACAATGCTGTTTTTCAGATATCTACCCAAGTATAGCAACTAGTCAGTCATTGTTGCACACAGCAGCACATCAAAACAAGCTAAAGTGAAAATGTGATGAGCTTGAGTGGATAATTGATCAGACTGAAATTACCAATGGATTTCTGTAGCGCTAACGCGTGAAAATCTATTGTGCTTCAGGTCATCTATTGGGAATCATAGAGGTGCAGTATGTAATACAGTGAAATAGGCACAAAACACAGTGTTAATAATCTGTTTACACATCATCCCCTTTTCAATTGATTTCCATTCTCTTCATGCACCACCTGACAACCACCCCCCTCCCCAAATGATTTCAGTTAGTTTTAGAAGGCAAGCAAACAAGAAATGTTGAAATATAAGGTTACATATTTTTACTTTTTGTTTGCTGTGCATTGACATTTTTCTCATATGTGCATGAATTCACCCTGTGTCTGTTTAGGATTCTGTTATACAACACATTATGTGCTTTGAGGAGAAACTTAGGTGGCCTGTCGTTGGCGGCTCACAGAGAACACCCCTGTATTTTATTTATTTTTTAATCTATAACCCGCTACCAGATTCTTTGACATGTCCATTTGAATGTAGAGAAAATACGTTTGGTCCTGATGTTTTTTTATTTCATGAAAATCGAGATTGCAGCGTAAGTGGAGTCGTCTTCACAGACTTCTGAGGTTGGACAGGCTGTTCCCATTTGCTCAGTGTAAGGCCCTTGTGGCAGGACTGGAACACTGCGTACATGTTTTCTTTAACTGGCTGCGGTGTGATTTATATTGTGTATGTGAAATGTCTGTGCTTTATTTGTATGCAATCATGCTTTTGCAAAGGGCGCTCGTGTAAAAGAGTGAATTACTCTCATTGGGCTACTCCTGCAGAAGAAAAGGTTGACTGAATTGAATGAATCATCGTCGAAGGCCATATTCCTGTGCATGTTTCTTTGTTAGAAATTGTACTTTGAGTAGATTCTAGCCCTCAGTATCTGTACTCTGTGTAGATTTATATACTCTGCAAATAATGTCATAAATTAATAGTTTATATAGTATTTTGTACAGTGCAGTGCAGGATATTTCACACAGTCACACTCTTCAATGGCTCCTATGTGTATGTGTCCGCCAATGCATTATTTTCTTCACCTGCACAGTCTCTCATTTGTGTGTGTGTGTGTGTGTATATATATGTGTGTGTCTCCGCTGCGCTGTCTGTCTGCCTTTAAAGAGGCTGTGAATGATCTTATTTAGTGTGCGCTGATTGCTGCTTTAACCTGGCGGCCACGGTGGGTGCTGCTGCATTAATAATCGCAGGGAGGCAGGAGAGTTGGCGAGGCCCGCACCTTGTTCACCGCTTGCTCGTTCGCTATCTCCACGGCACCAAGGAAAGAGCCAGCAAACAGCAGGGGAAGTGTGGCGGAAAATTACAGTCTTCACATGCCAGCCAGGAAGGCTGCTGCCGCTGCTCGGTGGGGGCCAGTGCTGTGTGAAGAAGACAGAGGAATTGGGAGAACCTTTTGTGTGTTATGTCTGTGTGTTGGCACAAGTGTGTGTGTATGTGTGCATGGAATTCTTCTGTCCATGTCCATGATAGAGCGAAGATTTAACACTTTTGGCAGCTTCTCTTTTCTTGAAGGAGCTACTTTGGGTTTAGGTCTGTGGATTCAGGTTATGCTATAGGACATATAGCATTGGCATGTGTGTGGCAAAGACAATTTTGTTTGCTCAGTTCTCCCTTCCACACTCCAGATAAATGTAGGTTTGGTGAATACTGTGAGTGTGTGTGTGTTTGTTTGGACTGGTGACCTATCACAGATGTGCCCTGCCTCTTACCGAGGGCTTCCTTTTGTGTTGCTGCAGTATAAAAAAAAAATGTTTGCATATATTGTATCTGTGTGTGCCATATGAGGGACACACAGAGGAAACGAAATATGGAGAAGCCGAATGTGGCAACAAAGAGGTCCACCAACAGACCTCTTTTGTGTCAATATTAAGTTTGTGGGTTGAAACTGCTGCCCTTTTTAAGCGTGGCCAACAATTCCCTCTTTCAGTCCAGTCCAGACGACATTTTGATTGGTTTTGTGAAGATTAAAGCTTCACACTCACTGCCAGGGAGAACAGTATAATTGATATTTCAGCTCTGGGCAAACTTGCTCTCGCAGGCCAGTGGCTGTTTCAGCAGAAAATTAATGTTAGCACAGCTTGGCGGCAGAACGGTCGGCATGTTTCAGGAAATATACTCTGAGTTAGGTCTCTCTGGTCCACTGGCTTCTGCTGTAACACTCTGTGTGTGAAATGAACATCCTGTGTTGGGAAAGTACATGTACCTCCCTTTCTGTGCTTTCCTACACACACGCACATGCACACGCAGACACACACACACACACACACACACACACACACACACACACACACACACTGATACAAGGGCTGCACGATGTGGTAAAAAACTTTCTCAAGTAAAATGCATTCATCATTTTGAAATCTGTATTTTTCTTGTTTCAACTCAAAACATACAAAGTTAAACTAAAATACAAAGTACAAAAGCCTATAAAAATACAAAAAAGATCCTTTGTATGACTGAATACTAATCACTGGGCAACAGAGTTTGTATAATTGTAGAGGACCCTAAATCCTCTTAAGTCTGGTCTATTATGTTACAGTCTTTAGTGATTATATATAACTGCACAAGCTGATCTTCCAGTTATGATTATGATTCAAGAAAATGTGCACACTATATGAAGTCTAGACTTTGATGCCATTTCCCACTATTTTTGATACTGATTTGTCATTCTTCCTGTACTAAAGCGATAACTATTTGCTATTATTTATTTATATGTATTTTTTTTTTAGCTCATTGACATTTTAATACACAAATTCGGTTTTATGTTTCAGCACTCATTTGACATTCAAAGGTTAAAGATGAACTCCTTTTCCGTAGGTAAATTCAGACTCTGTATTTTACCCATCCTAATTCACACACATACTACATACCAAGATTTAGCATTGGTAAGGGTTTGTCTCCTTTCTGTAGCCTACCTATTCAGTTCAATTCAGTTTTATTTGTAGAGCCCTATATCACAACAAGGTTGTCTCACAGGGCTTTACAGGATGTAAACAAACAACAGTCCTACTTGGCCTACTTTCACAGACTTACTCAGAAATAGTTGAATTTTTGATTCCAACAAGGATCCATCGTATGATGCCATGTCTTGATATTCTGCAACTATCTAAACCTCCAGATGCTGCTACAACAGCAGCTGAAATCACCCCCATTTGCCATCACCTTGCACCAGCAATATTTCCTAAAAATCACATCAAAGCTCTTAAACACTTTTATCAACTTATATATCATTCACGCATATAATACTTAAAAAGTGTCTTTAATACATATCCTGCTCCATAAAATGACCAAACATGAACTCATTTGAATATCATGTTGGAAAATATAGCAAAATCATTGGGTTTGACTTTGAAAAACTTCAAAAAATAACGTTCTTGCCTTGTAGATTTTATTACTTTAAATATGTTAAACACTATATTTAGAGTTTCCCCTATATACATTCTGCAGCTGCTGCTGAATTCTCAGCGCAGATGCAAAAAAACAAAACAAATAAAGCAAACAAAAAAAAAAACAGTGACTTTGAACTAACGTGTTGTGCTAAATTTTATTACAAGTTGTCAGCCACTAGTTATCAAACTTGGCTATTGCTTTAGGCGCCATAACATAGCCTCAGCCCTCCCTCTCCTCTCTGCCTACACTACTGAATCAAACGATCTGGGATCCATATAGAATGGAAAAGAAACATTGTAGAGCCAGGCGTATACGGTAGCGGCGTTTTCAGACCGACAGAGAATCGTGTCGGTGCAGG
>JAPTYQ010000018.1:44238865-44251070 GCA_029814465.1 Ostorhinchus cyanosoma
TGGAAAAGAAACATTGTAGAGCCAGGCGTATACGGTAGCGGCGTTTTCAGACCGACAGAGAATCGTGTCGGTGCAGGTTCTCTCACCTAATCTGAAACCAGCCGACGTGTTCACACCGAAAGTCAGAAGGTTTGGGAACCGAAAATTTGGTTCCCAACGGGCACCAATAAAACTTGTTTTTTCAAAGTGAACCGTAATGATGTGAATGGGCGTCACCAAGTTGAGCTGGGTCAGAAGGCAGAAAAATAAACGAAACAAGAGAATGTGTGGAAAATGGCAGAGAAACCAAGTTGTAATATTCTGTGTTGCATTAAATAAAAACCATCTTTTGAGAGTATGCAGTGCAGGACTGGTCAGTACCATTCACTGTGGAATTAGAAAACACAAACTTCTATGATTTTGCCTGCCTCATGGCAAAAATGCAGATTTACTTTTTACTTTTGTACTTTATTGCAATTGAGAAGTTGTACTTTTTTACTTTGTACTAAGTAAAGGACTTGAATCAGTGCTCCTGCTTTTACAAGAGTTATTTTTCACACAAGTAGCTGTACTTCTACTTAAGGACAGAATGTGAGTACTTTTGCCACCTTTGGTCCTACTACTTGTAAGGTCAGTGTCAAAGGACAAAACAGTTGGAACTGAGTCCGACACTGGGCTGGCTGATCTGAAAACAGCTAAAGAACTTCTAGCTGTCAACTTCTATTCTGAGGTAACTGGTTTTGATGGGGATTAAATGAGGTAACTAGTTCAAAGTAACTTGAATGTGGTGATTGCTAAGTTGCTATTTGTCAATTTCTTTCCATAAGACTAACCAGACATCACAGTTTAAAGGGTTATTTTGTGAAATTTTCCTCTGGGGGACCATGCCCACGGACCCCCCCCCTAGTGTTGCTAGGTTAACGACACAGCAATGCTGCAAAAAAAAATCTCGCACTGTACATTTATACGTAAAATATATCAAGCTTTAGAATCTACCAGAAGGGTGAGATTTTCAATTATAAGGCAAACTAAGAGGGTTTAAAAATTACACATTACATGCAGTGAATGTAACATCCCAACTGATCACCTAAACATGCCTTATTTATAAATGTTTATGATCATAATTATTTGTTGCTTTAATAGAACTTCTTTCCAGTTGAATAATAATTTGATACAAGAGTTACATGTTTAGTATTACAGACATTATCAAAGGGAATTATTTTGGAGATTCATGATATTGCTGTTTTTTATGATATTGAGTTATGCATTACTAAACATGGTCCAAAATGATTTTCTAGTTATAATTATGCATTTTGCTGAGCCAGACACACCTATTCTTCATAATAAATCCAAAGTGGGCAAAACAGATAGGATACCAGAACATGTCCTTAGCATGAAATCATTCAAAACAGCTATACCACATAAAAAAATTCAGCAAGTACTTTAATTTGTATGTTAACAAAATATCACGTATACAAATATGATACACTAAATTAAGATAACGCGCACAGTAAAAGATGTGTCCATGTTGGGTGAACTCACATTGGTGACATTTACTCCTTACCAATACTTGGCATCAAATAATGCAACACTTTTGATACTTTGTGATATCTGAGCAATTTAGTCGATGCCATGAAAGCTCTGCTAATTTTGGTACCCAGCTGTACTCAAACAGGTATTTTACAGCGAATGTAAAAATCTGTTAATGCTGATAGAGCTTTGAGAGACCCAGCGCTATAGTCAGTATACGTAGATAATTTTTCATAATGATAATTGAAACCATAGTAATGCGTCTTTTATAGTACTCACTTTTGCCCTTTGGTGTCATGATGCTAAAATATTGGTTGTACGTTTTAAGATGTCAAGCGCTCTACAGCAAGAGGCTGAGTGTGATTTGATCAGCCTCTGTGCTTCTCAGCATTATCAAGTTGCTCAACAAATGAGAAGCATCTCTTGTCTACTTCATTAGCACATGTATCATTCAGCCAGACTGAGGAACATAAAAATCGACCTAGCATGAAACAACGTTGGAGACCTCGTTCCGATAGCACCCTCATGGTGCACTTGTTCTGAATGGGCCATTTAAGTGGACACAGGGGATTAGGCAGATGATGGCTGCAGAGGTCCTCATATTGGTGCAGTGTGACTCGGACCACATTAACAGGACATTAGTCTCATTTCCATTCCAACGGCGTGCACTTCCACACAACACCGGAGAGCGAGACTAAAATCATTGTGACCCTCACGCTCCAGCCTTTCATTTCCTGTCTCCATTCAAACCTCCCTTATCTCTCTCTCTGTTCTCCCATTTTCCTTCTTGCCCTTTCTCCGCTGCCTTCCCTTTTTTCTTTTTTCACGCTGTCCTTGCCCCTGCACACCCCATTCTCTTCCCTCCTTCTCCTCTTTTTTTCTTTCTTCCCTTCTTGTTCCACATCGGCGGCTGGGTGAAGCCTCTCCCCGTCACGCTTGGCCGCTCTCCCCTTAATTACCATGTATTCTTCTTTAGCTAATAAAAACGCTGATGAAACCGATTACATGGCGGCAAGGCTTTGTATGGAGTTGGATTTAGGCACGAATAGAGAGTGAGAGAAGAATAAAGAAAGAGAGGAATACTGAAAAAAGATAGAATGGGGGTAGGGACTGGAAGCTGTAGACAAAAGAGTAGAGAGATGGGAGGAGAAGAAAGATAGGAAGGCGATGGAGTGAGAGCAAGAGGAAGAAAGCAATGTAAACGATGGATGAGAATGAGGAAAAAATGGGAATGGTTTGGGCAGTAACCCGTTTGTTGTCTTTGTTGTTGTTTGGGTCAGAGATGCTTTAGGCCCTGAGGGAACTTCCTCATCTTATCACAGTGAGCAGACGGCTGGCACATCTTTCTCATTACTAGCCTCTCAGTTATAGATTACTCCTGCCTTACTCCGCTCCCCAGCCACAGGCAGTCTCTGTTACAGTCTACAGAGCCACGCTTGCACTAAACACAGTTTGAACTCCTGAATATAGACTTTGCTTTCTTCTTTCCCTTTTATGAGTATTAAGTCACTCTGTCTATCCATGTAATCGCGGTTTCAACTGCAACCAACTGTGGCTTGAAGGAGAAAATGAATTAGTGCTTCTTGCTTGATTGAAAAGCCTTCTGAGAGGAGCTGGTTCATGGTACACTCTTTCTCCTTGCATTAAAGTGTGTTATTACTGAGCTCAGATGTTGTACTACTTATTTAGTTTTCAAACTTTATGCATTAGCGGTTCGGGGGGGGATGTTTTGTTTCACTACATGCAAAAAACACCCGAGAAAACAGTTACTGTTACAGCCGTCTGTCTGATGAGCACTTGAGCACAAACTTGGTAAATGTGATTTAACAGAGGCGTGAAAAGTCTTCCGTATCTTGAAGAATTTTCTTACAGTAATGGAAAATTGTCTGCTTCAACAATGTGACCCCTAATGTTCGGAAAAATATCTGTGAAAGTACAGATGCAGTTTCTAGGGAAATACTGTAGACAACAGCGTGAGGAGGGAAAAAAACCCTCACTAACTCTAGAGAGCAGCATAAACTAAGACCTTTGTCCCACTACGAGTGCAATTTTCTGTATGCATATCTACACCCATTAGCAGCAAAATAGCTACATAACATGTTGATGCGCCTTTCTGCCTTGGAACAAGCTTTGCCATTACTGGTTTGTTGTCCTGTTTCATGACCCCTTTTCAATGAATATGGAAGCCCCATGAGGCATCCTCCACATTTACATGTTAATGTTTGCAATTTGTAAACATAAATTGAAAATGTCAGAAGCTCAATAGCTAAATGGAGATAAGTAAACACATTATTGAAATGCTGTGGCCACTTAAAGTTGGACACCCATTCCATACAAAAAACGAAAATTATTAGGGGAAAGAAAAGGATGAGGGGGAGGTAAAAGAAGGAGGAAGACAAAGAACTACAAAAGAGAAAAAGAGGGCAAGGGCGCTTTAATTCGCACAGCACGTACTTGCCGAGGGGGTGAGACGATTAGGTTTGTGATGAGAGGCAGCAGTGTGACGGAGAGGGCATGGGGGGTGTCAGGATGAGCGAGGATGAGGGAGATGAGAAAGAGAGAAGTATTATCTTGCTGTGTTTTCAGAATCCCACACATGCACAAGGCATTTGTATACGGGTAGACACGCACACACACACACACACACGCACACACACGCACACACACGCACACGTCAACTTGTGCACACATAGATCTGCATGCACTGAAAATGTGCAAATATTCACATTGTGTTTCAGTTTCTTTCTCTGTCTCACGTACACAGAGTCACACACCATCCGTGAAGAAGAGGAGTCAATGCAGTTGGCACCTGGCTCCCCTCGTTGCACACACATTCATCACTCAGTCACGGGTCTGAAAGAACCCCCAACCCCACAGGCCATGGGTTCACACATACACACAGGCATACACACACCTCCAGACAGGGACAGAGGATGAGAAAAAACACCAACAATGAAACAGCCCATAGGCCAGGCACCCACACACAAGTATATATACTGTAGGCTTTGACTCTCAATCAGCATTTGTTTTGAGTATGGATTACTGTTGACCTGCAAGTACAAAAAGAAGTTTAAAAATCTTGATTTAATATACGTTGACTTAGGATTTATATATTTATATATGGACCATAATTGTACACATTGCAGAATTTGTATTTTCTTAAAGGTCGCCCTGCCACATTTCATTACTTTTGTGGTAGTGTGTGAAGTTCTACCATGGACATTTTTTGTGGAAAAAATGCCTTGGTTACCAAGTTTCAAGCCATTCTAACATGGTATAGAAAGCCTGCTGGAAGACTCAGCGCGATTTGTGCCAGTTCTCATGAATATTCAACATGCTAATCTGCTTAACTCTGATTGGCTAACAGCTAGCCAATGACAGCCTGGCTTTTCAGCATCTTTTACAGTGTGCAACAAGTAGAGGTCCTGGCGTGAACTGAAAATGAAACTTAAAGCTGCATATGACTTTGGTCACCAATTTTTCATCAAATCTGTAAAACCTGAGTCATAGCCTAAGTGTCACAAATCAGTAAGTCTTTCCGTGAATAAACACCTGGCTCCATTTTCAAATTCACTACATAACACAAACAACTATGGACGTACCATATAAGTAAAAACGATTTTGTGTGGCATGGCACCTCACATGTATTTTAGCTTATTTTGGCATCCATCCAGCTGATGTCAGCATGTATATGCCTGTGCTGATGTCAACATTTGAACCAAAAAAGTGTAAACATTGAGATTAGAAAGATTTTGTGTTGTTTCAGTTATATACACACTATATACCTTAGCTTTATGTCTGAGTGATGTGTAACAGTTGCCTCTACATATGTGCCAAGTTTCAAGTAAAATGTATGTTTTTCTAGACATTTGAAATTTCTGCCATTATAAGTAAATGGGGGAAAAAAAAGATTTTAAAAATTCATAAAAAATTTGAACTTTGACCTACTTTTCCCAAAATGTAATCACATCTATTCTGAGTCACTGGCAATCTATGAACCCAGTTTGGTTTGAATTCAACCAATAGTTTTTCTTCTTAAGTGTTAACAATGATGAAACAAAGAAACAAACTGAACATAAAACAATAACAAAATTAATTGCTGGTGAAATGGAATCTTGTTAGTGTACACAATTACAGCTCTGTCAGAGAAAAATTTACCAACCTTATTTCCAGAAAAGATGGAACAAAATTTTAAACATTGAACTTTGACCTTTATTTGTCAAAAGGGTTTTTTTTAATCTAATCTTTTTAAATGTATTTCATGTGACAGGTTTTTTTATTTTTATTTTAATGATCAGTTTATTTTTGAGTAATTTGATGATAGACAATAGTAATTACTAACTGTGCTCTCAGTTTGTCAAATGAGTGATTGAGAACCAATCAAGTGGCTGGCTGAAGGACACACATGATTTCCCTGCATCTCTGGCTTCAAATGGTGTCACGCAGTCAGCATGGCAGCTTCTGCGACAGAGGAATTTTGGCTCCATTTTTGCACAGTTGGAAGCACTGGCTAGGTAAGAAATGTAAAAAACATAGAATATCATCAATACGAATATACGCTGGAGAAAATGGGTCCCAAATGACTCCCTTTTATCATACTAATAAATGCATTGATATACTCTGTTAGCACATATCACTTCACTTGTACTTACACTGTGCACGGGAGCCATTTACAATGACTTGGTATCGCGTTCAGTTATTCAGAGTAAAAAGCAGTTCTCAGTGTTTCCAATATAGTAGATAATATGCCACAAAATATTGCTAAGATCCTTAATTTAACCAGAAACTACAATATGTTCAATCAAGAGAATATTGTCTTTCTTTGCTCCTCTCCTGTATGGAGAGGTTGCAGGCTGAATGGTTGTAAAGATGAATAGGACCTGAATTCAACAGGCTTGTGCTGGACAATACTCCAAAAAACAAGTGGAAGCTAATTATGGCAGTTTGCAACTAATTTGTTTACCACCACGATACATAAAAAGTATAGAGTGAAGTGCTGTCTCTGAGGATATTGATGTTTGTGGCAAACAAACACCCACAGAAATCTTGGAACAAACAACTTGAGAATATGCCTGAAAATTACACTTTCTTCAGTATCAAAACAATCAACAATCAGTCCATCCATGGCTGCAGTGCACACGGGGAATGTTTAAAACTTTGACAGGCTTTCAAAGTATTGTTGCACAGAAATGGCTTTTTTCTTTATGACAGGTCTAAAGAAAGAATTGAAAACCTATAGAGCTTCAATAATTTGCCTATAGGTCCACGTTCTGCAGACCCTATAAGTGTGAGCAGTTGTGACCAGCGATTAATCTATGTCAGCAGGTTGAATGTGTTCATTATCTTGCATCAGTCACAGGGTGTGTGTGAAAGTGGTCGTAAACACTCAGTCATCATCGGAGGCAAATGTCATTTCACAACAAAGAGAAGACACGCTGTTATTACTCTGAGGAATGAAAGACTCGTACAGAAAACTGACAGAAAAACTGTCAGGAAAAGCTTTGTGGCTTATACTGTCAACAGGCTTACAAAAAAAGAGCCAGAGTTAAACTTGAACAATATTTAGTACATCTGTATGTTAAATATCAACACATCAGAATCGGTAATTCACTATCTAGACTTAGATTATAGATAAACATTTTTTTTACAATAATTATACTGCTCAATCATCACCACTGACTGTAGTGTGTTGGTGGTATGTTTACCTGCAGAGACCCTGTCCTCTGCCTTTACTTGCTGTTTTCCTTTCATTTTGTCGGACATTTTACATCAAACTTCAGGCTGTGTATTTCTACGTCCAATCAATAACTGTATAATGCAGTGTATATTGGCAGAAGACTATAAAAATGAGTGAATGACTCCTGTTATACAGCTCTCTCCTCTCCCTGCTCTTACCACTTACTATGCAGTTCTGTCTGAGACACAAACCTCTGGGAAAAATAGAGTATGGGTGCTTCTATGAAACTGGGCTCATTTTGAGTTCCTTGCTCTTTCCAACTTTTTCAGCCCAATAATAAAAGAGAGTATTTAGACATATTTCCCCCAGGATGTACCTAATGACAACCTCAGATAAATGCAAAAACAAATTCTACTTTTGCTCTGAGCCATCCCAAAATGAATGAATTTTTAATCCAATATTAGGGCCAAAAGTAGGACAAAACTGGGACATGAAAAGCTACCTGGGTGTCAATGCATTAGATCTGCAACACATGGCTGTAAACGGTCTTATATAGTGCTGTAAATAAAGGCACTGTGTTAAATTTGTCATTTTTCTAATCCAGACATGCAGGTTTTTCATTAATCTTAGTCTCATTCCAGGTTTCGTGTCTAACCTACCATGTCCACTCATGTTACATGCAGAACCTGCCCAGTTAAACAATAAATCCTGAGTGATTTTGCAACAGCGGCCATTTTTGTGACACAGTTTGTCTTGAATAATTAGTTCAATTCTCAAAATGTACCTGTGAGAGAATAAAAAGGTATTAAAAAAATAGTACAGAATTTTTGTGTCCTTTTTCTGTGTTGCATGCACATTGTGGTAGAAAAAAATATATTGAAAAAATATAAAAATGTGTTTTATCTGAAAAATAGTTTCTCTTTTCTCAGTAAATAATTATTTTTAAAATAGAGCCAAAGTGCTTCCAAACTTGCTTATATTAGTCTACATCTGATTTGAATTTTTAGCCCCCCTGTCCTGTTTTTAGGTTCCAGTTTCATAGAAGGACCCATATACAGACCTTGCAGCCTATGTTATTTGGTTATTCCGTTGCTCTCTTATGCTATTTTTCTATTGTTATCTATTGTTTTCTGTTTCTGCTGGAGTGGAATTACAAATACAAATATTTCTCCAGTAAACTACCCTTGAAAAACCACTTGAAAAATTACTGGAGTCCTCGGCTGTCATTGGGCAAACTCAATAGGCCTTTTCACACCACATATTTATTAGAACTGTTGAAGGAAGTCACCCTTTTTGTTTCTGTTTGCACTGCAGGAACGAGGGCTGACTTTAGTTCTTACAATTAAGTTTTAAGTGTCTTTTTTCCTTGTTTAAAAATATGAAGCTAATTTGTCCATATGCATGTGTCTGTTGATCGCAGCACTGGAAATTACCATGTTAAAATATTTATATAGTAAATAGTAAAACCGTGACATAAACAACAGCCACAAAAACACAAATCAGCCTGAAAATGTGTTGAAATACAGTGAAAAGGGATGACAATGAAGTCTATTCTTTATGGAGCTTATGACCAAATGAGCCTTTTTAACAGGATTTGGAACATATTTTTCGTAGCAGAATTACATAAAAATAAAACATCTGCAAGTATTGTGACATGATGGACAGTATTCTTGTCCACGGACCAGCATGCCTCTGCTGACTGAGGGAAGCTCCTGCATGAAGTTATGGCTCCTTGAATATCATAACATATGAAACAAGACCAACAGACCCCGCCCCTTGCACGTATTGTAGGTTATTTTGGCATCGATCCAGCTGATGTCATCTTGTCTATGCATGTGCTGATGTCAGCATATCAATTGCCTCTATATATGTGCCCAGTTTGAAGTAAATTGAAACCAAATTGATGTTTTTGTAGACATGTGAAAATATGGCCATTGTAAGTAAATGGGAGAAGAAAAAAGATTTATTTAAAAATTTATGAAAAATAAGAACTTTGACCTACTTTTCCCAAAATATAACCATGTCTATTTTGAGTCACTGGCAATCTATAAACCCAATTTGGTATGAATTCAACCAACAATTTTACTGCCACAGACTTTTGAAATTTTGCCCATTATAAGTAAATAGGGAAATAAAAAGATTTTAAAAATTCATAAAAAATGTAAACTTTGACCTACTGTTCCCAAAGTGTAATTAGATCTATTCTTGGTCACTGGCAATTTATAAACCAAATTTGGTATGAATTCAACCAATAATTTTGCTGCTAGAGTGTTAACAAACAAACAAACTGAACCAAAAACAACACCCCTTGCTTTCCCTTCGGGGGCAGGGTAATACATCCTCTCTGACAGTAGTGGAAGTACATGTAAGTTGCTAAATTGCGTTACTTTAATCAGCTGAATGCAGCTTGTTTATCACAAAAGAAAAACTGGTCTGTGCGGTAAAACAGTCGCTGTCAATGTTTTACTCTAAAATGTGATGCGTTTGGATTATTTTTACTGCTGCGTGCATGTGTATGTTCCATTTTGCTGTTGTAAGATGTTTTAGGTTGATCTCACCATTGCTCTAGTTGAATTCAGAGCTTCTCCATAATCGCTCATTAAGGATCGTAACATATGAGGAACGTACTCACTGACAGTGGTGGAAGAAGAAGAAAGTTGTAGTTTAATCTGGAGCAGCCATCATATTCTGTGTGTGTGTGTGTGTGTGTGTGTGTGTGTGTGTGTGTGTGTGTGTGTGTGAAAGAGAGAGAGATCTTGCTATTTTTGCCATCAGCAACATTACGTCATTTAATGGCTCCTATTGGCTACAGTGACTGAGAATGTAATGAGAATGTAAACAGTACAAAGCTCTTAAAAATCATCTCTGGGCCAATCCGCCTCTGGGCAGATCTTCTCAGAAAGTCCCTGCTGTTTGGTGTAAAAGAACATAATGAAACTAATCTAACATCACTAACAAGTACCACTTTAAATTTTGTAGGGGCTGTAGGGATATGCCGTCTTCTGATGTTTCGTCTTATGTCAGGTTGCATCCATCATCAAGGTACCGGCATCTACAATGTTTGAGGCCAGATCAGAGTTAAAGTTAATTTAAATAAAACTCAGAAAAGACAAAACAAACACTGGCTCGAACAATGGTTGCTCTCATTTTTTTCTGCCACTGTAGGGGCAGGAAATTCAATATTTAGTTGGTTGCAATCTGTAACTCCACCACTAGATGCCACTAAATATATTAACTGAACCTCCGCAAAACTACAGCGCTGGCTTTGTATTTACGACATTGTAGACGCATCAAATTCATGAGCATCAACAATGAGCTATGACTGTTTTACACATATAATGTGGTCCTTGCTGCTGTCAGTTTGAGAACGGCTGAACGGGATGGAAGCGACCTGCTTTACTGCTGCTCATCTGACGCTTACAGTTTTATAGTTATGTAATAAATGTCTAAAAGCAGGTTTGAGTACAAGAACACTTGCTGGTAAGTAATGTAATTAACTGCATGAAAGTGGATTTAAAGAGAATTGTGTTTTTCCAAAGCAAAGTGACAGTGAGTTTACAAGATAAGGATGGGGCTATAAATGTATTTTTGTCTGTAGGTTTTTTTTTTTTTAAGTGTATGATATAGGAAATATTTCCACCATATTTTCTTTAAACCTGTTTCAACTGGCTTTTCATATTTGTGATAGGTGATAGACTGCACAGTTCTAGCTCAGTGGATCAAGTTTAACGCTATTTTCTTCAACACCCTGACTGCCACTGGAGGAGAAAAGAGGAGGAAAGTTACACGTCATTTACTAAAACTCACAGCAGATGATTTACTTCTAATTGTGCCATTATTTGATGCAGAAAAAAAAGACTATTTGAGAATCTTCTTCAGTTATTGCAACAAATCAATTGCAAAACAGACTCCATATTCACTTATATTAGTCTGGATCCTGAGATCATTACTGGAGAGAATGTAAAGACAAAAAAATGTTACCAAATAACCATGAGATTCAACAAGTTAACAATAAGTTTGATAAACTCTTACACACAGGCTAACATCAAATGGTTCTGTGCTAAAACAACAAACATGACATACATCTTACAGCTAATTGAGATTCAGATACTGACGTAGCAGCAGTTGATTAATTCCCATGACAATACACGCACGCACACACACACACACGCACACACACACACACGCACATATATATGCAGTGCTGTGCAAAAGGTTTCGGTGGCCTTTAGGTTTGTTGTTTTTGCAGCGTTAAAATCAACATGCATATTTATTTCTCAGTCTCTTTTCTTCAGATACAACAAGAAGATACGGAAATATGTGCTCAGCCAAAAAATAGCCTCTAAATAACTGAACTAAATGGGTTGAAAAGGTTAAAGTCAGTATTTAGTGTGAACCCGGACCCCATGACAAGACAATCAGCAAAAAGTGTTCGAAACATTTGTCATGTGTTCAATGAAACCTGGAATAAAAAATCAGAAAGTGAATACCAAAAATGTCATATTGTCTGAACAAAAGGATTAAAGACATGCTAAGTGTTAAATGAGACTCACACTAAATATGACCACTTTGGTTTATAGAAGCTATTTTTTTTCACTTTTGCTTTTACTGCGGTGCATTCTTTACTGTAGTGTATAAATATGATATGTAGGCTATATATAATGCACAGTGTTTCCTTCGGAATTACTGATATTAAAATACAATAGCCTTTCTATCTTCATGCGTAAATGTGAACCACTGATCATGTTTTACCAGAAAATGGATTGTGGAAGTCAGAATTCAATACCGTAACACTTCTCTGTGCGTCACCTTTGTGCCATCCACATTATAAAAGCCAGGTGACCTCTGTGTGTGTGTGTGTGTGTGTGTGTGTGTGTGTGTGCGCGCATGCATGTATGTGTATCCTTTGCCTTTTGCAGTACTTATGTATTTTGGGTCAAGGATTATACAGGTGAAAACTGCTTATTGATACGACCAATACTTTTGGAGTAATTAGTTGTTTTTAAAATTACAATGGGA
>JAPTYQ010000018.1:44257074-44287064 GCA_029814465.1 Ostorhinchus cyanosoma
TTTCATAAGTCAAGGCTAAAACAAACTGGAAATACCATATAAAATAGATACAAAACTGAATGAGGGGCAGCACATTTAAGTATGGAGATTTGTAATGAAAATCTGCTTTATTAAATTACAGATACTAAGACAGTATTATTCACTAGCATTGTGTAAATAATATTAATAATAGAGTTTAGTTTTGATGACATAACAGGATCATAAGAGTAATGTGCCCACTTTTCATACATTAGACATTTTCAGCTTGAGAAAATTTCATATATCCACGCGCTATATGCAGAGCTTTGCCTAAAGAAGTGCATTTGTGTGTATCTGAATGTTCTCATTTGAATGTGAGCACTTGTGTGTGGATTGCAGTATTAATGGACGTTCCAGTACATTTGGTCTGACGCCAGTGGGCCCAATTGCTTAGCATGCCTGCAGGACATTAATTGATGGCCGGGTTACGCTTCCTAATAAGTGTCATAAATAACGGTTTAGCAGGACGAGGAGGAAAATCTCAAATACATTAACCACCGCGTTGACATCTTAATGGAGATTCAACTGAGATGTGATCAAGCGGAATCCGTCAAGTAGGAATCCATTAATGCAGGGCTGAACCCACCGCAGCAGCAAACCAGTGACAGCGATGATGGGGATGGGACAGACCAACTTTACTGCTGCTCGTGTGTCACTCGCAGCTTTAATGGACAGCCTTGTCAACATCCTCATCCCCACTCACACATGGCCCTCCACCAACACAGCTGTTGAAGATCTGTCAAACCTCTGTGTCAGAGAGCCACACACACCCTCCCAAAGTCACTGAGGGAGCCAGTAAAAACCACGGGCCGTTCACTGGCAGCATCATTGATTTTATCCCCGAATTATTGTTGAGGACGCACCACGCTTTGCATACCAATGTGGGGCCTTTCACAGGCAGGCACACAGGAGGGTCAAATTAGCCCCAGACTGCCACAGTTTTTGTTGTGGGAATGGAAGTTGGAGAAGCAATCTCTGGCAGCTTTGTTTAGCGATTTATCGATGAGCATGCGCACACAAGCACACAGACACACAAATAAACTCATAAAATTACACCCACACACAGTTTGCCAGATTCACCTCCGTACTGGGTTCGCCGCCAGGAAGCTCATCAGTGGAATTGCAGGTTTAGCCAACTGAGGATTTTTCTGTGTAACCAAGCCTCAAATGAATGGGATGAAAAACCTATGAGCTTCCACACTATGTATACTGTAAGTGGTGTGCAACTCAGCAAAGCTATAGCATTAGTCTCAGACTTATGCTGTATTAAGAAATGTATGCAAATGCTCATGTGAGAGAAACCCAGAATATACCTATATGTTCTTACATGCTCATATTGGGATGTGTTTACTGTAAATGTATGTAGATGGGACAACCGAGATGTACTGTAAACGCAGGCTTGTTTCATGCTGTGTTTTTGATTTTATACAGTTTTATGGACACCTTTTATGCATAATTTTTCTCTTTTTTCCATTCACAATTTTACAGTTATTTGTTCATTCAATATGCAAGCATTGAAGTGGAAATGCTACCAAATAAAAGGGAAAAAAGCATAAAAACCACCAATTCTGAAGCACAAATGTAAAATAATGTGGTAATACATTTGCTAATAAGAATGCATCTGATTTCCAGGTAATGGAACACTACATGGTACAAAACAGCGCTGCAGAGAACTCACATATTACTTGGAAACAGTTGCTGCCAAAATAAGGAATTTCCATGGTTCTTCCGCAGGTAAGAGGAGGTTCACACAGCAGAATAATTTCTGATTAGGTCAAGTCCCTCCCTCTTCCTGCTTCTCTGCACAACACATTCATGTGGAACTCCAGTGCACAGCCATAGAACATGGTATGGGCTTCTCCTCCAAACTGGCGGCTAAGACCATCAGTCTGTAAGGTGGGAGGTAGCATTTAAGGTTATTCTCAGTTTACTTTCTTTTGGTGTTGAATGAATGTGGAATTCATCAGGGCAGGTGTGAACAGATGTGAACCTACCTTAAATCAATCCTTCCTCCTGTATTTGCTTTCTCACTCCCACTCCAGACACATCTGGCCAGAAAGTCACATGAATTTTCTTAGGGATATATAATTTGGTTAATATTATTTTGTAAATTTTGTTGTAATTTTACAGGTTCAATTAAGACATTGTGATCAGTGTATTTTGTTGCACCGTGAGGACTTTTCCTCTGAATCCAAAGTATCCCCATACAACAAACATCAAGTTTAGTTGTTTATTTATTTTTTGGTTGGCTTGTTAGCATCTATTTCATCTGTGATCTCTATCATGAAGCACGCTCAGTTTGTAGCAGATCCGTTTATGTTAACCAGACAGTCAAAACCTAACAGTTGTAGTATAATCACAAAATTCCTTATCATCTCACATGATCATTCCTTTGCTTCTTATAAACATGTTCACATAAAAGGGGTGGAGTGACAGGAGCATATTTATAACCTTTAACTGCTAAAAGGAATTTTAGAAATATAATACAGGTTCAAAGCATCACAACTGCTGCAGCCGAAGTAAAGAAGGAAAGCTGACAAACCGCCTGCTGTGTGACTATGAGTTAATAAGCAGGCTAGTGGTTTTGCTGGAGTGGGATCTGGTGTGGGCTGAGGTTGTGGTTTGACACTTAGTGACGGTGGGTCAGGCCGGATACTTACATACCCAAGGCAAATTGAGTGGGAAATGGGTGCAGGCTGAGGTCTGAAAAACATTAACAGTTGAGACCTGCCACTGCTACATGTGTTGCTCTGGATTTAAGCTGAGCCAGAGCTTCAAGGTTCTCTAATATGACAAAACAGCAACCTGCCGCTATGGTTCAGCTGATGGATGATTCCACAGGCTAACAGTCATCATGCTTAGTCAGATGGTGCTGCATATGGCAAGCACAGACTTTGACTTATCCTGTTTGAAACTGAAGGAAGGAAGTCCACTAGTCCTCCAACTTTGCTGGCAAAGTTGCTGATGCCTTAGTATTTTGGGGTGGGGTGGGGGATAGGAGGGTGAATGTCCGTGGATAACATTCATCATTGGTTGGTGGATGGTTATAGTAAGCTGGAGACGCATTTGTAGAAGTCTCAGGAGAAGTGAAAGAATCGTAGGGAGGCCATATTGCTCAGTTGGCGGTCTTGTGTCTTGCATTGAAGCTAGAAAATCAATCATCATTGGACGAATCTCATCAGTATAATTTTGCATATTTGCTAACTGTTAAGACATTTATTATTACATTAATTTAGAACAAGCAACACAGACAATCAACCAAGCTTGCGTATAGCACATTATTTTTGGTTGTCTCAGCAGGAAAACACAGGTGTCCTGTCATAAGAACTTTTATGATGGATCTGTATTTAAGTGTCCCAGGAAGAAATGTCAGTGAACCAGCAGGTACAAACCAAGGCACCGGGACTGGGTCTGATGCATTTACACAGAATGACATCATCATGAATTGATAGTAGGAAAATGAAAGACTTGTTAATTTTCTGCCCTAAAAACTCAAAATGTCTGCTGTTCAAAAGATCTATCGTTGCCAGAAAAACATAACGGTGCAACAGACAAGATCTGAGCTCGGTCCTAATTAGACTCTGATTAGGCCAAGGATCCTGCTTTTTCTATTAAGTCTAACTAAGCCAGAGTAATTTCCACTCTTTTAGGCCTCTGCCAGGGCTGGAAATAGGTCTGGTCATCATTCACAATCAATGAAAAAATACTGTGTTGTTTTGCACTTATATTTCTGTAAAGAAGCTGCACTTATCTTGGGCAGCTCATGACACATCATTGCATTTGTGAAACAGTTGGTAGAGAGATTGTTTTGGTGGAAAAGAAAGCACCACATATAAAGATGTGTGTCTCTGTCAAAACTGGTCATTTTCAGCATCTTTCACACAAGGAGGTTGAAATGGCTTCAATTGGAGACACTGTAGACAATTGTTGAGCAATTGCATTTCTGTTGACGTAAGTAAGATTAGCAGAGTTGTGCTTTTACCAGAGTAAAAATATGTTTATCATTGTTGCATCTTTGCAGTCTTTGTATTCAATTAAACGTGGCTTTACAGTACAGTCTAAGAAGTGCCATGCTCAGCTATTCCAGCAGAATGGTGGTTGTGGTCTATCATTAGTCAACATACTGACGTGACAGGTGCTTTTGTTAAAGGAATTCTCTCAAGTTTATCGACTAGGTTCTCTGAAGTTTCTATTGTAAATGTGCCAGTGTTTAGGAGCTGAGTAGAACTGCCGCAGTGACAGCCATGTGTGTGTATGCGTGTCAGTTGGTGTGCATGTTGAAGTGTGTGTGTCTTTGTAAGTTTGTACATGCATGCAAATGTCTATTAGGGTCTGTGGGGTGACAGTTATGCTCTTGGCAAGTAGGTAATTAGCATGCATTATTCAAATGAAAGACGGAGGGAATGAGGGTGGGGACCTGTCCACCTGGTTGTCAGTGCTGGAGCCTGTCTCGTTCAGCGCCACTTACTCCTCACATTTAGAATGTCAGAGCGTGTCTGTTGTCATTGTATTACCCTATTCCAAAGCAGGAGGATAATGCACTTGTACAGCGCCCCTTGATGAGGCAAGATATGGTCTAAGTAAGCCCGAGTCAGGGACATTTTATCTAGGAACAGAATGATCATGTGTAAGTCAATCGTATTTCAGCAGCAATTCCAGCGAAATGTCTGACAAAGTGTCACTAAGAATGCCTTGACTTACATCATTTACAGTTGGACACTTAATTTGCAACTGAAGTTGCAGTATAATCCATATACAATGAGCTGACAGGACTTGAAATCAAACTACAGCTGAATTGCAATACACAGGAACATAAATTGCAGTGCACCTTTGTTTTTTTCCTGTTCGTGCGGCAGAAAAGAGCGTCTTTAACATCACGTTTCATATAAGACTGATTGAATGCAGAGTTGGAAATGCTTCCTGCAACCCAGCAAAAGCAAATTAGTGTATATAGTGTATATTCTTTCTTTGGCATCTGTTATTTGAAGAACTCTTTGTTTAACCAGCAAGCCTCTGCAAAGTCTAAAGCATCGGTATTCACAAACATATCCCTTTGTTAGTGTGAATGAGTTGAATTACATTTCTGCATACTGCATTCTGTACACTGGCAGCTGAAGTAACACAAACGCAACAGTATATCATGTTTTTCTTAACAGAAATGGAAATAGAGTACATCGATATAGTATTGGTATTTTATATATGGACTATAAAATACAAAAACTAATATAAACGTGTGACACTTTTGATTATCTAAAATACAGCTGAGTACACTCAAAGTACTCACACACACAGGGTACTGACTCTTGGAAAGGCTTCCAACGTATTATACCAGGTGCTCCCATCACAGCCATTCTGTTGGATTATCATCTCCAGACTCATATTTTAGCCACAAATGAGTCATTAGCACTTAACGTTATCTCCCACCCATTCTCCAGCACCTCCAATGCCACCCTCCAGGAGCCGCCACTGTTTACTTAATTGATCAGTTAGCTGCTTGAGAAAGCTCCCTGTCTTCCACACTTCCCATTTAGCCAACATTTACATGTGTCAGTATAATTGGGTCCCTATCTCCTCTCTCAAATTATTTACCTACTCACTCACCCACAATGCAAAACTCCCATTGTCCCCAGGCGATAGTCTGACTAGAATGACAATGCGCTGCCTGAATCATAACTTTTTTCGCCCCTGAACAAAGGGTGTGGAAGGCAAGGCCACCATCTAACCAGTGATCACTACACAATTAACCTTCACTGTTTCTCAGGCGTACTTCGGTAACTACACAGCAGACAACTATTACCTGTCAGCCGCTGCTTGTTGTACAATTTTTTGAGAAACAATTGGTTTCCCTTATGCTGGAGCACACATAGCAGTAGTATTAAAAGTTAGTACATGGAGAGACAAGAGACAGAACCACAAAATATCTCCCAATAACTAAACATTTGTGGAGGACAGTGATTTTATTTCAGTGACTGACTTTTTACAATGCCCCTTTTTTCCCCCATAACTATTCAGCCGTGGGTCTTCTGGCCTGAGGTCTGTTTGCCATGGGTTGACTGGGCATGAAATCAGACTGGCATAAGTCCCCTCTCCCATAGTGGATTTATGTGATTTACATACAACTGTCTTTTGATTGTGCTGGACCACCAACTAATCCTTTGTTCCCAGGAGGGCTTGCCTTATACTTTTTCCACTCTGTCTGTAATAGACTGTTACTGCCCTCGTGTGGCGGAACAGCATACTTACATCTTGGCCATGGCAACACACAATAGGAAATGGATATTTAGATACAGTTTATTGCAAGAAAATTACAAAAGAACATGATGCGCATGTATTTAATTATTTTACAGTAAATTTCACTATATATGCGACATGAAAATGTCAAAGGCGAGGCACAATTAACATCTTTTGTTTTCTGTTTTTTCATCTGTTAGGGTAGGGCAGTTTGAGTTTTATTATATTTTCTGTAGATTTACTTTAGTAAAGTTCTATATTTAATACAGGAATTAGTCTAATTAAGCAAATGAACTAAAAACAACTGTGGAATATTTTCTAACATTGGACCCTGTAGGAGTGAATGCCTGTATGACTGACTAAATACTGACCAAATTATTAAAATAAAAGTAAATAATACATATTGCAATTTGTTAAATGCTGTTAATAAAAGTTATTTCCTGTTGTTCCCTCAAACAACCACAAGATGGTGGTAAATCACTGTGTCAGATTTCTCTCCATTGCATTTTAGAGCTGTGGCTTATGAATGAATGGTGAGGCCAAAAAGATTCTCGCTAAAAGCAAATCAGCTGTATTTCAGGTTTTTGTTTAATTTTATTTTGCGTTTTTTCATTTGGAAAAATGTGTTTCGTGGCAATCCTGCAAACTTATTTGAATTTGTGTCCCAGTTTGTGGAGGTAACTTAAGTTACAAGAAAAGTTAAATTCTTAAAAATATATGTATACTACAAGGTAATATTAATTAGAATACTTCATTATGGTTGTGTTTTATGAATTACAAAATCAACCAATACTATAAAAACAATCTTATAACTTGCAGTTTGGAGACTACATTATAGATATCATTAGTTTTGTTGTGCTGTTAATATCTGTGTGTCATGCCATGTTTTCCTGAATATCCAAATGGTCGGTGAACAACACGCTGAGCCTGAATCCACCCCAATCTCACTCTGTACACCTCTGCATCATTTGGTTATGATATTGGTAGAAGTGGCTTGTATTGGAGAACAATCATAATGACATAATGACTTCTCAATGATATAGTTTAGCACAAAGTTTTTCAGCCCTGTCAGTGTGTGAAATCTTTAAGCCTTAAAATTTATGACATATATCATTAAACAGAAATAAAGTCATGATCATATCATGATATCAAGAGAGAGTTTTTGAAGTGCTGGGGGCTTTGAAGAATAGTTTCAATAGTTTAAAGTTTTCAGTTGAATCATGTATTACCTTTAAGTTATTTGCACAAAAGTATATCTGCTTTGTAATAATTTGATTGTACTGTGCATAATAAAATAAGTATTTAAATAGCAGAAAGACAAATATAAATCATTGAATACATTGAGTACATTGAATTGTTTGAGTACTGTCTTTGGACTGATATACTTGAAAAATCATTTTAACTCTTAGCAATGAAAATTACACAACATAATATGAAAGCAGACAAAAGTGGTTTATTTTTTTGCACTGATACTACCACAACTTGTATTATGCTGTAGGTTATTTTACGGTTCATTGTGTGTATGTCAAGTGTGTCATAGTAATGCAGTGTGTACGTAGTAGCTCTGTATTTGTACATCCATAATGCATAGCATCTCCTTATGTTGCTGGGGATGTTCAATAATGACCACAAAACTTCGCCTGTTTGGTAGAGAGCTGTGGTTTAGACATTTATGTGTGTGTGTGTGTGTGTGTATATGTGTGCGCATCAGTGCTCCCTGTTGAACACTGACGTGCTAATGGTAAGGACCTCTGTCACATTCAGGCCCCCATCACAAGCACCCAGCCATCAGGGTTCATGCTAGGATGTGCCCATTAACACAGAGGCCGCAGGATGCAGGATATCCACACCGGGAGTGAGAGAGAGCACGTATGGCACTGAGCAGGTCGCTCTCCCACAGCATGCTTACCAGTCTGCACTTTCCAAGGACATTACTTCTCCGATCCACAAGCTCTCCGGTGGCAGGCTATCATTAGTGTGCTTGCAAGAGCCCAGAGAGGTGATAGCAGGGGAATTGTGGGCTTTCATATCCACAAGCTGGTCCACAGGATGCCAAGCAGAGTGTGGTAATTTAGCTCAGAGGTGATGGAAAATAGTGGGTTAGTTTAATGACAAGTTTGTGTGGCCATGTAAAAGCACTTATCAGAGAGTGGGCGATAGAGTGAATGGATGAGAAGCACCAAAATGAAAAGAGAGGCGACTGTGTCAGTGGGTTTGAGTGTGTGTGTGTGTGTGCGCCCTCGGTTTGATTAGGGTTATACTTTCTAATTGTGTCAACTTACACTTTTCAGTGATTTAGAGTTTATTAAAAAATGTCAAGGACAAAATCAAAGCACTTTATTTAAAGATTGGTGTTATCGGGAAATTAGAATTATTTGGAACTCGTGGCAAGACAGAAAAAGAAAACATCTGAAGGGTAATTTACCAAAAAATTCTAATTTAATATTTTACATCCATTTAGGGACTCCGTTAGATTCGGTTAAAGTGTAATGGTTCACGTTTATCTTCATCTTTTCCCACATCGTTTATTGTGTTTAATTCAGATCCTACTCTTACTAATACAGCTCTTTTTAAATATACAAACAATTAAATAATTAGTCTGCGTTTAATCAGTAAATGGATTTATGACCTGAAACATCTCTGTTTTGGCATTGTAAAAAATTGAAGTGAGACAATTAATATCAAATAACTAACCTTTATAGTTAATCAAAAATGTTTAGAAAAGAGGTAAAACCCCACGTGTAAAAGCTTACAATTAGAAGGTACATGAATGAAGTAACCATTCATAAATATCGGTGCATCCTGTCTTAATGCATTGTTTATTAATGCCTCTAATTCACTTTGGATTTCATCTCTTAGAAAAAAAAAAAATCAATCCTCCATCTCTGTCTCCCTTGGCAACAGGTTATAATCCATAGTTACGAGGAGCGGTTGCTAGGTGCGTTGCCGAGATACAGACCCTACTTTCCACTGGTGCTACGTAGGAGGCCACCGGGTCCTTGATGATGGCACAGAGATGAGGGACGGGTGAAAGGATGACAAGAGACAGGACAATGAGGATAGGAAATAGACGCACACCTGAAAGAGTCTGTACGAGCAGTGGCACAAAAAGAACATAGAAGAAAGGCTGAAAATAGGAGGGGAGAATGGAAAGTAAACACAAAAAAGGATAATGTAACTGTCTAAGTGGGCAATCTGCACACCTCCATTTGCACGGCTGTATTTTAGTGGGGCTGTTTCTGTGTGCATCTTTGTGCATCTGTTTCTCTGTGTGTGCGTGTAATGTGCTGCATGATACAGACAAGAGTGGCTGTGGAAAAGAGAGGAAGATGGTGAATTTACTACCATCTACTTTGACTCTTTGGAAAGCCTGTTATCATGCATAGAGAAAAAGATCTTGCACTGATGTCTTCCATCACTGAATACATTGTGCGGAAGTGTTTTTCTTTCTTTCTTTCTTTTATTTATTTATTTATTTTATTGCACGATGAGGAAAAAAACAAAAACAAAATCAGAGGTTGAGAAGGAAAATTTGGCTGGCCAGTTTGTCATCTACCAAGAGAGAAAAATGAGAATTAACCAGCCTCATTATATTTGTAATATTTGGATTAAATACGGAATGAGTCATTTGTGTTTTTGTTATTTTAAAACTCCAGCAGTAATGCTAAAATCACTTTTAGAAAGTTCGTGTGGTGTGCATTTTGGATCTTTTGGACTTGTTCCATATCTGTATTTCCCCTGTTATTGTATTGAGAGGAACAGCTCCGTGTAGTGCTCATGGTCATATAATAACCACCTGAGTTACACAAGCTGTCATTTAATTTTTTTTCTGAGACTGATCCGATTAGTACGGTGATGACAGAAACCCGTGGGAGTGCTTACTCCTTACGAGTTTCCTTGTTGGTAGATAGGAAGAGTGTTCTTTGGTGCAGAAGCTTCAGGAGCCATCTGCCGCTCCCAGCAGCGATTATCCCCTGCCTCACCCCCAGGGGGCAGTAGCACTGTGCACACAACCACTCAGCACGTTCAACACTGCTTCTCTCTGAGATCAAAGACACAGCCAAGCCAAAAGCAGCCATCGTCACCCCTCTTCCCATCTACCTTAAGACAAGTTTCCAGCAGTTAAAAAAAGATATTAACGTGATGTCATTGAATGAGAAGCCAACCTCAAAAGGGGAGCTTTGGGTTTGCTGTGAATAGACAGAGCAGCCCTGCCATGCCCATCACTTCTGACAATGTTATTAGGAAGATAATTCTCGCAAGCAAATAAACAGTGTGTAACACCCTGGTGACTTTACCTTTCAGTTTGGGTTATTGTGTGTAGTTTCCTGATGTTGTAGCGTCTGCGACAGAGCAAATAACAGGATAAATTGGAGGTTGGGATTTTGATCTCAATACAAAATAGAACTGTGAGGAGTCATAGCTCAAGCTGTCTTTTATATTAAAGTAAAAAAAAGACTAGCATCAGTCACAGGCTGACAGTGGCTGAAATATAAAAAAAAAATGTAGATTTTTATGTGGAGGGGTGTTTGTTAATATTGCTTTCATTTTGTTGTTGGAACAGCTGTGCTCCTTTCAGCCATCGATTGTTAAGAAAGAACTTACAAAATACGCACATAAAGTTCTTCAATATGCTGTTGTTAATGAAACATAGTCAAGTTCAGATGTTTGGTGTGTTTTAAAAAAAAGGCATGATAGAAAGAAATATATAACTGGTGTGTGATTTGATATTTATCAAAAAATAATCTAAAAATAAAAAGATGAATAAAAGTAGAAGGCTGCCTTATTAGTAATGTATGCTTTGTATGCTTTAGAGCAGTTGCCCTTTGTTTTTTTTTTCTGTATTAAGATGCATTGTGGGTAGAAATGTAATAGACGGACCTTGTGCTCAGTATCAGTGCCTCCGCTCTGCAGCCTCTTCATATTGTGAGCCTGCTTTGAGGAGAGACCCCTGTTGGTTGATTGGAATGACTTCCCTAATTGGATTCAATTCCTAATTGAAACGTAATAAAAATGCATCAGTAGACGTGGCACCAACAATTACCTCATGCAAATCTCTTGATGAATTGACGTGAGGGGCGTAATTGCAGCTGTTAAAAAAATGCATTGATTTCTCCTGGAATAACATCAATTCAAATCACTTCACACTCACGCTTCAACCTGCGTGTGGAAAGCATTTGTCACCGCTTAGTGTCCTTGTTTGGAGGTATAGTGAAAAAATGAAAACATCTGCACCCTTTCACGTGGATATGCCAGATTGATTGGGCTTGCGAGACTTCGACGCAAATGAAGTACATTTATGCATTTGCACTTGCACTTGGAGGAAGGAGACAAAAGAGGAAATATCTTTGTTCTTTGTTTCCCTTTTCATCAAGTGTTACACAGGTTATGACTATCTTTGATTTGTAGAGCAACACATTCTGCTCAGGATGTACCACAGAAATAGACGCACACAAACACATACACACACACCGTTGCATAGTTGGATAAAAAAAAAAAAGAAAGAAAGAAACCGAAAGGATACATGTAGAAAGGAACTGTGAAGGCTTTGATTCTTCCTTCCAACAAATGCTCTGAACATTATCTGTCTGTCTTTTGATCAGAGGTAGCAGTCTAGAGAGAAAGGGTTAAAGCATCTTCTGAGTTATTGCCTACTGCTGTAGTCATAGCAACAGGTTAATAAGTAGCTTCTCTGATCTTCCTCTGTTGCTGCACAGGTTGCTAAGATACAAATAGCATTCTGGACCCAGTGGACTGAACTGCAAACATCTTTTGATAAGAATGAACTTTAAACATTTAAAAGTAATGTGGAAAAGCAAAGAGCTATATATACTCACAGGAACGTATAGAGGAAACCGCCAGCATTACACCTATAACCACAGTGATTGCAACTACCACATTTGACCTACCCAGGCCGAAAAAGAACACAACAAAACAAAATTGAATACTTGCTAAATCCAGCTACCTCATACCTCGGAGCCGAGTGGTTGGCCCATGTCTAAAGGTAAACGGGCCAATCAGCTTTGGAACAGAGTGGCTGTTCCTAGACGCGTGTGCGAAACCAAGGGCAAATTAAAGCATTGCCTCTGAGTTGCATCATTCTCCCCTCACAGCTCTATTAGTAGGCTAGCCACAATGTCTCTTTACGAGAGCTACTCTCAGAGCAGAATTAAGCACACTTCCCTGCAGTGATATGTCTTTTTATGAACCACATTGACATCCTGTGTGCCAGTTCCTACGGGGGAAAAAACACATTTGAATTACTGGTAGAAAATGCATGTCTGAATACCTCTGTTCCTTGTAAGGTGACGTAATAGCAGCAGCAGGAGTTATTTGTAGAATTTTCATGTGAATCTGGCTTGATGAATTTCTCTGACAGAGATAAATGAAGATATGAATCCCATATTAAGGATCGGAGATGTGAATACTGATTTGAAGAGATGAAAAATAGGTGATGTCCTCACTTTTGTGGGTTTAGTATCTCGACATTCTTGTCGTCTGCTCGCCTCCGTCTCCATCAAATAAAGGAAAGTTGTTGTTTTTTCTGTGAAAATTTTGTTGATTCAAAAAGATGGACTGTTCACACTGACACAACAAATGAACAAACAAACGAACAGCTTGACTGGAGGAAGCTGTGAGGCCGCAGTAGGGAGCACTGGAGTCGTTTGTGATGATCATGCTTGATCCCTCTGTTCTTTCTGTCACTGAGCCTCATGCTTTCGCTTCAGCTCAGTTCAGTTGTCATTCCGCGATGGCCAGGCACACAAGGGCTTGTGCACACTTGTGGGCTCATGTCCATGCACACCCTGACACAAAACAATTCAATGCCGTTTGTGTGCCTGCTTGTTCATAAATATTACAAACTGTGATTGGCCATTTGATATGATAGTCCAATAAAGCTAATGTTATGTGTGTGTCATGTTTTAGAAATTACCCATGTGTGGTAATTTGGCACGCTTATAAGCAGCAATAATTGTGTATTTGTGTGATTAAGACTGTAATCAGAAAATAATGACACTTGAGTGTGATTTATGAGAATGGGTGAAATTTCACAGCTGAGAGGTGGCAGGTTAAACAACACGGACCCATCAAAAACCAAGAGCGATTTAAATAAAGGCCAGAGCTAATGCATCACAGAAAACAAGGTATTTAGTAAAATGTGCATCACACTACACTACAGCATGAGAGGTCTAGAGGTCATACAACCCTCTGTGATTTAAGAGGGGACAAAGAGCCCATACACCGAGAATTTCATGAAGGGAAACAATAGGCTTGACACACTAGGTTTATTAAAACACAACAGAGTTTTCAAAGATTTTGACAATACAAGGGTCATAGAACTCAATCACTAGACAAGTGATTTTCAATTTACAGTACGAATAAAGGATCCACAAATTTGCAGTTTTGAGCTTTTAACCACAACAGTGCTACTCTCTGTACATCTACAGATGAGAGCAGCACACTCTCCAATACTGATTAAAGGCTCTTTGCTCCCACTGGGCTCCACGCTGGTTTGGGTTCATTCAATCTCGGCCTTGATTACTCGATTGGACTCATTGATTGAAGGGGAACTTTAATGACCTATTATCTCAAGTGTTAATCAGGTGTTGACAGACAGCTGTGCTATGGGAATGGGCAAGGTTGACGGCCAGAATGGACAGAACTTGCTGGAGTCCTGCTGCTCGATTGAGTCAAGGGTTGACCGGCACATACCGTGCAGACGCGCTGTTCGACAACTTTCCCTCTGGAGCGCAGTCTGTGCATAGCGGTGACATCATCTGTAGTTTGCCCAGGTCAGCTATGACTCAGATGTTTTGATACTTTTTTTTTTAACACGCTCATTCCCACCTGCTTTATGTTCCCTTGTTACAGTTTTACCACCGTGTGAATTACCCTGAAATGAGATAGAAAGGAATTGAGATATAAAACTGGAGGCCCGTGTGTGCACTCAATGCCCTCGATGCATTTATTTATAGAATGTGTGCCGTTGGTAACATTACATAAATTAACAGTGACTTTGTTAACCTTGTAACATATTACTGGTTGAGAAAGCCAAAACATGGAATAGAAATAAGAGCCTCTGTGCTAAATTTACTGTTTCCCGGAAAACCAAATCACTCTCTGAATGTATATTGTATGTGTTTGTGACCACACATACTTATCTCAGTGCTATATATTTTTGTAATCTGCCTCAATGATGAATTAAAACGAGATTCTAGATATATGAGGTATGTCATAAAATTTAATAGCCACATAAGGAGCCTTTCTATCCTTTGCCTAGAAAAGGCTTTTTTTTTTTTTCTTGCATCGTGTCACAGTGCTGTGTCTGTAAAGTGCATTTTCACGTACACTTGGCCGCCATCTGCACATTTGTGTATCTGTGCTAAGTCATTCTAACACTGTCTCTGGTTCGACTTTAAAAGCTTCTGTGCGGTTTCGAGTGAAATTCTTAAATACACTTCCAGCATGTCCAAGTTACAATTGTCTGCATCACCTTCTGTATCTCTAACCTAAATCTCTCTTGCCCCCCCCCTCCCCTTACCTCCCTTTGCATCCCCTCCCTTTAATTATCTTCTTTTCAATCCCAACATCTTCAAGTCTCATCAATGCTTCTTAATTTCCATCAATACTGCTGCAGCCTTAGCTCTCCACACCTGTCCAGTCACCATGGCAACCTCACCTCTGACAACAAAGAGCTCTGTAAGCCATGGCATGCTGTATTCCCCTTGATTAGATATTGATTAAGCTTTTGTAATACATAATAGGATCAAAAGGATTGTGCAGCTTTGCTTACCCAGGTCTTCTTCACACTTTCATTTAGTTATAATCTTTTGTTATTTAGGAATCTGCATGTTGAGATGGATGGAATCGAAATTTTCCACCCTTTGACAGGGCCTCCTTCAGGGACTTGTATATACTCAAAGAAAAATTATTTTAAAAAAGAAAGCAAAAAAAAAAAAAGAGATACAAAGACTCCTTTATGCAAATTAACAATTTAAAGAGGGTGTTGACAGCACATTCAAGTTTCTAAGTGGCGTAGCTTATGCTTTGCAACATGTTTCCCATTAACGGGACATGCTAATACGCCCGTTGGAGTGTGCAGAAGCTTTCGAATGCCTGAGTGTCCCTAATGGATGCATTGATAGATTAATGGACGATAAAAGTCAAATGCTAAATGCATGGTAAGTGACAAGTGATAAGTCAATATGGTAAATATTTGTGTAGGACATAGTTAAGAACTTGAAAGGCAATTATTCATGATTACCTGCAGACAAGCCATTCCTTAGTATAATGAGGCACATGGCATGAATTTTAAAGCTCATGAAAGTAATGGTCTGAAGTGCATTTCTGTCAGTTATGTAGTAGTATCAGCCGTGGAAGAACCGGGATGTCATGAGAGCATTGGTTCGCTTTATCATAAACCCATTAAGTATTTTTTATTTATTTGTTTTATTTTTTTTCTAAGCCAATGTGCCTGTTTCTTTGTGATATTTAGTTGGCAGATGTGATATAGGGATGAATGTTGTAGCTTTATTGTCAAGAAGTCTTAGAAAATATATATATATATATAGATTTATTTATTTATTTATTTATACAGCCATTTGCTCGTATATAAATGAAGTATATTTATTGATGGACACCCCAAAGAGACAGGCTCGAGGATGGAGAAAGGGTTGAATCTAATCTTCTAAATGCTATTTTTTCTCATCTCCCGACATGTCAGCTGTCATTTGAAATCCATAACCAGCACATCATCTAAATCATCATCATCAATAAAGTAAATACACACACGCACACACACAAATACTTGAGCCTGAGAGGAGTTTGTGTGTTTGTTGAATTTACACTGAAGATTTAGAGGGATACAAGTTTGAGAGAAGTGAGAAAAACGATTTTTCCGTTCCCACAGTGAGAAAGAAAGAGGGGGGGGGGGGGTCAGAATTGAGGATAAACCCAAGAACTGCAAAGAACCATGTTTGGAACAATCTGACTTTTTTTTTTTACAACTCAAACAAGGATAAAGACAACAAAATGTAATAACTTTCCCCTATCCAATCCATACTTCATGATTATCCCTCACTCCAAAACATTGGAAAAAATGGAACTGTCAAAAGAGTCTTGTTGTTCCATTTTCTTTCCCTTGCCCCCCCTCCTGGAGACAAACAAACAAACCCCTGTTAGCACATTTCATCAGCTTTAGGGGTTACAGAACAGATTGAGTATCGACAACGGTGGCTGTCGAGGCTTATGGCTCAAAGGCAACAGTGGAGGAAAATCTCAGGGGTAGGAGATGCAATCGAAAGGGCCAAAATAATTCAGCAGGACTCACTTGAGGAACAATCCAGTTTGTCATGTGGAATCATGGAGTGTCTGCCGCACAATGAAAGAGGCTCCCTAGAGATTCAGCACGGGAGTCAACATGTGAATAGCCACAAGTTAGAGCCCCACCTGGCCAGTCTTTGCCTTTTTATCACCTGCAAATTTAGCGACCATAAATCTGTTTCCACAACAATGCTACTACACAGCCGCAGCAGAGAGGCCCATAAACAAGAAATGATGTCTGGTGTCTCGGGAGGGTTTGGTCATTGATGTTCTCTGGGGTGCCATGCTCTATTCTGGGAACAATTACTGTCGGGGAGTTTTAATGTTTTCCTTCTGTTGTGATGGACAGTTGTGGCTGCTGGAAATTGTTGAACCGTGTTGATCTGCAAAGAAACAAGTTAAATTATCTCACCCATTGTGAACAGAGGGTTCCAGTTACCGAGACTGCTGTGTGGTCTGAGGGTTAATGAGGGAGGAGGAGACTTCGACTCATAAAAAGGACACTGACCACAGGCTTCAGTGTGTTCTGGTCCGCCTTCCTGAAACGCGGCGTGAGGAAAACCTCTCATTAATCGATTGACCTCCTACTTCTTGCTCACACATGATAACCAGCAGCACCCATTGCACCTGATTTTGTTTCCACTGTAACACCTCCACCAGACAAGGACTGAATATCCATTTCCCTTTAATCAATTCACAATTTATTCCCCTCCCTCTTCCAATCTCCCTTCCATTTATTATGCATTATTCGCCCTTTTTAAACGATTTTCTACTAACCGTCTCATCTAATTTGGTATTCGGATATGGTTAGCGCTGTTAGCTCAATTAATACAATGACATGTCCTAAATGCATTCTCTTCACAATCCAAGACAAGAGGACACAGAGCACTTCACGTCTTACCAAACGGGGTCAGACATGCACACCATGATATATCCAAACCTTTAGGAATTATTTAATCAAGCTATGTGAATAGATAAAGAAAGGACAAAGCAGGCTCAGTTTTCTACAGGACTGTGCTTTATTTTAGTCTAAGCGGAATATAATGAACTAGAGAACTACAGAGTTCAGGAGCACTATGGGAGTTATCACTCCGAATCAGGGGAACGGACCCGAGCCAACGCTAATTCAAATTACATCTCTGTTTCAAACTAAAAGAAAACAGCAACTCAGTTTGTTCAAGTCAAATCATAGAACAAATAATCATTCCACTCATTCATAAATACTTAAATATATTATGATAAATTAATTTTGCATGAGAATAAATGAATTGTATGAAATTAGACAGTGAAGCTGGGAATGCAGTGATTCATGATACAAAGATTCATGGTGCAAACATTTCTACGACTAAATGTGAATTCTTTAAAGGCTCTATTTGAATGCTTGATTGGAGCAAACTGCTCAGTTAGCTGAGTTTGTTTACAATTTGGTCCTTGTAACCAGTGGAAATGGAAGTGGATGACCACGTCCTTATTTGTGTCAGAATGGGCTTGAGGCTAAACTGACTCTGGCAAAGTGTTTGTCTTTACAACAGATTATTCACCTTCAAAGATGAAACATTTGGCATCCCCAGAATACTGTGTGTCCGACCACTGTTCACAGGTAGTACTGTCAGAGAGAACAGACTGGGTTTAAGGCAGAATCCCCTCTTCACATCAACAAATCAATCTGACTGGAGCGAAGCAATGTGGCACAATTTACTGCTGGTACAACACATTTAGTGGATGTTGTACATTAAAACAATTGATCTCAAAAACACTGAGGTGGAAAGTAACCCTCTGTAAGTAAGATCAGACAATGCAAATCACAGATATGTCAGTGATTACCAAACCTTAAGGAAACATACAAAAAAACCCCAACAGTTACACGAAGAAAATGACAATACAGGAATCCATTCATGGCAATAACAATGGGATATGACAGCATAGATCTGAAAAATCAACATGAATACTAAGTTTCATTTCTTACTTTTTTCAAAAATAACAAAAGGCCTCAAATGAGATTCTCTTTCAACATGTAAAGCTGATTATCATTGTTTTTTTTGACCAGTACCATCAATCACCATTTTACAGTGCAGTTTGTTAATTGTATTTCTTCAGGAGTTTTCAGTGAGCAAGATACAGTATCTTTGAACGTGCCCAAAAATTAGAGGCTTTATACAGGAATTGCGCAGCCAAAAAGAGCATATGAATAAAACATATCATAATAAACCTCATGACAATGGGTCCATCCCAGCTTCAGCCGATAATAAATCAAAAGAGAGAAAATAAAGAACCATTTACTAAACATGAGTATAAAATCCCATTTTTTAACATCAGTGCTTTACTATACAAGAAATAAAATCATTTTATCTTCTGTTTTTGATAAATTATCTCATAGGTTCCCTCTCTTAGTTTCACTGAAATATATTAACTATTCTTTTATTTTTTTTTTTAATGTTTGAACATGATCTATTGTACGGCCTATAAAGGATGTATAACAGAATTGAAAAATAAGCTATATTGTATGTACACGGGTAATGCATGTGTTTGGTCAGGAGAGCGGTGGTAGATTGGTTCAAGCAGGCGGGGCTGTCGACTGGTTTGTATAATGTCTTTTTTGACATTGTCCCCATCCTCTTATCTCTGTATAACTTGGTAAATGTGGTTTCGATGATATGTAATGCACGTTTGATTCCAAAATGATTTATCTACACATTAAACAAAACAAATTCCTGGAGCTTTTAAGATTCATTTGTAAAACTACTGTCAGTGTTGCCAAGTAAGTTCTTTCACTTCCAGAGACTTCGAAAGAGTGTAATGGTGGCTGCTGCGTTTAGTTTTTTTTTTTTTTGCTTTTTTTTTTTTGGTTTTGCTTTTTGTTTGTTTAATTTTTTTGGTCGCTCTGTCAAGCAGTAAGCATGCAGATGGATGAACTCTGCTGTCACTGTCATATCTGTTCATCAGGCCCAATTGGACTAATCCAATTACTGCACAGGCGATCTTGCTTCTGTCAGAAAAATCATGACATGTCGGTGTACACAGAATCTTGATTAACGGATCACTCCAGGGCCACAGCTTAGACTTGACACTAAGTCAAATACCCTCTAAGCTTCAGTCCGATGCTTAGTGTTGTAGGATGCATGTTCAGAGTCCAAACTTGAGGGGCTTAAAAGGACTAAAACTCTCCTAGATCCCTGCACTGCTGTGGATACGTTTTATAGTGACATCATTGTCCCACAGAGTTGGGCTTCTCAACACAAGCTCCCATACAACCTTTCTCTGTTTTTGTATTTTATAGGCTATTTACATTAAGGAATAAAAAAAGTCTTTGTCTTCATAACTCTCAGCCATGTTGTTGCACACCTACAGCAATTCAACTGTACATTGTTGGGTGGACATGGCATCGTTTTTTCCTTTTTTTTTTTCTTTCTTTTTTTTTTTTTTTTTTAACTCTTGGAACTGGATGATGATGCTATAAATCCAAAACACGATTTAGGTGGTTCATCAGCCCTTCTGCTAGCTCAGCACTCCCTGCCATGGGATGCGATCTTATAGCTCCCTCCGACCTCATATTTGTGATTCTACGCGACCTCCCTCAGGATCAGGGGTAAGGCAAGGCTCTGAACCTCTCCACTAATCATGACATCATAGCGCCTGATGCCCTGAGTATTGGGAGCGATTTTGTGGAGTTTCAGTTTAGCACACGGCACCCCCACCACCCAGTGCCTATTTCCACCTGCACCTTTTTTTTCTCCCTCATACAAAATCCCCATTTCCACAGCAAAACCTGTTCCGCGCTAAAGCGAGATGACGGAAAAGCTCTCTCCCAAAGCAGCTATTAAATGAGAGGCATTAATTTCTTCCCTCCTGTCCAACAGGTTCCTTTAATTATCTCTCCACTTTCAGTCAATTACATTTCACTTCCTTTCCTTGACAATCACTGCTATTTTAGGGTGAGTGTTATGCACCCAGGGGATTGGAGAGGGGTAGACATGCTTTAGCAGTTCTCTGCTTGGCCTTGCCATTGGACAGGCTCTCTAAGGACATATGCTCCTAGAGGACTTAGTTTTCAGCAGTGCTGTAGTGGCAGTTAATGAAATTGGTCTAGTATGTATATATGCTACTTAATTCATAATTTGATAATGTAGGATCAGAGCAGGTAAATCTATCAGTGCCAGGAATGCTGTATTCTAAAATGTGTTTTAGTTGTGTGCAGTATTCCTTCTTTTTGTTTGTTTTATATATATATTTTAGTTCTTGCATGTTTAACAATATATGCTTAATATTATGTTCTCTCAATTCACGGATTCATTTCTTTAGGCTAAAATGACAGGTTCCATCATCACTTTGGACCAAACATACACCAAACGGAGGCGACGAGCACGGTAGTCAGCAGTTCCTGTCAATAAATAAAGGAATGAAAGTACTTAAAAACAAACTCTTTTCTTGTTTCACTTGTTCCAGAGAATATTTCACAGCTATTTCTGTTTTTAAAGCACGTCACTTCAGTATCATCCTCCCCAGGGTGTAAAAGTAATAAGAGCACCCTTGTTAAAAGTGTTGAAGTGCTGATTTCACGTTGCCTAATTTAGCCCTGGCATATCAGAGATGCTACATAACACTGCACCGTTAGCCAAGCAGACAGCAGGGTACTAGGCTAGGCTGGGTTTTGGCTCACCGGGGACTCAACCTGCCATTAGCAGTGGGAACTAGTGCAGCATCTGGTATAAAAGTTGTAAGACAGAAAGGATCATTGGAGCAGGCATGCAGGGTTTATGTTCAGCCTCACAGAGCCTTACTTGCAGAACATACTGTATATATGGCAGAGACACGCACAGGAAATTTGATTGCTCATGGAACATTAGATTTGCGACCGATTTGTTCAGCTTCTTACATATAATGAGCACAAATTGTTTGCATAACATGGCTTTGTTTTGACCTACTTCACATAAATTCAAGAAGCTCCTTGCCTCACATGCTAGACAGCAGTTTTACCTTAGATGTTCCTGAAAGCAATTTGTAATTTTGAAGGGCATAATTGCAAATCTGAAGAACTACTGTGCTTCACAAATATTCTTATAGCTGGACAGCAAGGTGGTTTACTGGTGTCCCAGTAGGGGTACAAGCAAAAAAAAGAAATAAATGTGTACCAAGTTATTTTGAAAATGAAAACAAACACGGTGGCCCCTGTAGAGATGCTGTAGGTTGGACAGAAGTAAGTACTGAAGCACAATGACGCAGGGTTAACTGTAGCTGCTTCTACAGAATTGAGGGTTTTTAGCAGAATGGGTTTGACCCAGTTTCAAGCAACTGTTGTTGCAATGTTTGTACTAAAGAAAAAAGCTGTCATACGTTTGACTGCCTACTTTTTTCCTAAAAGTTTTTGTAATGTCAGTGTCAATGTCTACAGTGATAATAACACCTATCTAAAATGCGGAAGGCTTCATCCCACATTCTCCGTCGCCTCTTTGAGTAAATTCGGCTGTATTATTGGTGCCAGGTCAGCTGTCAGCAGCCTTGCCAGGGAGTAGGCACAAACATAATTCTCTCTAATCTTCCTTCTGTCATCCATGTGCATGCAGGGGACCATCTCTCCCGTCATTTGGTCCAAGTGATTATCCCAGTGATTTTTCACTTGGTTGCTGCTAATGTATAGAGGCTGGTGATTACAGTGTGATTAGGGAGAAAGGTGAAATAGCATGTCTAATACGGTGCAGGAGATAATTGAAGGGTAGTGAGCACAGACATTAGCCGGGTTCGAAAATGCTTCTCCAAGGGAGAGTCGCTGAACAGTTGTGCTGAGGTTTGGAAAGGCATGGCTGCTCTTAGGACAGGGAAAACAAAGGGAGTGCATGGCATGCTGCTATCAAGAACTCAAATCAAAACCTTCTGCTTATTTAAATGACAACGAATGGCAGTGCATTGATTCTGTGGAAACTGCTGGCACATTTTATCGGTCCCTCCTTCTGTGATTTGGAATGGGCCCTGTCTGGTATTTCCTTTGAAGAACAACAGAAAAGTGTGGAGGGAAGGCTGAGAGGAGGATAGAATTCTACTCTAACATCTCAATCCTCACATACAGGACAGATGAAGTATATTTTAATGTTAAGTCATTGGGGGTCTATCTAAGAGCATACTTTTAAAGGGTCACAATGTAATGTTTGTTTGTTTTTTGTATTGACTTCTGGTGTTTTCACGTCTCCTTCCCTCCCTCTTCCCCTCTTATGGCCAGTTGTCAAGGCTCAAAGGGCTGGTGTACGGATGTGAGCTGGTGTTGGACAGAGAAAAATTGGGAAGTCTTTAGATTGACTGAAACAGCATTGTTCCTCCCTCTCGACCCATTCCAAACATATTGATCTGCTTTTAGACAAGCGCCTCTATCCCAAGCTGTAAAAAAGTCAAAATAAAGGCTGCAGGACTCTAAATCAAGACATGACAGCAGCCGAGTGCTTTACTCCGTCCTGTCTGGCGTCAGTGTCAGAGGGGCTACAAACTAGCTGAATAATGGTTAAGAGTGAATGTTCGATCTAATTTAGACATCGTCTGTTTAAGCACAGTTTTTTTTTTCTCAATAGGGTTTATGTATTATATATGAAGAAAGTAAGTCTGGGAACATGTTAACTGTGGAATTTACATTACTTTTGGCAGAGCTAAATGAGCTCTAAAAGCCTGCACTCCTTTGCCATCAATACAGCAAATTGAGTTTGTCTTCAGAGAAATGTTTGTTTGTATCTGCCAAGTGACGAGAAGCAATTTTTCTCAATCTGGAATTTTGCGGCGACTCCCGTGGATACAGACATCCTTGGCATATTGCTTGTATAAGGCTGATTTTTTTTTTGTTTTTTTTTTCTAATGGGTATACTTTGTTTTTGTAAGGAATTCTAACACCGTGAGTTCTTTCTGCTGGCAGTTTCAGTAGCTGTCACCTTACTTCCCTTCCCCTCTTTCAAATCCTCTTCATTTGTCCATTTGTCTTAATAGAATCATTTTCCTTTAACAATTTGTGGCTTTGTAGTTCACACTCCATGTTGCAGTACGAAAGGTCAGGTAAAATGAAAACAAACCCAACAAAGAAAAAGAAAAGGAAAGGAACAAAATAAAACAAAAAGACTCCCCATGTCCATTTAGCTTGGTCTTTACAGTGGATTGTCGCTTGAACACAAAGGCTACTGAAAAGCCTTAAACATCTGCACCCTGTCCAGCACAGACGTTCAGAAGATCAGTCTTTTTTGTCTTATCAGATCATTCTTTTTTTGTGATTTCCAAAACAGTCTGTTCATAGCTGTCAGAGACTGTGGTGACTTATACATTGTGATGAGCGAGATATCCAGTGGCTGATACCTTAACATCCAAGAGAGAGAGACTCATTGCGTACAGGGGCAGATGAATGTTTCCTTTATATCCTCCCATTTGCCCCTTTTCAATACGACTTCAAGTATTTTTTTAAACAACAGCAAAAGTTAGCAAATCTACTTTTTTTTTTTCTAATCTACTTTTACTATTCTACAACCTGGTGCTAAATCAGCATCCAGAGCAAAAGGTCAGCCCCTATACTACGATTCCATGTCTTTTTTTAATACATTATTTCCATTTTCTTTTATTCATACTTACAGTAGGCCACTGGATATTGATTTAATGATTTTTTTGACTACGAGTAAATTGTAATACTTGCAGCTACAAGGTATGAGTTTTTAAATATATATTTATATATTTATATATTTATATTCTTTTAAAAAGCGTTTAGTCCTTTGGTCCCTATTTCCTAAGGAATGATGCATGTAAATTATCCTGGATTCTCCTCTTCTCTTCTCTTCTCTTTTCTTCTGTCCTCTCCTCTTCGTTCTTCTCTTTTTCTTCATCAATCCAGAGCTTGCCCTGTCACAGAGCACAACACCTGTGTAGGCACAAAAACCAAAATGGCAGCAGGCTGGTGTGTGTGTTTGTGTGTATGTCTGTGTGCGCACACGCATGTGTTTGCTTCAGTACTTGAGTTGGCATTTGCACGTATTTATACATGTACAAAGTAGTTTTTTTTTTTTCATATTTTTTAGGTGTAGCATCTTTAAATGTGTATGTTTGGTTTGTTATCTGTGTGTTTATCTATATCCTGTGTCAGTATGCATGCTTTGAGCATAATGAGTCTATAAAGGTTTTTTTCCCATCATGTCTAAAAAACAGCAGCAAAAAGTTGGTCTCTGCAAAAAATCTTCTTCCACAGACGCCAAAGCAAAACAGGGAAAAAATAGGCATTTGCGAAGAAAGAAAAAGTAAAATAAAATAAAAAATAAAAAAAAAAGACTCTGGGATCCTTCTCTTAGTCACCCAATCTTTCAGTGGGTTTCCAGCAGGATCAAGGGACCACCCTTCCTTCATGATATGTAGCAGAGCAAGAAGTCTTTGTACTTTTACTGCACTTGTGGAAATAAGGTGTTGTGGCCCTTCATCCTGTGACAGAGAAAGAGAGAGGGAGAGGGAGAGGGAGAGGGAGAGGGAGAGAAATAAAAAGAGTGGATTTAGTGAGGCTGTGGCAAACATGCTCAGGGTTGCTGGCTCCTGGTTATCACACAGACTGACAGGCACAGCCAACAGCATGAGAAACAGACGGGGAAGGGGGGAAAAAAAGACGAGTGTGTCAATCAAAACCAGAAATAGGTGGGCTAGAGGTGGGGTGGGAGATTTGTTTTGTAACCATATGGAAGAGTCATCTACACTGTGACAGCGCTAATACAAGGAGGACCTCAATTAAACCAACTACGTCTCCCTGCATTACTAGAGACACGATAAATGTTATTGTGAGCAAACTACTGTATGACCAAGAAATACACACGAAGAAAAATAGTGTAATGGCTGTAGTAACAGAAAATGAGACTTTTGCAATACGAGGAGGGAAAAAAAGAAAGAAGTGGAAACAAAAACTGTAATCACGATCCCATGAAAAAAATGCCCTTGCGTCTGCCCTGGCTTTGTGTTGACTTGATTTGCTGCGCTGTCAGTGAACGAGTCCGTACTGGCGAGCTTTAGACAAAAGATCTAGTTTACTGCCTCTCATCCCTAATATGTTGTGAGTCATGATGTGGGCGAAGAAAAACTATGAAATCACATCAAATCACTCTCTAGGAGTGAACATGAAAGGGTCTGAGTGTGTGACGGGAACACGCGTCCAGACGCTCTTTATTCTACTTTTCCATTCCTGTAAATGAGCTTGTTATCAATTCATAATAGATCTGCTTTTTAGATGTGGGAGCAAAGATTCTAGCTTATTTTTTTTCTGTGTGCCAAAGCGAGCCCAGTCATTAGTAATATAAAGCACTAACATTCCTGATTACAGATGCCCTCTTATGTGCCAATAGTGATTCACACTATGCATCTACCACAGAGCAGAAGAAAGAGTGGCTTTAAAATGGATTTTTTTCCCCCCAAAGTAAACAGTTTCTTTGAAAGTATCTCAGCTTCCATTTTTGTCAGATAATACAGAATTTATTTTCATTATTTTAGTGTTTTTTTCTTTTTTTGTTTCAGCATTATTCCCACCCAAATGCCATCACCTATTGGATAGCTCCATAAAAGACAGCAGTTAAGAGGCATAGTTGATGATAGAAAGAACTGATCCCTCCCTCTTTGCCTGGTTGGAAACTCCTGAGTTCATTGCATAGACCCCAGGAGGAGAGAGTCGCCTGCAGTGCTTCTGAAAGAATAGGGCAAAACGAAAAAAAAAAAAAAACAAGAAAAAAACAAACAACTAACTCTTATCAGGGTTTGGCCTGGAGGGATAGAAACAAACTCACTTGCAAAGAAAGGACCTTTTTCACTTTGAATTTTTTTGTTGTTGCTTTTTGCAGAGTGAACCACAATTATTTCAAATCCAAGTAGTGCAAACTTGAGACAACCCTGTCTCTCAAAAATTGCATTTATATATAACTAAATTGCCACTCCAGAGGTATTTTCTCAAGAAAGTAATTTCACTTGTATTGCATTTTATTAGAAGTGTAGTCAGTGCCTTGATTTTGTTACAAGGAGACACATTGTCATTTACGGATGCACTTTTTTCCCCCCCATTCTTCAGTAGAGTGGGTTGGAGTGGATGGATAAACAAAAGCCTCGACTTTAACACCAGACATTGCAATTCTCATCTTGACACCTGAAAGTGTTCTGGTATGGCAACAAAAACACTTTAGTGAGGTTTAGGTTTGCTTTAAATATCATTAGATTACTAAATCATTGAGCCATTTTAATCAGATCTTTATAAACTTTCCCTGATCTAAACCTAACCCTTGTATCTTTCTATGTCTAACCCAGTTCTGCCGGTGCCTGAACTCACAGTGTTTAATAATGCTGTTGCAACAGCCAGTAGATATCGGCAATTCTGTTGGCACAAAACAAGACAAAATATGCTGTCTGTGAACAATTCACATTTCAGAATCAACGTGTTTGCCCTGGAAATTACATTTAATTATTGTGTTGAAACAAAACATAATGACGACAGCATTGTGTTTCTAACAAAAGGTGAAGGGAGTTACAAATGAATGTGATTTTTGGGAGACAGGATTGTTCAAAGGCGTGTATTTCTGCGGGATGGCGTAATCCAATAGAAAAAGTAAGTAACTACAGCAAAAAGTAAATACATATTTCAGGTACTTTTTGAAAAATATTTATCCATATGTCCTACAGTACATATAGGGGTTCAATGTGGTTGCGTAGTGGATGGAATTTGGCCATGTGGGTCTGCAGTGCTGCCTGCAGCTCTGCTCTCATGGTGTAATTGGTTTGCACCTTCATAAATAAATAAATGGGAAGTGATTCTCATGTTAGGCAAACAAAACAATCTTGCAGAAGTACTCCCTGTGCAGATGGAATCCATGGAGAAGTGGAGTGTCAACATTTGCCTGTGCTCTGTGTGAGAACGGTGGAGATTTAATTGGCTACACAAACATAGGGTCATCCTGGCCATCTTTCAACTAAACAGCTGTCGATTGGGATGAGAAAAAGGTCCTTTTTGCAAAGATTTCATACTCTCATAAAAAAATAAATAAAAATAAATCAAATCACAGATTGCTTGAAAAAACACTTGATGTGAATATGAAGAAATATAGAAATAGAAAATGCAGTACATCCATACACATGAACCCCACAAGAGAAAGTAAAACATCACAAGGGCACACGGTACAAGAGCACAAAGGGTTAAAGGCCACTTCCAGTTATAATCAACCAACCAGTCAGCACGTCAGTTACATTATGTACAACAGGTACCAGCCAAGAAAGGCATCAGTTAACTGCACTCCACAAACTGCCAATATACAATATACAGTATATATAAATATATATATAAAAGGAGGGCAGAATATAAAGAGATAGAGTTTAGAGATATCAATCAACGCCACGTCATGCAACGCAGTCACAGTCCCACCACATGACGTCATCCAAAAGAAAATGACACCATGGGTTCAACTTACAGCTGTGGGAACTTGGCCCCATGACAGGTGTGGGGGGATGTGGCTATAGCGGAGAAAGGCCACCTCACACTGTGATTGGCCATGTCAGGTTGCCAGGTTGGTGGGGTGCAAAAGAAGGAAAGAAACAGTGGGATTGTCTTTTCCTTAAGTCACAATTCAAAGCACCCTTTGCATATTAGTTCCACACTCACTTATTCTGCCTGACAAATCAAATAAGGTTATTATGGTTATTACCATAAAAACTGGAAAAGGAAAAAAAAAAGAGAAGTTTGACAAGCGAAACAGAAATAACAGAACACATAATCTTCAACACAGCATAAAAAAAGGCCTTTTCTTGTGCCTCACTAGTGGTGAAATATTCTCAGGCTGACAACATTTGCAGGTTAAAAGGTTGAATTGATGTTTTTATATTCACAAAGATAACCCTTAAGGCAGAAATGCATATTTCAGAAACTTGTCCTGTCTACAGTAATTGGATTTGCCTTGCATTGTTTGCTATGAGGGTGGCCGTACAGTGAGTGCTTCAGCTTTTTACTCTCTCTTTTTTTTTTGCATTAAGTTTATCTTTAAGACACAGAACGCAATTTCAGAATAGCAAGGCTCCTGAGACCAGCAGAGGAAAATGCTGTCTGATCATGTTTTTAATTCAACTTCAAAGTGAAATCCTAAGTATTACAGAAAAAAAAGTCCGTCTCTGAAGTTATCTATGCATTAAAGTTTTTTTTTTTCCTTTTTACCTAAGGAACACAAAAACTCATCATTCACATTTCATCATCTTTGCAGTTGAATTTAGAGTTAAACGCAAATGAAAGAGTTACAGCTGAACCTGACTTTTGAGTCTTTCGCTCAAGAACTCAGTGTACTGTCTGCCACAACATTCAAGTCTTAAAAGTGTACTCTCATGTGCACCTTCTTCATATGAAATCTCTCCTGATTTTTACAGATCTGTAATCCTAGAGCTATGATACAGAACTGGCTTCAGAAGCCCCAGTAGGTTATTTCGTCTTTAATGATTTCATGGGATTGGTCTAGGTTTTGGTCTGTTGGTTCAACAACAGAAGTGGTGTAATAACAGAAGAAAAACACAGAGATGGATTGAATCAGACCGGAGACAAAGGAGCATGTGAAATAAACACACAACACAACACTGTACATACATACAACCTTCCTCATAAAGCATGTTTTTTGTGGAAAATGTCTGTACTTGGAGACATCATGTGCACCTCTCAATGACTGTCTGTCATTCAGTGCTTTTGCAGGATATTTTCCATTTGTCTTTCATTGATGTACTAAATCAATATGATCCCTCCCCTCTTTTCAGGGTATCTGCTTTGAAAGCCCCCATTCAATTAGCAGGACACATCTCTATTCAAATCCAAAGCAAGGCATAAAGACACATCTATCATTTGTATTGCATACCGCTTTCTATTAACGCCAGCTTGTGGCTTTTAAAGAGTCAGATCTAAAACAAACAAATGGTTTTACCATGCTTTTGTTTATGGAGAAATATAATCTAGGCTTATGCTATTGTAATGAAAACTTGTCTAGCCAATTGGGTGAGAACAGCATGCAGCTACATTATTTTGCACTGGCAGCTGCACTTTGTAACAGATGTGAGATGATTCTTTGAATTAACTCTGACACTGTGAAATTAGTCTTCATTGAGGGATGGTGCTACTTTAAATAAAGCATCTTTTTATTATCTAGTAAAAAGTGGTACTTTTCTGGAGGTTTAAAAAGAGCCTCAGTGATGCAGATAGACTCTAAATGTTTATTTATATTTATTTTTCCTGGTTTGGCCTTTTCACTTGTGGAGACTTCATAAATGCCAGCATGATTCAAAAGATCGCACCCATCTAATACGACTTCAGGACGGATTTCACCCTAAATCCATTAATAGTTCAGCAATAAAATAAAATATTTTACACTTTTGACCAGTTGTCTCAGAGCCACTCGATTACACTGATGCCTATAAAGTTGGAATACTAT
>JAPTYQ010000018.1:44300114-44349062 GCA_029814465.1 Ostorhinchus cyanosoma
ACACACACACACACACACACACACACACACACACACACACACACACACACACACACACACACACACACACAAGGAAAGAGATGTGATGGACTCGGGGACAGTATGCTTGCAGCTGGCTGCCTGGCTAGCATTCTCTCCTGTCTCATTGCTCTGGGTGATAGCATGACGAGATGAGACTGGGGCTGGTGAGAAGGCTGATAAGAGGGCCGCAGCGGTGGCTTGGCTGTAGCGCTGCTATGCCTCGGTGAGATGGAGGACACACAAACACACACACACACACGCACACACACACACACACACTGCTGACAGAGTTTTTTAAGCTGAATCTCAGTTCTGACTGTTTAGGTTGGAAATGTGCAGTTAGAGGTAAAGACATGCCAGTAGCTGATATGTAGGGGTATACTGTTGACGTGTGCCCTCATGAGCGTAACACCATCTTTAAATGCATGGCAGGTCATTGAGACGAGTGTGAGTATATAAAGTCGAACATCATATGGAGCGCTTGCACTCCTGCCCCACACTGGCACATTGGATATGGAGTCAAAAAGGGTGTTACCTCATAAACCTGAAAAATAACTCCGTTACATAAATGAATCATGATACAATACATTTTTTCAAGAATTTTTATAAGAAATATTATGGTTGTGTACAGTTTGTTACTGGTCAAATCACTGTAGGCCTCCCAAGAAAATAATGTTATCTCTCTGAGTAAATATCACACAAAATGCCAAAATGTTTATATATATTTTACTTGTTGATGTACTAGGACTTGGAAAATGAGGTGTTGACACCGATTTGAATATAAAAGCAAGTTGTACAGAAAAAGATGCAGCTCAAGATCAACATGTCATTACTTTATGACAGATGCATGCAATTTTCAGGAGTTGTTGTATGGTACAAGATGTCTTTAACTTCTGGAAAAGAACATCGCAGTTGCCTTTAAACCAAATTATAGCTTGCTGAAAGCTATAAAGAAATTTTGCTTCTGAATAATTTGTCCAGGTTGAAGCACTTCAGGTCTTTCAAACTTTGCACTAACACATGCACAAAATACAAAGCTGGTATCTGTAGCCAAACTATTTTTTAATATGGTAGAAATGAATTCATTGTAAATACAATCGTTTCTGTCTTGTACATATCCTAATGATTATTTTTGTCCTATATACATAAACTGGCAGGCAGTACAAACCTCCATCTGATGTTGAAAATATGTTGTTGGATATCTCTAACCAAACTACGTTTTCAAGGAGGCAAATCAGAGATGTTCAGTCAGGAGCATGTTCTGAAATTTAGTTATTTGAATTGGATTTATCCTACAGGAAAAAAAAATAATCACAGTATTTCTCTGTTATGGATTTGGCAGTCAGAGCTGTAAAATAATCTTAACACCATGTATTCTTATTGATATGAAATTTGTAGCTGTTCCCTTTGAGAAGCTCTCGCTTGAAGTAAAAATGACAGAAAAAAAATTACAGTGAAGATTTTTGTGGTTAAAATGGCTATGTTTATAGATTCAGAAGACTTTTTTGTTGATACACATTACCACAAACACACTAAAGTAATCTGCCATTGAATTTGTAGGGTTTCAGTTTGAGGCTGAAGCTCCGGCTTTGCTGTGTTTGTATATTCAGGTTTAGGTGTCTTTTGTTAAATGGCAGACTGCTGCAGACTATTGCAACGGACTGAGACAGGCTGGGAGAACAGCCAAAACCCAGAGGAGGCCAGAACTCAGACAGGCCACTGGCTCAACCAAAATTAGCTTGTGTGTGTGAGTGTGTTTGCTCTGTGAGTTTGTGTGTGCTCGCTGTGTTTTTGAATATGTGTTACTATGACTTCTATAATTCTTGCTAATGAGTCCAAGTAATGTTCCAAGGTAATAGTAAAAGATAATGTCCTTGAGAACTGTTTGTTTGTGTGCGGGGGTAAAAAATATGCCTGCATATAAAAAAATTAACTGCTGACATGATAATAATAAGTTTGTGTGTCTCTACGCTTTCATACAGTTCAGCTCTGTGACCCTGGCGTGCACTCACACTACTGTAATAATGCAAACATAAACTAACTCTTCCTCCAGGCAATGTTGGAAACACTCAATTTAAGTTCTTATATTGAATATTCATGCCACTCTAAGCCGTCTCATACAATCATATAGATGAATAATTGAGACTGACGAATTCTGTCAAAAAGAGTGATTTACCATCACAGTATATCCTATGCTTTATTACATCTGATGCTGTGGCATAAGAACGAACACTACACTAGGAATGGTAATAAATGATTATGCATGCAGCTAATTAATCTGATGAATATTTATAACCACTTAAACACATTGTAATGGACTGATTAAGCAGTCCAACGCTGCGAGTTTGAATTAGTGCAGTTTTTGAATAATGACAGAGTAACTTTCCATCTCACTGCTAATGTTCTTCTCTTTAAATGGGGAGCCTTTTTCTCACATTTTCCCCAGCCAGCTTTTTCCCGCTAATTCAAAGCAGCGCAGCTACATTAGAATGGAACATGGCAATTATCACCTTTTATCTTGGGTGGGCGCGCTTGCTCGCTCTTACCTTCCCTCTGTTGCTGGGGAATGATGGTTGGTTGCTGGGGGAACGCTTGGCTGATTGGCGCATAGGCGGCAGGGTAGGCTGCTGTTGCAAAGGGAGAACCAGAGTGGAATTTTTCGCATCTCCATTTTCATATTTGACACAACAAAACTCAAATCATTATTCCATTGTTCATTTGCATCCTCTAGACATTGCATAAATAAATTGCATTATGACTTGGAGCCCGGTCTCATTTGGCTGGTGGATCACTACACAAAGAGCATGGCAAAAGGGAAGCAGAGTGTTGTTCAACTAAGCAGACACACAAAGAAAGAGAAACAGACTTACACCATGTTAATGAGAGCTGATGTCAGGCAGAAAGCAGTGGTTATGAAAAAGTCTATGTCATCTCACATGTAGGAGTCTATGGCAGGTTCAGATCCCCAGCTCTTAGTGTACTTTCGGAATTAAGATTTTTATGTGGGTGTATAATCAAGTCAACTGAAATCCTTTTGCTATCCAAATGTAAAGTAGCCTAATCCGGGAGAAAATTGGCTGGTCTTCTAGCTATCTCTACCTGTCATAGTGTCTACTGATGTGACAAACAGAGAGAGAGAAGGGAGAGGGGAAAGGGACAGATGGAGGAAGTGAGAGAGTAGAGTAGGCAGGAGAGACGGATCACCTGCGTAGTGTTGGACGCCAGCATAAGCCTGTTGGAGAGGGTCGGTCACCGTTGGACTCTGTGCTGCAGAGAGACGAAAAGAGAGACAGAAAGGGGGGTGACAAAGAGGAAAATGGTAGCCAAAGCGACAGAGAGAAAGGAGAATGGTCAAGACACACGCAGAGACAAAGAGAAAGAAAATGTTAAAGAGCAAAATAGAAATTGGCTAAGCTGTACAGAGCCATCGGGGGGTAAGATCACACAGGGAGTGGGAGAAATTTGGGTTGTCATTTCTCTCAGTTCTTCAAAATGCCTGTTCGCCCCAGATGTTTGCATCAAATATTAACAACATGCCAAACAAACCACTTTGTAGTTCATTACAATTGCAGCTGCCTTTGAATAATGCAGAAACAGGGAGTGTGTATCTGTCAGTTCTTCAGGAATCAGTTCCAGACAACATTAAGAAGCTGAGGACGGGTTGAGACACATCAAATTAACTATAATGGACTGATGGATGAACTGATGGATTCATCATGATACTGAGGCTGGCTGCTCAGAAATCTGCCAAAGACACTGTTGATTGACCCTCAAGTATAAAACGCTTCAGTTCAGATCTGAAATAGATGTCAGGAGAGTGATAAGTAAAACGGAGTTGTGTCAACTTTTAAGCGCTACCATATGATAAATGATAATTAATTTTTTTCACTACTGATACATTATACTCTCATTGTGGCAGTTAGATGCTGTTCTTGGACAGTTCAACAGTAGAATAGTCGAATATTCATAAATTACTGTCAGGATATGCGACTCAGTAAGAAGCGTCAAGGTCAGAGGATTAGTCTCATGACAGAAGACGATACAAACATGTCACACGTGTCTGTTGTGTTAATGTTGATTAGCTCACCTGGGTAAGGATGAATACCATTGGTGTAGATGGGCTCAGAGGTGGGCTGCCCATTGCTTTGAGGCGGAAGGGCGCTGAATCCGTTGACCCCAATAGGGGTGGCTATGCTGGGGACGGCTGTGGCACTGATGCCTGGGGGTGTGCTGGTGCCTTCAAATAGATAGAGTCATTATTAAAACTGCAGGGGGGACATCACATGCTATGCACTCAAAAATAGAGATACTAAGATGTATATTTGTGTATTTTGAAGACCATTTCACCCAAATTGCTGTAATAAGATGTAATGGGTGCAGATTTTGGCTGGCTGTGAAAGGATAAAGTCATTGTGGTACAAGTTTATACAATTTTATCCTCAACAAAAAGCAAAGTAGCTAAAATCACACTGATAAAAGTGTGAAGGCGGTACTGGGGCGAAAAATGCAACACACTTATCCGAATAAAACATGACTCTGTAAGTCTACAAAACAGTGATATGTATAAACTCAGTGTAATTTGTGATGGAATGATTTTTCCATTCTGTGATAGGCAGGACATGTTTTATGTTAATAGCAGCTATATAAAGTCAAGAACTTTATAACAGTGGACCAGATTTGCATTCTGATTCCCAAAGGTTTTAGGTATATTCAATGAAAATGCACTGCTGTAGAGCAGGAAAATTGTGTGGTTTGGTTTAAATATTGATAAATATATCAAAATTATTCGTACTCTTGGCAGACCAAGAGCTGCAAGTGCCAAACCAGTTAATTAAAGCCATAGTCTCTGACAAACACTTATTCCAGGCTCTTTCTAGTCCCCTCAAAATGGAGAAGTGCCATGAGTGGTTAACACATTTTAATGCAGATATTGCCAGTATCTAGAAATGTTGATACAAGCTGTATATTTGGTACAGGATTATTGATATTATACATGTCTGTGGTTTGCGGAAAAGTAGAATTGAAACTTTATCGTAGTAATTGTGTTGAATATTATTTTCTTAAGTATACTTTTGTTTAAAAGTTTTAAATATAAAGTATATATAGGTTCATAATGACTCATGCCAAACTGTACCATAATGCATATTGGATGGACTACTACACTGCACTGCCTCTTTTTCTAACATCAGCCATTTCTCCTTGTGGTGATATTCCAACTCTGTCACCTTGTCAGTGCCCTTTTGTGCAGATGGATTTTTATTATTTTTCTAATCCAGGTGAAGGGCATTTAAGTCATGTAGGATTATGTTTGATAGGAATTACCTGGTATATGTAGGCCTTGTGGATTACAAATGCCAGGAACAGCATCAGGACACTTTATTTAATACATTTGCAATGACCCTGCCTTCAGGCGGCCTGCCTACTTAGTGTCGAGCCATCAAAGCTCCTCATGACAAGGGCCAAAAAGATAGTTCAGACTGAGGTCCAGGATTATCTCACACAAATCTTTGCTCTTATATTGTATAAGCCAAGGACTCTGCATCCAAAGTCATTGGATTGGCTCTGTTCCCAGAAAACACACACTGTCACAGAGACACAGAGGGAGAGAGCGACAGACAGAGAAAGAGTGAGAGATAATGAGAGAGAGAAGGAGAGCGAGACTATAATGTGGCTGCCAATGAGTGTCAAGGAATTCTGTACATCTTCTCCCATCATGCCTCACTCAATGCAAGGCTCAGCTTTCTTTAATTCAACACCTAACAATGTCTGCTTCAGCCCAAATGGAGCCTAAATCTTAAAAGATGTAACAAGGGCAAAAGCAAAAAAAAAAGAAAAAGCTTTGAATGAATATATTACTATGGCTTCTATAATTCTCACTAATGATGAAAATGTTCCAGGGCAGTAGTGAGAAATGGAGGGAGAAGTCTTGCATGTGTGTGTGTTTGCACGTGCCTCTGCTTCTGTACTCGTGCCAGTTAGTGCTTGCGTGCCTATTAGTGTATACCTGAGGACGGTGTCATGGGAGTAGCTACCAGGCCGTTGACATTGAAAGCTGCCATTTGCTGCATTTGCGCCGCAGCGATGGCTGCCATGGGGTTCAGGTAGGACCCTTGTGTTGCTGCCATCAGGGCTGCTTGCTGTTGCATCATCTGCTGTAGGATTAAAGAGCAGTGGGAAGAGAGGCGATTGGGGGGGGTGAGGAGGGTGGAGGGAAGGACAGAAAAGAAAAGGAGGGTGAAATAGCCGCAGGACCAGAGCATGTTAACTCTCACATCTCTGTTTGTTTGGCCTATGCCTTGTTCTTGAACAGAGTGGTCTGTGTTGCCCCGCAGCGTTGCTCCCCGGCTCGTCTAGCACTGCTGTGGTCTAGAGCTCATTATACTACCTCAAGACAAAGGCTATGTGCTGAGATGAGTTTAACATGCTGGAGACAATGTATATGTACCAAAAAGTTCTATATGTGTAATAGAAAAAGAAGACTACGGTGGCAGAGTTAGTGTGCATCAGTGGGCGATTCTCACCTGTCAGGGTGAGTTGTTAGATACTGTGCGAGTGCAAAATCTCACAGACTCCTAATTCAGGCTGTGACTTTCATGTGTGAATATGAAATGGGGGTGGGGTGAGCTTGCGGGGAAAGGGGTAAAGATGATGCCAGTATGGTTTCTCGGTGATGATGTGTACCACTGTTAGAATTATAAGAAATTAGAAATAAGGAATGTGCGAGTATATGAAATGTTTTAGAGGAAGACATAGGCTCACAGTTTAAGTTTGGAATGTAAGTCAGAAATGTAACAGTGAAAACAAAATGTAGTAGATGATATTGGCTATTTGAAAAGAAAACAGTGTGATGCTGAGCATATATAATAAAAACCCACCCTGAACAATTCAATGGACACAAAAACACAGTAAAACAAACAGTGCAGCATTTTTTGTAAAACCTCTGTAAATTGAGACTGTAACAGCCATTTAATGGTGTAAATTACTTAAGGAGCAGTTCGCAGGGGGTGTCACATACCTAGTGGGAGAGACAGGCAGTTCAGACCTCATATCACAACAGTTTTTCTTTTCTTTTTTAAAGCTCACCGTCTCCTCCCCCGCCGGGCTGAGACTTACAGCATGAGAGTAGGCGCCATAGGCCCCAAACTGGATGGTCATGGGACTGAAGATGCCGAGCTGGCCTGCCATCTGGTGCATCCTGCGCAGGGTCCTCTCCTTATCAGTGTCTGCAAACTTGACTACCAAACTCGATGAGGCTCCCTGGAATGACACATACATGTGCAAGGTTTGTCAAATGTGCCACTCAATGTTCTTTTAGCATGAAAATCAAAAAATCTAAACTCTATAAAACCAATTTGTTATAATCTATTGGCAAGCTTTTTCCCTTGTATATTTTGGAAGAAGAAAAGGGTAAGTAAACTTAAAACAAGAAAACAAACAAAAAGAAAAGAACTGAAACTTACAAAAAAGTTTTGAGCTCATTTTAACAAAATGGAACAATTAGTTAAACTAACTTTTGCAATCACTTCTTACAATCAGCAGTGTTTCATAGTTTGCACCTGCCAGTTCAGCTGGCTAGCTAGTGTGCTTGTATTTATCAGACAACATTGTCATACATCCTGAGACTGAAGAATTATTTAATGAAAAAACTGAAGTAATACAGCAGAAAACATAGAAGGTTGTAATAGATGGAAGACCAAAGACAGAAAACAAAATTACTACCAACATCGGAATAAAAAGTCCTAAGAAGAATTGAAACTGTTCAGCATGTTTTAGTGTATTTTATTAATTATTTAATGTGTACTTTAACCTAAGGAATAAAAAAAACAAACAACCAAACAAACAATGATCTGAAATAGTATCAAGCCACACTATAAATATAGGATATAAAATGTAAAGTTGTGAAGTTCACTGCATGTTGTATCGTAGCTTAAAATGTGGGCCTATATACTAGTATTAATGCCCTGTAACACCAAAAGGAAAGGAGCAGTGTGCATATTGCTCTTGTTTTTTTCATGTGATGTGGAGTGTATACAATACTCCAGCCTAATTTCCAAGCCTCTCATGACTGCAGTCAGTTAGCTGTCAGCATTAAATGAACTAGAGCAGTCAGTGATATTTGCTTTTGTGAACTTTCCAACTTCACTGTATACACTGGGAGTGAACTGTGATCCTAACCAGATCCCAGGAGTCCCAGTCCCCCACTGGTGAAGCTCCACTGAATACAGTACCGCGTAATTAGGTCTGACAAAAGCCTTCGGCATGTGGAGGGCGAAGTATTGACTAATGGCTCTGCCTTATGGCAGATATAGTTCTGTATTGATGTCCGTGCTCCTGAGTTTGCATCCAATTAAATCATTTGAGAGACAAAGACCAGAGTCAGTTCCTCATGTGACATCCAGGCAGGGAGAGTGTCTGTGTGTGAGTGAGAGACAGAAAGATAGATACAGAGAGAGAGGATAAGGAGGCTGCCAGGCAGAGAAAGCAGCCACAGACACTGTCAAGAGGACCAGGCTCCTATTTAATTACAGGCAATGCATGCTGGGAAAGAGCACGGAGCACCACCAGGACAGAAGGACACGGGCAGCCAAGGGGCAGTCAGGATATGATTAGTAAGATCATAAAAGCAAAGACAGGGGGAGAAAAGGACTCCATAATCACAACTTGGATTCATCTTTCACAAAATGTCTCATCCTGACAGGGTCAGGACAAATTTAGGCTTTGATTTAGATTTCCATTTTTTCTTTGAGCGTAGTAATCCAAAATGTGAGGGAACTGCAGGGGACAGTCCAATGTGTGTCTTGCCCAGTTTGTCTATGTCTCTGTGTACAAAAACTCAAATTGCTATCCAAACAGAAAATCATAAAAACAAACAAACTTATGCCCTATGAAGCTAAATATTGCAAGTGCACTGTAAAAGAATGTGGATTCAGCCACTAAACAAACACAGACTCTGTTTTGTGTAGTGCAGCCTTGTTTCATGCTATTTTACAGTAATTCATACAAAAATTGTGTCCTACTTCTGTAAGCGCTTCATGAAATTTTAAATAGGAACAGCTAAGCAATAGTGCCATTGAGAGGGCAGTTTGCCAGGGTGGGCTCATATTTTGTGGTGAGCTATGACTGCTGCAACAATTCTTACATAACATTTTTATTCATCCTAAATCGCTGACTTTTATTTTATTTTTTATTTTTCATCTTATCCTCAAGTCAGTCACCCCTATATCACAACCCTTGCATCAACATGTGTTTTTATGGCCTTTTTATTTATTTTCAGTGTAAATAAAGGCAAATAAGACTGTACTATAATATGTCTTTGTTCTGACATTTTTATAGTGGGCTGTTGGACAAGCCGATGTAAAAACTGTTTTATAAACACTTTATTAACACAAGCAATGTGCTGGTCTTAGATAACCATGAAAAAGAGGCTGGTGAATGAAAGAATGCAACAGAATGGACCCTTGGGACAGTATGTCTCAGATGGGATCCTATCAGAGCCAGCCAGCACCCCACCTCAGGCCAGAGGAGACCCATCTGGTACTTCTCTCTCGATGCCATTTCAATTAGTTAAATCAATACTCCGTCGTGGCGGTGTTAACGGCACTTTTTTTTTTCCTTTCTAATTTCATTTCATTCCACTTCCTGACCTTTTTTAGTTCTTTCTCAACTTTGTGGGCCAGTTGAAGAGACTGGGCTGTGGGATTTAATGAGGCTGGCAGTGAGCAAACATCTTCCTCCAGCGTTGTGCTCAGGCAGCACCAGGGCCTGGCATTTAGATCACATTCATTTTCTGCTTTGTGTATCTGTGTATTCTTATATTCATTTAATACCTCATGCAGAATGCATTGTGAGCATCAGGACTGTGAAAGCCTGAGGCTGCCTGTACTCACTGCACCGTGACTCAAGATGAGGCGAGTCTGGCCTGGTCTGGCTTCTCTCAGCAGAGCGCTTTGCTGTAGACGGTAGCATGGGAGGCGACCCAGCCTACAATGTCTACTCAGAATGGCTTTGGCAGCATCACTAAAGCACTATCACAGCCTCTGCAGGTGTTGTCAGCTCTGCCACTCATGTCAAAACCTAGTACTTTTGACTTTTGGAGCCTATATATTCCCTCTAAAGTAAAAAAAAGACAGAAAAAGTAGTCTTATCCTCATCCCTGAACAGGAAAAAATTGATGTAGTTTTACTAGACACATGGAATAATAAGAAGAGAGAGATCTCAGTCTAGAGTCCTTCTTAATGGTAAGAGGTTCCTGTTTACAGAAAGAAACAGTATTATGTGGTCACGTAATGAAGGAACAGGTGAAAGCAGACAACACTGGATGCAAAGCAGCCACTCCTCACTGGTAGCAGAAAATCACAAGCTGACAAACAAACAGAATAATAACCTCCACCGGCATGACTCCTGTACCTGGAGAGAAAATGAATTCGCTGAATTTGATAAGGGCCAACAGGGAGCCTTCACTTTTGACAGGTACAACTAAGGAATTTGTCACGGGTTCAAAAACTAATCTAATTTCTTGAACAACACACTTGACTTGTGAACATCTCCAGGATTGGATTTTGTATAGGCCGCGAAATGTGTAGAGTGAAAAATACACAACGGTAATTGAGGGATTAGAACTGAACTACACCAGTGAAATGGCATTATGCTTTTATCTCTGCATTACTGCGATACGAAGACACTGGTGTGACCAACAGGTAAATAGACACTCATCATCCAACCACTACAGAGGCTTATAGTACTTACTTACAACATAATATAATAGAAGAATGTATGCAGTGAAAGGAGAAGTTGTCATTTTGGAAAGCACACAATTAATCAACAGCTAATGTGCAAAGAGTATTTTTCCCCATTCAGCAAAAATATATCGGCTTCATTTAAATGACAAATGGAACTTCATAGTTTTTTCACCTTCCTACAGTCTCACGGACTCTGAAAGTGTTAATCGAAAATCTATAAAAGATTAATTAAATAAACCATAACAAGTTTGTTTGGTAATTGGATGAACCCCCTGTGGGTCTCATGTTCAAATCTCTGAACCTTGCTACATCTCTGCTAGCCTCATGGGAGGACTGTCTCTCATTAGCAGTGGAAGATGCTGTTTTTGGTCTGGCCTGGCTGTCCACCACATACTGCTGCAGCTGCCGAGCATTCTGCACCACGGCAAAAGGCACTGAAGAAGAATTCTGTCATTCATAACACTGCTTTCTCTTGTCAGTGTATATGCTACATTTAGCCCATTTAAAGTTACACAATATGTAAGGAGCGCAGAAAACTGTACCCCATGTAGTCTGTCAGCCACAAGCGTGGTGAAATTCTACAATGCTTGTACGCGGTGTTTGATGAACTGTATTCTAAAATGACAGGGCTCTCTGGCTTGGTCTTATCTCTCATTAATCCAGAACTATAGCATCACACACATGCATGGTCATGTTGCTGCCAGCACCGGCAAGCTCCACAGGTCCTGTCAGCCACGCTGTGACACCAAACATGACAATGTCTGCAATTTGCTGGGTTCTGTCTGCCTGCCCCTGGCCCTGCCATTTGAAGTTTTGCCACCTGTGCCTCCGCAGCCTTACAGTAATTCAACAGCTGAACCAGTGAGAGTGCCTGTCCTGCGCCCAATCACCTTTTAAGTTAATTTTGGAAGCACCTGCAATCTGCAATAAACATCAATTAATGCTATGACCCGATCTATCAGCGCATGCCCTTCTGTGGCATCTCTTGCCCTTAAGCTTCATTAAAGCCTTTCATTTTGGGCCAGCGTATTTTGGTGCAGGTATTATTTATGGCATGTGTGTGTGTGCCAGGTAACACAGATGCTGTAGAGAGAACATTAAGAGGAAGAGAGAGAGAGAGAGAGGGGGAGAGAGAGAGAGAGACAACTCTTTGTTCAAGGTTCAGCCAGACCTCACAGCTGGCAGCAGGCAGTGAGCAGAGCAGCCTACTCTCTGAATCCTGCCTCCTGTTAGTCTGTTGTTGACGACATGTGGCAGTGATATTATCCAAATTAACTGCATCCCCCATCGGTACCAAAGCCTTAGTTGGGTACTAATGGCCACCTTGCCTATTAATCTGAGAGGAAGTTGGATTTGGGTAGAGGAGGATACCAGGTGCAGGGATAGAGGGAGAAAGATATGGATAATATAGATTATTAATGAACTTTTGGACAACTCTTGGCTGCAGGACTTTTTGGGACTCCATATGTTGCCTTGGACAGTTCATCTGCAGCGTACCTCACGTGGTTTAGTTGTCTGACCTAATGTAACTTTGCAGCAATGACAGCGGAACAAAAATGACAGAAAGCAGTTAAAAGTTATACTCATTAGCCAAATTTTGATCTCCACAAGATAGAAAAAATCAGCCTCTGAGAGGTCTAATTATGCAAATCCTCTACATGTAAACATATTCTATTGATTGAGTCAACAACATATTTCAAGTAGATGGTAAATATCTTGATTCTAATCAAATTTCATTAAGAGGACAGTCAGAATTCTGCATGATCAGTGTGCAGCGTGATTATTCTCTGGCTCATGGCCCGTTGCTTATTAAATTTTGACCCGTGCGGTTTACACGCCAAACAGTTTGGTGTCTACTGAGCACAACTGCACACAAAGTTAAACCGACTCTACCACTTATATTACTCCCTCACTACTTCAATGTAATGCAAAATGAGGCGGCATCAAAAAGATGTGTAAATTACATCTGGCTTCCAGGACACTATCTGGCTGCCAGGAAGCGTCCGTAAATATTTATTGCGGAACATCAGTGAAGTGTGTGAAGGTGTGGGTGTCTGCCAGAAAGAGTGTGTGCTCATCGTGTGTCCAGCTGTGCAATACTCAACACACACCCAGCACTGGCTGGATGATGCTTCGTAATTCATCATTTCTTTTTCTTAAGCCATTTTGGTGGCCTTGTTCAGGCTTGATAGAAGCATATCCAAGTTATAATTAACTGCAGTTTGAGAAGTGTTACACATTTATTGGCCTTACTGCGGAACTCAACACTAACAAAAGATATTTCATGCATCTCAAAACAGCTGTATATTAACTCAGACCAAAGCAGCACTACCCACTCTCAATAGTCCTGTTTTTTTTTTTTACTTGTTTACTTACAAATTATATCATAAAAGAAAAGTGAAATATACAGTATGTTTTATACATAGCAAGTATTTGACTGTGATTTGTGTGAACATTCAAGCGTTGTCTCTCTTTAAATACTTTATATCAATATGAATACCCAGGCTTTGAAGAGTAAATGTAGAGAAGTCAAATGTTAATGGGAAGCTGATAAACTGCATGTGTCCCACCATAATATGAAGGGCTTAATGCTGATATATCAGAAAGCAGTTAAGGAAGCAAAAGCAGCTTATTGATCTGACCTCATTTCATCCTTACTTTAGGTTGCTTTTCAATAATGTTGACTCCCTTGTTAACCTCCTTGTAGACACTGCAATGTGGTGTTTTAAGTATTTAACATTCTATAACAAAAAACAGACCCTTAATTGGGGCCAAACTGTCAATATTTATAATTTGACATCACAGTCTCATTTAAGTCTGTATCCTCTCATAATCTAACCGTAATGAGAAGCATCATTAATACATGATTCTGATAAGACACTGCAGAGCAAACGCTTAGTGTCATTGTTATGCAGATGACACACATTCATATTTTTGGAACAGTCCACCACTACCTGTTCAGGAATTCTCAGAAATTGCTAGAATGGTTCAGATAAGGTCGAAGGTCCATTGCATCAATTTCGAAACAATATTTTTAACCTCACAACCTCTATTAAATTGCTTTAGCATTAAGATGACTCAGTGTCTCCTAATGTAAAGCTGCTAATTTCACACCAATTTCCGTCTTAAGGAACAGGTTAAAAGAGCTGTTGAAACTATTAACTCTGGAAAAAGTAGTTCTTACCTCCTACAAAATCATACGTAAACAGGAAATAATCATACACGTCATTTAGATCTATTTTCAGTTTGTCATTTTCAGTGTGATAAATTCACGTTGACCTCAGTTACAGAGTTGGAATGCCTGATATTTAATCATGTCAGTCACTACATGTTTTTACAAATGATCACATTTGTAGGGCAAGGTCTTGTGCAAGGCTCTGCTGACTTATTCAGAATCAATGTGACAACAGGAGATACATCTTAAACAGCCTACTTCTCAGACAGATTAAGTAAGGTAGATCATTATTTGTTAAAACTACATTTCTTCATATGTGTTATAATTTTTATCATCACATTTACAATCCTTTCGTTAACAATACTGTTAAATAAACAATACTAATAACTAAATGGATTAAGTTGGTTTTTTAGATATATATTTTTAAAACAAGCGGTGCCAGGCACAATAAACTGCCTCTCTCAAATGTTTTACCTGATTTGCCCTATCTCTTATCATTGCGAAAACACATTTTTGGTGACTGTGACCTTTGACCTACATTCACCAAAATTTAATGGGGTCTATTCTGGACCACCTTGCAGCTTTCTAGAAAATTTCATGGAATTTGTTTCAGGAGTTTTTGTGTAAAGTTGCTGACTAACAAACAGACAAACAAACAAACAAAAAAACCCATCCAAAAACAATACCCTCGCCTCCCCTTCAGGGGGCAGGGTAATATTGGTCAAAACAAACCTAAAATGCCATGAAAAAAGAACATTTACAGAGTATGCACATTGCAGTATATGTATGTTTGTATCTTTTTATCCTCCAGCATCTTCATATTCACCTTCTATAGGTCTGTAACGTCATGGTAACATATGCAATACAGTCTCTCCTGGGGATATATATGGACGAATTCATGTGCAAGGCGCAGTAATCATATCTTTATAAAACTGCGAATGTAAACACCATCTATCTGTCTGCTGAAAATGTAGTTTGAATAGTGCAAGAAGGAAATGGATATTGAGTGAAAAGACGAAGATATAGAGTATGCAGCTGTGCACTGTAAGGTAGTGGATGCTGACTGTGGGAATCTTTTGTGTGTGATAAGATACAGTGAGAATGTATGTGAGACTTTAGACTGTTGGCGTGCTTTGAAAACAAATGCTCTTATGACAACATGCTGTACATATAGTGTCTATAGTATGTGTTGGATATATATAACGGTGATAACACAAGACCTGAGCAGAACTAAATTCAATAACAGTAATACATACTCTTTACTTCTACTTACTGAATGTTTTTACACTTTTACACAGAACACTTCCTAAAAAAACATTGTCCAGGAGCAGTTATTATTAGATCACTTGCCATGAATATATCTCAGATTGTTTTACTTACAGGCATAGTCTGTCCACCGTGCAAGCTGTTGATGGCGGCTTGGGCTTCTGCGTGGCTGGAGAACTTGACAAAGGCACAGCCTGCATACACAGAAAAAGAGGGGAATAGAGAGGAGGGGTGCAACATCAGGGAAATAGCCTTGAATATTGGGGAAAGTACCATTCATTACCATTGTTTTCATGTTATCTGGTTTGTAAATATATTCTGCCATTTGTGTGTTCAGCGCATAACTCTGAATAAATCAGTCTAATTGTAGTGAAGGCATTAGCTGTGTGGAACATCCTGTCCCTTTCCCATTTCTAATTCCACCCCCTCCACTTTTGAGCATGGAGCCAAGGCATTTACTATCCTGACTTGTTTGTGATTATTAATCTGTTTAATATTTACACATTGTGATTTGTGTGCAGTCACTCATAAAAGAGATTATGATGACAAAGGCATACTATTATAATCTGCCCATCTAACCGAATCTTTGCTCGCATATAATTTCAGATGGAGGGGGGCTTTGCTCAAGGGGCATTCAAATCATCTTAAATCTGTTGTGTGGTTAATGCACAAAAGGAAAAGTCAACATAAAAAGTTGGCCGGAAGACAAGAGAGCGGCTGTTGGCAGCAATGTTCTGGAGCCTCATTGCATTAACATTTCAAATGTTATTAAAAATGATTTAAGCAGATAATAATAATGCACAATATGTGTTTTGGAAGCATGCATGTCCTAACCACATGATTTAGGAGTGTATCAATGTGTAAGTAAGGGCAGGCACTAAACTACTATAACATAAAGACAAAGCCTGTGAACTGATATACAGTGGAACTGAAATGTGGTAATTTTCCAAAAGCCATTAAATTAAACAGGAGCTATTTCTCTAAGCTTTATGGTCGTCATAGACTGCAAGAGGTATTCTGTTATGTCCTATTCTTATCCTTGCCTTCAGGTAGCTCATGTGTTAAGTCAAGAGATACCTAATTAACAAACTCATGGATTAATTCTGCCCCCTTTTCATTAATTGAGCAGCACAGTGTCTTAGCAGCAGACAGGCTTTTCCCGAGTTCCAATCCCTAGCTCCTTGAGAACTGCCGGTGCCTATTTAAAACAGTTACATGCGCTATATACATTTACTGCATTTATTAACTCTACATTCTCAAAGGAATTGTGATGATTCATTTAAATTAATACTGATAGGTAGGCTCAGGAGATGTCCTGTGTCTGGCAGCGACCCATTCATTTCTATCTGTGTCTCTGGAGTCAGCTTTGCTTCAAACAAATTAATATTTCACTGACAAAACTCAAACAGATTGAACTGAGGGATATGCAATCTGCGCATAGTGAACTGAGGACAATTTCCACCTTTAACCGAGGCATTCTATCCACTTAGCATCAGCACAATAAATAGTAAGCTGTTCAAACTGTTGCGTTAAAAATGTGGTGAGTGGTAAAGGCCAAGTGTTTTCTGTACTGTCGAATGCCCTCAAAGCTGTATAGATCTACAAAGGCAAACAGATAAGTCAAAGAAGGCTTTGATTCTGTCACAGCACTCTAGCACTCATTCACTTCACTTAAAGACCCCTCTGGATAGAGGCAGGAAAGGTTTTCATTTGTCCAGCCGAAATGCATCAGCCTACAATATGCCCTTTGACTGCAACTGTGACTTTGAAGGAACAAACACATTTAACCTTTGTAGTTTAATATAATAAGGGGCAGTTTGTTCTTGCAAAAGCCTTTTGGTTTTGTAGGGCAAGATAATTTGCTGTTGGTCCCCTAACAAGACTCAGATCAGATTTTGTGCCAGGTTCCCTGTGACCCCGCCGGCTCAGCCCACCCAGAAAGACACCAGAGCTGCAGGGTTTGGCATACACCATCAGTGTCAAAGTCATGTCAAACATACAAGGTCCTCACATTTCCCCAACAAGAAAACAGTGATGTACTGCTGCATTTTTGACACAGAAAAGGAAGTTCAGGAACTGAGAGCACAACATCTCAAAAGAATTGAAGTGCTACAGCCTCATAAATTATAGTGCACATTTGAGTTTTTGAATTTGATGGCTCAGAATGAGTTGGGGGGAAAAAGGAAAAAGAGAGATTGTATTGCTTTCAAGCGAGAGGATCTGCACTGCCTTTTGAATTCCCGGGGTAATAATATGTATGCATGAATTCCATCCCGCTGGATGGGTGACATTTATAACACAACTTAATTATAGACCTAAAAGCCATCTCTCTATTATTCCTGACAATTCGGGCTCTATTCAACTCTGGCAGCAAGTGTTGCACTTTGAAAGTACTTTGAGGAGCAGCATAGAGAGATGGATGTTAAACTTCTCGGCCTTTTTATTGGGTGAAGAGGAGTGCTGAAAAGCCTCTGAGTAGCATAAATTTACATCAACAGGGGACAAAGCCTCCATCATGGAACAGATAGCACTGTCAATTTCAAGGTCTGTCTCATTCAAATTACGGGAACCTCATCCCAAGCGAGGCGGCTGGCAAAATAATTTGCCGTAACATCCCGTAATGATTGCGTGGGACTGTTGCACAGTGAGTAATAGAACCAGATACCTATATACAGGACCTTTGTCTCGTGGTAGCATTCTGGCTGTGAGCATAGTTAACATTACTCTATAGCTTTCCATTTTGCAGCAGTGAAACTTGAGGAAAAGTGAACGATCAAGCTGGTGGTAATAGAAACAAATACTAACCGATGAAATGCATGGCATGTGAAGAGGAAAGAAGGAAAACAATTGATGTGTGTGGTGCAGGAGGGTGCAGGAGAAAAGGAGTGAAAGTGCGAATGAGGGAGAAAACTAGCTCCTGTCTGACACAGCAGCACCAGCCTTATTTCATTTTATGTGCTGTCAATCAGCTTGAGGCATCTGAGCAGACAGGAAAAGAGGGGAGTCGGAAAGGGATGAAGAGACAGTGAAAGAGGAAACAAGCCAGGGAAAAAGAAAGGTAGTGGGCTGGTGGGGCGACGCAGAGCAATAGACCCAGGGTTAACAGTGAGAGGAACAGATGTAGACACAGATAGGCATGTGGTTCACTATAGCAAGCCTTTCTGTTTGGTTTTACTTGAAAGGCCCATGCATTATCAATCGCACATCTTTTAACACATTCAGACACTTCATATAGGAGAATAAATCATAGTCAACAGAGAGCAAAGCGGTAACGATTTAAAGCAATGTCGTACTGTTACAGCTCAAAATATGGCAGTAACACTGGGACCCATCAAAGGATCACGGGCCGACTTCTGTCAGAACAGTCCCACCTGCATCCCGCATTTCACAGCCATCTTTAATTTTACCATGCTCTACTAAATAAATAGCACATAAGCCACAGACATGAGTGCAAAATCTGTTCCTCCATGCAAGCAAATCTGCCACACAGTGAGTGACAGCAACAAAACCCAGAGCCCGGCTGCTTTATTTACAGTAGGACATTATCGTCCAATGGTGTCTCCAGGGAGGGATGACGGGAATGTGGGAAACAAACATGATTACACTCCTCCACTTTGCAGATAACAGGAAGAGAAGGAGGAGGAGGGGGAGAGGGGTGAGCAGAAAGACGAGGTGTTTGTGATGTATTTGTTGAGTACAAGCCCAGGGTGAAAGGAGGTGCCGTGATGAAGAGACAACACAAGAACAAGTTCAGAAAGAAAGAAGAGAGAGAGGAGAAGCTGAGTGAGAAGAAAAAAGGGAGAGGAAATACAGAAGTAGCGAGAAAAGGAAAGTGGAAGGGAAGAGGTGTCAGAGCGCAGTGACAATGAGGTATGAAAGACATGCAAGCGAGACACATATGAGGTGGTGAAAAAACAGAAAAGCTGAAGGAGAGGATGAGTTATTCAGAAGAGCAGAGTGGATAGCAGGAGATGTCAATGAGTGCACGGCGGCTGAGGCAATGGTCTGAAAATCTAAAGAGCAGGAATAGAAAAGGGAGGCGGTGCATAAACAGACAGACAGAGGGATTAAGGAGCAGACAGGGGAAAAAAAGAGTGGGAGGTGTGTGGGCTCTGACCCTTACTGGCCCCATCAGGCCCTCGCAGGACGGTGCACTCCTCGATCTGGCCGAAGGTCTCGAACAGCCGCCGGACGTCATCCTCGCTCTGCTGCTTGCCGAGCATTCCCACAAACAGCTTCCTGTCTTCTGGATAGGGAGAAAGAAAGGTGAGGAAGAGGGGGAGGAAAGGGGTGAGGATGGGAGAGGGGAGAGAACAGACAAATGCTACAGCTGATGGCACCGTTCTGCTGAGCTGAGAGGAACTTGTGCAACTCAAACCCCCCTTTTATCAGCAGTCTGCTGTGTTGAGCCTATACTGCTGCTGCCGCTGCTGCCGCTGCTGTTGTTATTATTGTTGATCTTACTGTTGTGTGGTGTGACACCCCACCCTGGTATAAGGCAGATATATTCCTGTTTCCAGTGAGCTATTCAAGTCTGCCACAGCGATGTTTGATACTGATGATGTTTGGAGCGCAGTGGGTTTCAGATAAAGGTAGAGAGCGAGGGAGAATATTTTGCTCAGGTAGACACACCGTTAGATCTTCTGGAAGCTTAAGTCACTGAGTTTAAAGAGAACAAGGAGCAAGAACACGACATTACATTTTGTCACCACCAAAGGAATACAAGTTATAATAAGCAAAAAATAAACTAAACTGTGTCAAAGGTGATATCTGCCGGGCAATAAAGTATAACTGTGGTAGTTTTTTGAGGTTCTGACATTCTATCCACTGAAAAATTAGAGCAGAGCTAAACAGCCAGTCACGAATGGTTTCTCTGTGTAGGCCATTAAAATCTATACTGTCTAATTATACTTTCCACAAGCAAACTTCAAAGCTCATTTCTTCAGTCTGAATGCTTATGGAAAAGTTTATCCCAGGGAACAAACACAGCACTAAAACAAAAACAAAACGCACAAAAAACTGACTTCCAATCATAGACATCCAGAAATAATGGCTAATTTGCATATTGAATTCAGAGAAATACTTTGTCGTCCTCCGATTCAGTGCCCACCCTGTTTGATATGACCACAACCTATTACTCCCCTAGCTCAGTGATGGAGAATGCTGTTAGCAGAAAGTGTGGTAAAACATTTTAACTGTAAAATCTACAAAATCTACTTGCCCCCGAAAAATGACAAATCTTCCCAGTAGGTAGTTTATATTGTGATACATGTTTTCCTGGACTTGTGGTTTAATTAACCAACTTGTAAACAGACAGACGTAGCTAACAAACAACATGGGGTTCAGATGTTCCTGTGGAGCGAATGGTGCCCGGTCATCACATTGGATTGAGCTTTAAAGTATGTCACAACAAGGCTCTATGAATATGGATTGGAACAGAGAAATACACCAATGTATCTACTGGAAGCCTTGTCTGCAATAGGAGCATTTTGAGTCCTCGGGAGAAGGTCTCAAACGGACCGGAATGACCATCCCAGCCTGTTTTGATGTGATTTAATATTTAGGCTGACATTGAACATCCACTCCTACAACCAAAACTCAAAAAGAAATAAACTTGCAGAGCATCTCCTCATTGACTTTGAAGGGCAGCTCAATCTACACCAATCTCCTCACCGCTGCAATTTGTCATAGAATCTCCCTGAGCTCCTGAAAGGATGGGGTGCTCTGGCTCAGACGTATGGCTTCTATACCACTAAGTTTTGGCCAGTCAGAAAGCAGGATTTTTCTAATTAATCATCCCGTTGCCCTGGCATTAGACAGAGCATTCATCTTCTGTACATCTTTTACATTATGCATCCCCTATTTCGCTGTGTTGTGGAATGAAATGGCTACTAGCAAGAACCCATCGCCAGAACTGATGGAAAGTGGCAGGAAGAGGAAGAGGAGTTTATTGGAAATGACACTGTTGATCTTCAGTGTGAGTCATTTGACTGGTAGGGAGCAGGCGAGGAGCGGGGAGGAGTGGAAGGCGAGAGCATCACCTGGGCCTCGACAGATGTGACGCCTCCTGTACCTGCCAGGCCCCATTAGACGCAGCTGTTCTAAATATAAAGCACCAAGGCTTCCTTTTTGCAGCCGGGAAATCAGATCCTGTTCCATTTCTGTAAAGTTCATATGAGACACGTGCCTGCTACTCGCTTGGCCACACAAATGAGCACCTGAATAATCAATAAGGCCATGCTGCCTGGTCTGTGCTGCTGGTGCTGTAGATATGGTGTCAGTCCATGTTCCTGTAGTCACGCCTCACCCAGCAGGATTTCTCCAACCCACCAGCTGAGCCTGGTATTACTGCTCATTACTGTTCTACCTCTCTTGGAGCTCCAGGGTTGGAAGAGAGCAAGAACCCTGAGAAGAGCATCACAGAGACAGCTGCTTACGCTGTCAACTGGGTTTTGGCAAAGACTGATGCGAGGACAGGCACGTAACTATATACTGGGCATCAGCAGAGGAGTTGAAAAGTCAGCCTTGAACAGGTGTTAGAGAGAAATGAGCCCAACCCCTGCCCATGGCAGCAAAGGTGAAATATGAAGTGCACCAACAGCCTGTCCGGCGCACATGTGACTTCACCGTGAATGACTCTCTATCGTTCAGATTTTCATTGAGGTGTCACTGTTACAACTTAAATGGGCAGAGTGCAGTTTTACAGGCCTCCTGCAGTGTGTTAATGTTTTGGGACAAAAGTCTCATCTCGGCCCTGGCCCGAGGAGATCTTATGGCGGCTTTACAAGGCTAATTAACAAGCCATGAGCGAGGTAATGAACTTTCCAAATGTGCTGGCAAACGCAAAAATAAATTACACCCCAGTGAAGGCATTAAAGGAAGTGTGAGTGTACTTCGGAGCCTTCCTTTGGGAGAGCCACAGCGAGAAAATGAATTTGGAGCTGCTATCTTTTCATTGCCTGACCTAAGAGTGTCTCAGTCGGCCCACTGCATGCCCTGGCCAGAGTATAGATTGCTATTAATTAGTCCACTTTGCACCTGTCTCCAGAGCAGCTCTTATTGGATTTTGCAACTTCCCGCTCATCTCCTATGGCCACTTGCATGCTTTAAATTGCCATTTTATGAATATGAATAAATATCTTCTAATACAACTGCTGCAAAAGAAGATGACTCAGTGACTACAAATAGTCATCTGTTAAAAGTCAGGAGAGTTGGGAAAAATCCTCCTCTCAAACTGCATTAAAGGGTGAAAACCTTCCAGTGGAATTGACTGTGGATGTAGAAGTATGACAAAACTCATTGAGCTGACTGTTTGACTTCTTTGTACTTATCTGTCATTGAGAGGGGCTCATCTTATCCCTTTTACAGAGCTTAGCCATAGAGCTGGAGAACATTTGAGCTCTACAGCTCTTCTCTGCTCTACTCTGAAGAGACCTTTGTAATCTGCACTTTCAAACCTTGCCACTACTTTAAAACAGCGTTGGCTGTGTGTGTGTGTACGTCTCTGTGCATGGTAGTTAGGAAGGCTGGCTACATCATTTATGCTTTTGTTTCATTGTAGTTTAATTAATTCATGTACCTCTGGAACATTTCCTCTGTATAGTTTAAAAAGTAATTAGCAAATTCAAGGGTACAGGATATTTAAAACAGTGTGGAGCTGTATGGGAATGCATGTGAAGTGTAAATCCTTTCATAATGCTATTCAGTGTGGGTTTTGATAATTTATTATTTTATTTATGTGCATGCCAATATACAAAATGCGGGAGCAGTGAGAGAAAGGAAAATGGATCCATGTCAGTTTCCAGACATGTCCAAACTGAGATGACATGTGGATGGCACTGTTTTATGAATGCAAATAAAAATGGAGATCAAAAAAGTTATCAAAACACTACTGACATCTGACAATTGCTTGTCTCAGGAAGCCTTTTCATTTCTGCACCCGGTATATTAAAAATTAATGGATTTTGCACAGACGCCATATGCTGTCAAGATTGATGCTTCTCTCACTGGAATAAAGTGCTACTTGTGTTGTAGGCTTCAGTATATGCATATAGATTGTACTTTTCTTTTCCTTGTCTCTCCTTTTGTCTCTCTGTTGCTCTCTCTGTACCGTTCTTTCTACCCTTCCCTGTCATCCCTCACCATACTCTTTATCTCTAGGCAAAGAACCGGTTTCTGTGAAGTCTACTTTTCAAAAGTTTCTGCTTTTGTTTGCCAATAATGGGATATTCTCTTTAAAAATTACTTTGCTGTTGTGTGTTGTGGTAAATATTTCTTTTTTTTTTTTTCATGATTCTATCACTTTGTACCCGTTGGCAGTAGTCAGGGAAGCTTGGTAGTAGTAAATGTTCAGAAAGCATGGACAGCTGCATCCAACGATAAAAGATGCCTGCTAGGCCGCTGGGTGCATTTCAAATGCAGAGTAATGTTCCAGGCAGCACAACAGAGAAGTTGTGCTTCTTATGGACTCATTAGAAAACCCTGATGCTGGTACGATGCTGCCTGGGAGGCCCGCCACCAGACACACTCACGCATGTAGGCGTGCAGACTGGGTGTGCAAAATGTTGGTAACAGCTTCTTAATATTGAACTGAGCTTTGTTTTTCATCATCTACTGTAAGTCTCAGTTGCATAAAGGCTACAGGAGTCCGTTCAGAATCAAAGGGTTCCATCTGCTTTCAGAAAAGGCTTTTTAAAATATGTGTTTAGACTTTTACACAGCATTGAAAAGAACATAAATAAATAAACAAAAGGGGAAAAAAACATTAAATCCTAGAGTGGATATATTTGTTAATTCTTTTTTGTCTTGCAGCATTTTTAACTATAAACTTGGATCCTGTCACAACATTTTCACGTCCTAAATTAACTTTTCTTATTTCCTGAATATCTCCAGGGACTAAAACTTTACCACAATGACACATTTTGTACATTGATAGATTGACTGTCAAATAAATAGTGCTGAAAATAGTTGATTAATTATTAAGACCCTCTTTAGAGAAGTAATCACTGAAAGTCAATTATATGGCATCATTAATAAGACTAAATAATTAACCAGGTAATTATTAATATGAAATAGTTATAATTTTAGTTGTGCAAAGATTAAATATGGAGAAAGAAAATAAAGTAATCAATCCACCTATTGTGTTGGACCACATCACACATTTTCTCCCAGAAACAGTTAATTAAATTGAACTGTCATAAGGTTTCTGCACCAGGCACCTGGATATTACACTTTGGGTGATTTATTTCACTTTAATACACTTGTAACATCCTGTAGAAATGAATGGGAGTCTACTGTTGTATTTGAGCACACAAATACCACACTCAAATTCTTCACCCAAACCACAGCTGTTTTCATTCTTAAAAGCAGCTGAAAAACCAATACACAGAACTTTAGAGATTTTCTTGCTGTTGTTGTACACACGTCTTTTTGAGCCTTTGGTTCCAGTTGATTCTGTGTCAGCCCAATAACCAAACGGCCGATGAATGTGAAGCTCCTGATCACATCTTTGATCACAACATTCATCTATATTTTGCAATACATAACACAGCGCATATATTTGCAAGGCACATGCGATAATCACCACAAATTGAACTGCAAAGGGGAAAATACAAAATGTAAAAATCACTACCAAATTATGAACATTTTAATAATTGTCTTATTTTCAGTAATACTGTTGTTCTGTAAATACCTTTTGTGCTGTGGCATTTAGGGCCAGCATCCTTTCTTCACAATTAAAATGACACCCGGAGCTCGACAACAGAGGTTATTTTGTGCCATCATTTAAAATTTAAAATGGTTTCACAACAAATGGCCTTGTTAAACTTTAAAGTTGTTTGTATTAAATAGCATAATATGTTTCACTCTGTAAAAATAGGTTCACAAGAACGTGGTAGATGGTAAAAGCAGTGAACACAATATGAGGTACTAAGATCTGTATAATTATGTGTTTACGTTAAACTATAATGTGCTGTCATTTTGGACAGAGAATTTAACAGCATGAAAGAATCACAACAAGAAGGTTAAAATGATGAAGAACAAGCCACCTTACCTCATGTTCATAACTTGCAATGACAAATAAGATGTTGCAGCTTAAGCACGAGTGACTTTGTCACAGCGTAATTATCAGGTAAGCCATGGTTTAGTCATCAGAGTTTCTTCTACCTCATTTCATTATGATTTTTCTCATGTGAAAAATAACAGGTGACCCCTTAATTAAATAAGGATTAACTGCAAAGCAAATTCTTAAGCCCTGTTTACATTGAACATTGGAGAGCTCATGTCTGTAATTTTACCTTCCATATTTTGCCAAACCTGTCCTATGCTACTTTTAGTCACATATGAATCACTGTCTCTGTGCATTATTTGTCTATATGTAATTACTAACTGCATTTTGGGTGCCAATCCAAGAGACACATTCACAGAAAAAGACTTAAATCCATCAGAAGAGGGTCATTTCTGAGTTGGATGACATACATGACAACACCTCTGTTCTCAAAAGTTATTGTATCATAACATATCTGCGTAACTTAACATAATATCTGCTCTTGTCTCTGTTCATTTGAGTCAAATACAGACTTTGCAAATTCCATGCAATTGTGCACAGAGCACAGTTCTGTGAGGGGAGTAATTTCTAAATCACATGAGGTCCCCTGGTAATACTAGGCGCATAAGGCTTTAGTATTGATGAGTTTGATTTACATCAAAGCGTATGAGCTGCGAGTAGCAGTTTAGTTTGCAGGTATGAAATGCTTCAAAATGAGCTTTTAAATTTCAATGCATTCAGCAGTGCAAGAAACTCTTTCATATTACAGGTAATTATCTGATTAAATATTAATCATCATAAATAATTCTTGATGGAGTTTTAGGAGGAATATTTATGCGAGATGCTGAAAAATGAAACCAATTTTCAGGGTGAAACAGTTTATGCAGTAGTTTTGCTGCAGTAACAATAAAATGTATTCCTCTCTTCTTTAATGTAAGAATTGAAAAGTTATGTATAATTTAACCAACAGTCTGCCCTTTGCATATTCACACCACCTTAAACTCTAGAAGAGATGTAAACTCTATTCTCTGCTTCTAACTCCTGTTCAGTTCCTAGCCAAACACAAGTAATAAGACGACATCCCAATGAAAATGATGTGCAAACCACACACTAAACCTTTCTGCCGCTGGTCTCAATCTGATGTATGCAAGTGGATTATCCAGTATAGTGAGGTAGTAAATGGAATAATCAGAGGAGAACAAACATTTGAATTGTCAGTGTATCAGGCACGATGAGAGGATACAGGCTTCATGTTTGTAAATGCATTACTCATACAACTAGAGCTGTCACATCCATTTACTCAGGGGAGTGGGAGGGAAGCTTTAAACCTTCTGGTGTGCATGATCAAAAACTAACACAGAGCAATCTCAAAATTTAAGGGGAAATTGCCCGTTTTAGTGACTGTTAAAAAAAAAAAAAAAAACGTTTTTTTTTCCCTTTTCTTTTTTTAAATTTCAAAATTCTTGTTTGCATGTGCTAGAATTGCAAAATATCATTCTTTTGTCTACTCATATGCTCTTCAATGTATTTCTTAGTCCATACATAGCAGCAGTACTATGGTTCCTCTTGACTTTTCAGAATTTTGCATGATCATGTCCACAGGCACAGGGGGATCTTTCGGATTCATTTGCATGTAAAGTGGAGCGTGCTCCTCTGTGGGCGTGAGGTGCCTCCAGACAGCCCCTCCTCTGTGGCCTGCCAGACTGAACCAGCCAGCAGCCCTCACTTTTCACTACCTGCTGGGGTGGGGCATGACAGCACAGTGCGCAACATCTTAAGGTCCTGTCAATCTCTCCACTGCCCGACTGGGGTCAACCTTCTGAAGAGCAGCAGGTTGGCAAGGACAAACATGGTCCATTCACAAAGACTCCCCCCGGCCAGACAGACTAAAGGCATGGACAAGATATTAAAAAGGCTCACAGAGGGCTGTTGAGTATCAAATATGAGGACTGCAGCGCTCCTGGCACTGTATAAGCATCCAATAAAACAAAACTATAGAGAGCTAATAAACAACTAAGCAGAATGTGTAGACAAATGCACTGTGAGTGGCACATTGTGAAAAAGTCAATGTTGATGGAGGTTGCTGAGCATTTCAAGAGAGTGTTGAAACCATCTTATCAGAGTTAATAAAAGGAGAGGGTGTTGCTGGCTGACCCATCATCTCTCTTCTCATCAGTGTGGTCTCCAGTCTCACAGCAGTGGCTAGAAGAGTGGGACCTGGCTCCAAGATTGTGTTTAGATAATGGCCATCTCCAATCATAGATAATCTGGCCCCATCTTTTCTTCACAGACACAGCGGCAGACAAGGTCAGGGGGAAAAAGATTCCTGGCGAGGCGAGGAGGAGATAGGGATGGGGCGGCTCTGAGATGATTTACTGCTGAGATTCACTCAGCTGCCTCCATCACCCTCCGTTAACTTTCTCATCCTGTCGTCTCTTCCCCTCTCGCTCTTTTTGTCTTCCATCTCTCACCCTCTCTCATTCCTCCATGGGCCATGTACTGAATCCCAGCCTCTCCTTCTATCACTCGCTTCATCTCTCCATATGCACTGCAGTACCACTGAGACCAAGAAGGAGAAGGAGAGAGACGGAAAGCAATGGAGAGCAAAAGAGGTCTGCTTTACTTCAGGTTTGCTCCTTTTAAATGGAAGCAATTTGCTTGGGTTTCAAGTGGAGATATGCTAGCATTTCTGTCCCTGCACTGTCTACAGAATGAGTGAGCAGACACACGCTTGGATTGTTTTTCAATATCCCTGAGTTGAAATTATGGTTTGATAGAATTGGGCAGAGTAGAAAAAAGTGGTGTTAAGCACATCAGATAAATGCGAACTTTGTGGGGAAGAGGCTGGCTGACCCAAGGAACAGAAATAGATTTAAAAGCTGTGAAGCTCTCCTCCCACGCTCCATTCTCTCTTGATAATCCAAGGAAAAAATAAAATAAGACATGAGGCATTGTAATAGACATCCAGAGAATAACGTCTGTGATCCACAATGGCAGCCAAGCAGCAGGATTGTGTGGCGCTGGGCCTCCCTACTCATTTTCTCAGCTCCGATTTTACTTCCCCTCCTGACACTCCATATCCCCAGAGAGAGGATGTCTCTCAGGGACACCGTGAACAAAAGAGGGGCTACTAGAGTCTCCAAATGGAGTAATGGGCCCTAATGCCTGTACAGACACATAATCGAGACCCCTGCACAACTCCCCATGACAGATAATTGCTGATGTCTTGGTAGTGATAAATGTGACTCCATTCTAGAGCTGCAAATGTCCCTGTTCAGCCGTGGGTTTGACAATCTGTGGCCCCATAGGGATTGGTGTACCTGACTGGTCCTCAGAGATGAATCCCTTGCTACTTTCTGTCCTTTAGTCAGCCCAAGCTGTGCTGTCTATTTTCCTTTAACCACAGGCCTTCACAGTAAATCTCATTTCATTGTCAGCCGCGACTGTGGTTTACTTCCCTGGCCTGTCTGCTGACTTCCTGTTGCCATTAACGCTCAATATCTCTGTTGGGGCCTGTCTGCTTGGTCTTATTTCATTCTGTGCTGTGTCCTATCCTGTCCTCCCATATAGAAAGTTCATCTGACAGACTAGCGAGGGCTGTGCCAGCCTAAGAGCCCTCTGTATTTTATTCACACTGCCTGTTCATCTCCCCTCTCTTTCAGCTGAAAAAGGGTAGTAATTGATATTGGGACCCATCCATCCTCCCCTCTTAAGCCCAGAGATCCAATTTATCTTAGTGAGAATGCCGATTGGCTCTTGCCCAGGCCTTGTCGGTCAGACTTTGCCTGTTTTTAGATGGCCGTTAATTAAAGTGCCTCCATGACAAAAATAAGATCTACATGGGGGTGTGTGTGGCAATAGAGATGGGCCATCTGACTCGCAGTTGACCATATAAATCAGCAAAGTGGCTCAGTCTAATCTGACCTAGGCAGTTTAAATCACCACTCTGAAATACAAGCGCAGGGCAGACACAGACTGGTCCAATTAGACCCAACTCCACCCATGTAAATCTTTAACTGGCTTAATCTGCATTAACCTCAATGATGTTAGCCACAAATGGCTTCAGAATGATCTAGTCCATCAAAATGTCAGTCAGACTAAAGACGGAGAAAGGAGGCTGCAGATGAGCATCAGTACCATGTTAAAGCCAATGTTTGGAAAGTTTATGCCCTTGCTTGGATTTAGTCTTTAATCTGTGATAATAATACAAATCATCTCATGATGTAATCTGTAAGCTCTGTAGGACACAGATAGAGGGAAGTTCAAGTGGAAGTTGAATACTGCATTATATCAAATCAGACCTGAGACTAGATCACTTTAAAATACTTATTCAAGAGTCTGAAAAATGCTTGATGTATAAATAAACCTGAGTGTTGTTTTTTTTGTTTGTTTTTCTTAACATAGGCTTATAATCCCTTAAAATAATGATATTTCAGTGACTTGTGCTGTCCACTAGTAGGAAGTTTTGGGGGTATTCCACTGCCGCTTGTCTACAACTTTACAGTGAGTATCAATTTGTGGTTATTGAGGGATGGAGATCCTCTAATCCCCCTTCCTTCCTCCCTTGTGTCTCTGTCTTGTCTTTGAACCGCTCCCAGTGACTGTGAACCTGAGACAGCCCCTCTGCTGGCACAGATGGGAAGTCAATAGAAGCAAGTGACCTATATTACGAGCTACTCTACTAACTCCCAGTGTGTCTCAAGTGAGAGCAGAATATTAAGGATTGCGTGTGCACTGTTCCGGTGTATTTGTGTTTGTGTGTGTGTGCGTGTGTTGTTTAAGGGAGGTGTTCAACGGAGACCAGGAGAAGGTTAATTACCTCCTCGTCCTTCGCTGTCGGCTGGCTTCACCTGGATGGGCCGGTTCATCTGGAGAGAGCAGGAGAGGGAGAAGTACACGAAGAAAGAAAAAAGAAACAGAAGGGAAATCCCAGGTTAGCAAAAAGCAATGAACAGCCACTACAGTATGTAGTGGGAGGAGAGCAAGTAAAATGTGACACTGTTTCTGACAATAATAACCTGAATTTGTCGTACTCTGTGAGTAAAACACAAAAATCAAACAGTGACGATGCTGTAAAAGAGATAAATATGTGCAGTGCTTCATGCCAGTGTGTTTAATTAATCCAGGGCATTGCCTCTAGAGATGCCTGAATTCCCCTCACAGTTCAGCAGAATTAGCACTTTTCAATGACGGAGCCACACTGGGTGTCAGATGGCACTTGGAGATTAATGCCATTACATCAGCCACTCCCAGCCCCACAGGGAAAGGTCCTTTCTGGCTGGCCCTTGCTCTTCCTGTCCCCTCCTGGCTCCAGACTCCCAGTCACCAGCTATATCCTCCTCATCCCTGACCCTCAGCAATCCTTCTTCCTCTGCGTCCAAATGTTCCACCTCTTTTGCCTCGCTAACCAGAAGCCCGTTGCAACATACAGCCAATATGCCACTGGTCTGAGCTGCCAGCGTCTCCTTGCCTGAACCTCCTCCTCCCCCTCCTCAAAGCTATTGAGGGCCACCAAACAGCGTAGCAGTGAAACATCATGTGAAAGGTTAACAGTAGGGAATCGATAAACAACCTTTGAAGATCCATTTCAGAGTGAGGTGAAAGCAAAATGTTGCCAAGCTAACATGAAAAAATGCTTTTAAAAACTGCCTGCCGTGAATAAAATCTCCCCTGGTTCTTTTTGCTCTCCTGACTGGTTTCATTTTTTCTCACTCCCCGGAGTTTGAATATGAAAACAGAAAAACACTCAATCTTGTGCCTTCTTTGAAACAGGAATAATATCCCCTCTTTACTCCGTGAGAAGGGTGGGTGGTTAAGAGCCACCCTGGAAGACCCTTGTTTATTGATGTTGCCCACACATGTCATGTTGGGCATCCTGTTATATTTAGATTTTTTTTATTTCATATTTGTATTGTGTGTCAGTCAGGCCATCTTTCTAACTAGGCCATGTGGACAGGTCCGACGTGAATGCCAGTGAGTGGCACAAGGTACTGCCCACTCAGATCAGCAAGCTAGGGCAACACAGTGGGTGTTGGGCCCTCAGGCAATGCAGCTCTTGACAGCAGTTGACATGAGCCCAGACTGTGGCCAAATATAGACCTAAGGCTGGTGGACATGTATAGACAAGCATATACATGGTGACACCCTGGGGATGTAATGTACTCGCCTAGCAATATGCTCTGACCCTGGAACAAAGCTTAGCGTAATGACGGACGCATCATAAAGACAAGCGTATATGTTTTACACGCACGCACACACACATTGTATACACACAGAAACACACTCACAAAGTTGACTTGAAAACAAGGAGGTAAATATTCATCAACTATTTTTCCTAAGGCAAGCACAAAATACAAACAAAAGAAACACTGTAGGCCATCAGTAACTAAAATCAGACTTTGTCACATTTTTTTCATGCTGGTTGTCATATTTTTTCAAACCTGCCTTGTTTAATAATGACAGTCTTGCAAATGAACTGAAACAAAGAGGTCATGAGCACATACAGTTTTTCTGCATGATTTATGTGATGTTTTTGCTAAAAGTGAGCAATGATAATTTGCAAGTCTCCCTAAGTCACCTGTACAGTGTAAATGTATTCCAAACACATACGTCTTAGACAGGTCATTGTTTTCTTTAGCAACGATACATTAAAGAAAATGTATACTTCTTTCAAATATGAAAAAGTGCAGCCGGAGCATGTTTCAAATATGGGAACTGTGAATCCAGATAATTCACCTACAGCTGTTCAGAGACTGACTCACCATGCAGCTCTGAGAGAATGGAGTGAATAGGGAGCCCTGTTGGTTCGTGTTTACAATGTGGGTCAACAGCTGAAAGGAGCTCTTTGTATCGCTATAATTGCTATTTTTTGGGCCTAAACAACCCAGACAAAAACTATCTTTGGCTGGTCATCAGCACTTGCCTGAGTATGTTCATATGAGCCTTAGATAAAGTTCAGGTAGGTTGAGGCATTGATATGTTAGAGAATTAAGGTCAGCTGGAACATTATAAGCTGCAAGTTTGGGTATGATGTGTGCACGTATTGTTGTGTGTATGTGTGTGACTTGATGGCAGCTCAGGTTGGGGGCAGAATTTGTCACACGTAAGAGGTTTAGGGTAGCCTGAAGTCTCAAGATCCCTGTCCAGTGATCAGTCAGCTTCCAGGTCTTAAACGGGCACGAATGGTCAGGAGGCTTCATTAGTAGCCCCTGAGCCACTGCAGCAACAAGAGTCATTAGACAACCCAAAAGTACACTTGGGGTTGCTAGGCAACCAAGCGGAGGCGGCAGGCAGGCAAGGCAAGCTGGCCGCTAGTCTGCGGGCTGTTAGCCAACCAATTGGCACTCCTTTCTTTCTTCTTTTTTCTTTACTTGGTCCAAGGAGGTCATAGTGAGAGGGGAGGAAAAAAGATTTCAACTCCCACCTTCCAGCATGTCCCACTTTTATGTCCCTTTTTTAGTGAGTGTGACAATGAGTTTTCAGAGCGAGTCTTCTGCAACTTCTGCTCCAGCTTCCTGCCAAATTATGAAGTTCAGACTGATGCCAAGCTATGGAGTTGTGAGTAGCGCTTGTGTGCATATGGATATAGTTAAGATGTCTTTTCTGAATCACTTTATAGTGTCCTCAACATGCATTTGGCCATGCAAACAGAGAGAATGTGTCTAGCGTTCTAAACTGACGGCGCAGAAATCTTGAAGTTTATTTTACTTTTATCTTGTCTCCTTCTCTCTCTTTCTCTCTCTATTTGACACTGTCACACACACATACATAGAGTCACAAAAAGTCTTGGGGCTCAATAACAGCAGGTGGCTTAGGTGACATTTTAATCCCTTATTACTGAGTGCAGGATTAGCCAACAGATCAAGGCAGAGTTAATTATATGAATTCATCAGAGGCTGGGCGAAGAGGCAGCCTGCTTCCCCCTTGGGCTGGGAACCACCCCCAACCCACCACCCACCCTTTGCACATGCACACACACACACACACAGACTGTAGTAGAGGACAAGTGGCATTCTGTCTGTCTTGCTAGCTCCTTATTAGCATTGCAGCAGCAGAAAGCTAAGATAACACATAAAGTACAGTGGAGCCTCCAGAGATGCTATAAGACAAATGACACATACTACCATCCCATTGGCCCACGCAAAATGAAGTGTATAGACATTGGAGGGGAGGACTACAGGCTTTTTCATCCTGCAGATGTGTGGCTGCCGAGGCTGAAAGGAGTTCAACACCCCCCTCGTCTTGCTTTATCTTTGTCTCTCTCTGCCCCTTTGGCCTCCAAAACCAATATGCTTCCCACCACAGCCCCTTAATGGGTTGATCAATGCTGACAAATAGGCAGCTCATGCTGTCTTGCCTGGGAACTCACAGCTCTGTGCCTGTGTGCTGCTGCACTTAGAGAGGCCATCTCTCTTTCTCCTCATCTCTCCCTTTTTCTGAATTTCTCTTTCTCTGACTTACTTTTTTTTCTCTCTATATACCCCCTCCTTCATGCTCTATTTCCTTTATGTCTATACATTCTTTTTTTCTTCTCCGTCTAATCTCCAGGGGCAAATCTATATTTTTCATTCTGTTATGATGAATAAAAGTCAGCTGAAGTCACAGAGGGGTGGAGAACCAACTGTGTGGAAGAGAGGAACTTGCTTACATTTTCCAATAAAGGACTATGTGAAAGTTTTTACAGTGCGTCATCCGTGTGTGTTTGCACCTATGTTAGTCCGCTGGTCTTTGGCTTTTGTATCTGATTGATAACGGTGCAGTGGAGAGAAAGAAAGACAAGGACACTGCTGGCCTTTGACAATATTTGACCATGCTTTGTGAATACCACTGCTCACAAAGCAAGCATGGGGACACACTCTCTACCAGACACTCTAAATACAGAAAAATGTTTTCTTCGAACTGTGAAACAGGTGGACAAGCCAGACTATTGTTGAATACTCTTTCATACCACTCTTACACTTCTTTCCTTGTTGTCTGGATGACTGCTATTATCTAGTGAAGAGTAACATTTTAAGCATCCACAGGTGAATGGGAGAGAAAGTTTCACCTGTAGAATGCATTTTAAATCTGAGTAGTATTCTTTATATATTTAATACGAAGGCCGTATTACTGCACCACGCAAAACAAACTACTTTATATCCAGACACATAGATCACATCCACCTCCTTTGTAGACTGTGTAAAGAGAGCAGGGGTCTGACCCCACAAAGTAAGCTTTTAAGCTGGTACAGTGCACTTCAAGTCACTCTGAAAAAGACTGAATAAATATGTCGTAAAGTCATAGTCATATTACTAAAGCCTAAAATCACCTTCACCGTGCTGCTATATATTAACTGCACATTTGCACTTGCATAAAAGCTCATAAGTGCATGATGCACAACGAGGGTGTATTCAAGTCTGCTATTTTTGTTCTTGTTCTGCCAGCATCCACATTCGACATTCATGTTGCGTTAAGTAGGGTATTAATAGAAAGATGTGGTGGTGAATCATTATTCTCAGGCAGTCACATTACTCATCTCATAATGTTTAACAACCATGCCAATCACAATTTTACATGAGGAATATGGAGTGCACTTTGGACTAACTTCTTTAAGTAGAAAAAAAAATCTGTCATGAAGGTGCAGAGTGACAAAGGCAAAAATATACCTACTTCCTCGAAAAAGCTGCAGATGATACCATTAGGATGAATTCACAAAGTGCACATACCGAACATAACTTATTTGTATTTTTTTACTTATATTATTGCCTAATTTGACTCTAAAACAAACAAAACAAAAATTTCCACATAATTGTTTTGCTGTATTCCCTATTTCAGCAATTAATAAAGTAGGATAATTTAGGTCAGACTGTTTCTACCTGCTGAAAGGATTCTACAACTGCCAAAAATGTCTCACCGTGACTCAGTTCATCCTGTTCCTTGGAGAACGAAATGAAATTTTCTCCATGACTGTTTCAAAAATCACCTTTCCTCTTTCTAAATTGAAAATAAAATATATACTAATAATTATTCTCTAAAGCAAAATAGATTGGTTGTCTTAATTTTCATTAAAAACACAGGGACACAGAAGTTTCAAAGGAACAAAAAAAAAGACCTTTTTTTTTGTTTTTCATTTCACCCCCTGTCATTTGATCTTCTACATCAGAAAACAACTGAGCTTTTATCAGGTAGCATTCTGGTTTGATAATCCATCCATTGTTTGATGTCTCTCATTATCATCCTTCAGTGAGACCATCAGTGAATTCACTGGAGCTGTTGATGCCATTTACAGCCTTTTAAGCTCAATTAAAGATATTTAACGCGGACTGTCTGTTCTTAAAGAGCAACCACAGCCAGTGGCACTAGTCGAGATAGAACTTAATTCCAAGATGAGGCCGTTGACTTTTAACCACTTTAAGCAACTGACCCGACCTCTGTCATTAGCATTTTTTCATTATTCTTTTTTTTTTACTTCAGCGATCTCTCCATAAATCGTTATGTTCTTACACATAGTTTTGATTTACAATTACACCACTGTAGGCCTAGTTCACTAGCACCAGCCTCACCGATCTTGCACAGTCTGTACTGTACCAGCCCAAATTACTACTTCCATCACCCATCGCTCACACGTCAGGACATCCTGCCCCTCATTTCTGTGTGGAAGAGAAACAGGGCCAGCGCAGCGGGAATGAGTCTTTCTCTCAAATTGGTGTGCGAGTTCACAGCAGTCTCCCTGTGAGGCCAACGAGTCAGGGGAGGCTGGGTCTGCTGTGTGTGTTGGAGGAGATGGGTTAGAGCCGGAGCGATCACACACTGTCTGTCTCCCTCAAAAACACAAGAAGGAGGGCTGTGTCTGGCTCACTGTGAAGAAGAGGGAGAAGGGGGTGCTGACAGCTCAGCAGAGGGTGGCTGGTGGTGAAATGTGACCTATTTTTAGCTCTGAGTCTGAGCTCCTATTTAAAGATAGGTACTGGGGGTCGGATTGGGGAAAGGGAGGGGGCAGCATCTGCAAAAAAAATGTAGCTCCTATTCAGCCAACACTATTCCCTGGTGTGATGCTGCAGCGTCATAGGGGAACATCTCTGTGTTTGTGTTTTGTCTCTGTAATCTCTGTCCCGTTCTCCATAATTACCTGGCAATTGATTCCCCCCGGAGCAGGGTTTTGGCTTTTAATTTATCTCTATGAATCTGGTATTGGCTCTTGGGTCCTCTGAGAGACCCAGCTGCACATTTCAACCAATCTATATCGCTCCACCCTGTTTGGCCCGGCTCAGCCCAATCCAGCCCAGCCGGCATTCATACAAGCCTTTTGTCCCCTTCCTATTTTTATTTTTACTTCATCGGTGCCCAGCAGGCCACCTCTTGAGGTGGGACAGAAGCAGACAGAGACAGAAAGTGGATGAGAAATCGAGCCATCATGTTATCCTCTGCTCCATAAAGCCTCTGTTCTTCCTCTGACTGTAGATGGATTGCTGTGTAGATCACTGCAACCAATGGCCAGTGCACTATATTACATTTATTGCCCCCTTTTTTCCTCCCTGTCTCCCTCCCTACTCTTCACGTGGATATCGGGGATGGAAAGAAGGACAGGGGTAGTCAGAGTAGAGGTGCATGGGGAGGAAGGTGGGGGTGACGATTCGACACAGTGAGACAAGACTAACAAATTAGTCAAAGTGACAGGGAGTTTTATGAGGTCTGCTCTTGTGAGGCGACTGCTGCTCTCTCCTCTCTCTCCCTCCCGTTCTCTGGGCCGCAGGGACAGCATGCCGGGGTCGTGTACATGTGTGTGTGGTACATGTTTGCACGCTTGAAAAAGGAGAAGAGCAGTGGAAGAAGCGGCAGGAAAAAAGGAAGGCGAAAGGATGCATTGAGAAGGTGTTAGGCAGCTGGAGGGGTAGACAAAGTCAGAAGGGAGAAATAATGCATTTACTGTACGAGAGACTCAAGGATTAGAAAACAAGCAGACGTTCAGCCTTGCAAGTTTGCTTCTTTTTACATTGCAAAAATCATTGTTGAAGGCATAAACAGTTGCCTACAAGTACCTGGATGTTCCCTGTCTGTCTGTCTACACTGCATTTCAATTCTTGCAAAGCTATATTTAAACAAGTTTCTCAGCTATCCGTTATATAATGTATTATCCTTTTCTAGTTGTACTTGCATTTTGTCACCTTTTATTGTTTTGTCTTCCTTGAGACTACAGGTGTATGTTTATGTAAAAAGTTGCTTTGTCAGGCACTTACTGCGTGCATTAGCCACTTGATAATAGTAACAGTTCATACACAGGGTGAAGTTTATCATACAGGATAACATCTTAAGGTGAGAATATTATCTTCTTGATATAATAAAACAGTCACACTACAGGACACACAAAGACCATAACAGATTAGGACCCTTAGGTAAGACTAATCAGCAGTCAGTTTACATTCTGGATTTTTTTTTTGTATCGTTATCCTCATTAATGTGCATCCCTAATTAAATGAAAACATCAAGTAAATAAAATGTTTTTTTCCTTATTAAGCCATTATGTCAAATCTCATTTGCGATAAAATGTTTACACAAACTTTCATGCAAATTTGAAGCTATTTAAAAAAAAAAAATCCCCAAAATGCAAATGTGTCCATAAACTGGTTTGGAGGAAATAATCTACCAAGCAGCAACGTAGGCTACATTACACAGCAGAACACTCTGTTTTTGCTTTCCAGATAAAATGGCTGTATTGGCATTTTTCATGGGTGAGACATAAATCCGCCTCCCCATCAGTCCACTCTACCTGTTATACCACATATGTTTGAGGCATATGGCAGACACAGCAAACAGCTGATCAGTCATTGGAGTTAAATGTGTGCTACATCAGAATGGAAAAAGGGTGTTTTCATTTCTTTTATGTGCATTTACTCCTTGAAAAACAACCTTAAGCATTAGAGAGAGAGAGAGAGAAAAACAGTTGCAAAATTTGGGAAGTGTATTTTTTCCTTCTTCTTTTTAAAATTTTGCTTTTCCCATAAACAATTATATAAACACATCCGCTGTTTCATAGTAACATACTGTGCATACATCACTGAGTTTAAAACCTAACCCACAAGGTTAAATGCAGAAAAAAGCCCTGCATGCAAACAAAAAAAAAAAAAAGAAAAAAACAACTAGTCCCTCCCTAGGAGCATCTATCAAGCCACAAGGCCAAAGTACAAATGTTTCTGAGTCAGGCCAGGGAAACAGCTAAAGTGGCTCACAGTATAAAGAGGAGTGGGAGAATAATAATAAGTGGAAGGTAATGACACACCATGCATCTGTCAGATTTATGAGTGTATATCCCGCTCTGCTTTTCTCATATACCTGGCGGCCAGGTCTGCACTTCAGCCCATACACACCACAGCGCTGACGAGAGGACTCAGCAGTGAGCAATCACAGAGCACAGAGCGAAGGGGAGAATAAAGCTGGACTCACTCTGCGACAGACTATGACAACATCCAACAATCGAGCACTAAGGGCAAAGAGCCTACGCATACACACAGTAGATGAACAGTATGACACAGAGGCATTTGACAAACACATGCAGGGAGGAGTTCAGAGCCATTTTAATTTAAGACAGCACAGAGCACAGGCTGAGAGGAAAACCAAATATAAATACTAGTATACGTAGATATATAGATGAATTTAGTCGTTTTGTGCCTTTAATGGAATAAATGCAAATGTTAAATGCTTGATCTCTTATTTGAAAACACTGTGAAGTTCTTTTCTCCTCAGACACGTTTACTTCTTTATTTTTATGAAGTCGACACATCCAGATTTGATTCTAACCTAATACTTCACTGTAAGAGGTATTTAAACACAGCGAGACAGGACAAAACAGAATATTTTCTAAAGCAGCAAATGCATTTAACATATGTTAAGCTTTAGATTTTTTTTAGTTAATTCCTAGTAAAATACAGGCTTAAAGATGTTTGCCGAAATTAATATATTTGTCTGCAAGTAGTCCTAAAAAAAAAAAAAAAAACCATAAAACCACGAGGAAAAATAATCAGAATTATTAAATAAACAAAATGAACAGACAAAAAACCCATATGTCTTTTCATTCAGTTAGCTTGATATATTATACTTGGAAAATATGTATGTAGCTTTTGGATTATTTTATCGAGCCATGTGTCTTCTTTCGCTTTTGATTTGGCACTGGACAGATGGTTTTAAGACAATATTGTCGTTTTGTTTTGGGCAAGACTGTGCATTTAGAGTAAAACATGAATGCGCTCATTTCACTTAGGAGTTTTTGGAGAGTTTTTATTCCGGTTTTGCTTTCACCACTGAGTAGTACATGTTTGTATCTTGCCAGAAAATGTTACAAGGGAAAAAAAAAAAATTGTTAAATAACCAAGAAGCACATTACAAAAGAATGTAGCAACATATTGAATCATGTTAACAGATTTTAGCGTTGATGTTTTGCTGTGTTCAGATATTGATTCTCCGAGACAGGAGACAAAAATCATATGTCGTCTTACAGATACACAGGCTGATAATATTAGTTACTTATCACGCTCGCACAAAGCCACAACAGACACACACCAGCAGACACTTATAGGCGGCTGAGAGTGATGGAAGGCAAGATCATGAAGATGCTCATCAAACAGAGACTATCATAGTTAAATGGTCTCATAAATACACACTGCAGAACAAACGCAGAAACAAAATAGCTATAATAATGAAACAGAAGATGTATTGTAATGAGCAGTAAAGGGCTGTTATTATACACAGAAATGCATGCATGCATGTTGATAACCAAGCACGCACACACACACACACACACACGCACACACACACACACACACACACACACAAGAATCTGTATTTACTCACTTACAAACAAATGCATGCACGCATTCACATTCACATTCACATGCATGCCGTGGGACCTGGGCTGAGATGCCTTCAGACACATACTATCACATGCACTCACACACACACAGACACACACACACACACACACACACACACACGCACACACACACACACAGCCCTGGAATTGTGTTCCAAGACAGCGTTAGCACAGAAGGCTGTTTGCGAAAATGATCACATCAATCGAAGTGATAGATAAAAGACTGGGAGCAATTGATAAAGTGCCACAATTATTTGGAAGATGAATGGCTGAATTTGCTTTTGAAATTGGACTGGATCTCAGTGCAATGGAACAGAACTCATCATCATCAATGAGCCTGCCGTTAGATTGCTTTCTGTCACAACCCAATATCAGCCCGGACAATTGGATCCATCTGCCAAATGGGATCAAATAGACCTACTCGCACAACATCAGAGGTGATGTATAGTGACCATGTGTAAAACATATTACACTGCAAATGCACAATACATCATGTGTATGTTGGTTGTGTGTGTTTGGGCATAACGTTTGTCATCAATGTCCATAAGTACGCTCGATAGAAATGATTTCAGATACATTAAACGAACACAAGTAGGACATAGAGGGAAATACTAGCAAGGACTGCGAGGACTCAAAAAGGGAGGGAGGAAAAAAAGAACAAAAAACCTCCCACAAATGCCTCAAATGAACCCACCAATTCATATAATATTAGGACGATGATTATAAAGACCTACTTGTAGGTAAAGGTGGAGTCAAAGGCAGGCTTTTACAGTCGGGAGAGGAATCATTTCCTCACACCTTCCAACAACGCCCTGGTTCCAGGATATTTTTCTTTTATTATTATTATTTAAAAGAATATTTGCAAAGTTGCAACTCGTAAAACTTGCACTATCGTATCACATAATTTATTTAAGCCTATAAATCCTTTGGCTTTTGCAGTTATACGCCTCATAATGATGCATTGGTTAACACGGCCTGAATATTTGAGCCACATAAAAATGGTAATAGATTAAACCAGAGGAGTGTACAGAGCTGCAGTGTGAACTGTGTGTGTGGTTGTGTGTGTGTGGTTGTGTGCATGTGTGTGTGTGTGTGTGTGTGTGTGTGAGAGAGAGAAAGAGAGAGTGGAGCTATCAGTAAAGAAGTATTACTGCAGCTTACACAAGCCTTAGCATACAGAGGGGAGCATCAGAATGCACTGTATCCTCCTTGCATGCACATGCACAAAGCAACAGAAGAGGGACAAACACAGCAGGGGGCTTGAAGAAAACACACTAAGTAATGTATTGTGCTGAGAGGGAGGTGACAGGGGTCTGACGATACAGAGGAAGTGTGTAAATGGGCCACTATTAAGAGAGAGGAAAGCTGAATTATTGTGTATGGCCGTGGATGTGCCCAGAGAAAACATTTTTGCACCTAAAATTAGTATCGTGCCTTTTCTTTCTTCACAGACTAGAACACCTGTGGCATCTACTACATCTAATACACACTATAAATCACACACACATCTGCTAGTACCTGTAAATCTGTCAGCGAGCACAACACTGTAGTTATGTCGTTATTCACTGTACTTTTTTCAGTGTGTGTCTGTGCGTGTTGTTTTGACAGACTTGTACAAAATGTATTATTACTTCTCTGTGTATTTTATAACTTTGTAGATGAGATTGTCTTTACATACGTGTCCTGCATGATTTTGTTTTGAAAGAGTCAGAATTAATGGAGGTAAAGGCCAGCTATAGCTGGCTAAATCAATAACAGGTAAAAGTAACTGAAATGTAATTAAAGTTTTCCAAACAGACATATACTCATACAGACGCCTACACTGTTCCTTCTTCTGCCCACATTTGCAATAAAATGAGCTTCTTTCTGCTCGTCTGTGAGGGAGTATGTGTACACTGCATCCTGATATACTCTTCACCATCACATCCTGTCTTTTTTTTAAAACTCTCATTGTCTCTGTCAACCTCAAGCACGCAAAAATGCCCGCATACACATACACAGGTGTGTAGGTATGCATGCGCCCCCACACACACACACACACTCTGCTCCTGTGTGGTCATTGTCTAGGGGAGCTCTGTGGGGACCTGTGCTGTCAGAGAGCAGACCACACAGTGTTCCTGGTCCCTGCTCCACCTGCTGTGACAGCTAATTAGGCCCGGCCTCAAAGGCTGGCTTGTCTGGGTGCTGGAGTGGGTGTCGTGGCATGGCATGGCAGGGCATGGCACAGGATGGCATGGGGATAGCTTGGCCAGCTGATGAGGTGCCCTGCCATGTTGTCCGGGGACACACTTAACCCGGGAACACCCACCACTACAGCGGTGTGTTCTTGTCTTCGTTAGGCTCCCCTTCAGTCATTAATTATGCTCACGCACTTCTATTAGTCCTCCATTTAGGCTAATCAACAAGCAAGGCCCTCTGCTGACATCATTAGCTCTCATAATAAGCAGCACTATTTGGGGAGGGGCCCTTCAAAGCCATTTGTGAGCATTAACCCTTCCTCGACAGTAATGAGCCATCCTTATCTTGTGGTGCACCTCAGGGCCTTTTGTCCTGCTCCTGTTGTCCGACACCCTCCCTTCGCCTGTTCTTGCACTGCTGTCATTAGGAGACAGCAGTAGCTAGCACCAAAGCTGTGGTACCTCCAGGCAGACAAGGAAGCTTAAATAGCATGGCAGGAAGTTAACATTGCAAGGGGGGCAATGTATTTTTGGGAGGGTTGGGGATCAAAGGCGCTGAGGAAATGGGATGAGACAGGACAGTCTAAGCCCTTTGGGTGTGTGTGTTTCTTTGAGTGTGTGTGACTCATATTAGATATGAGGAAAGCGAGCAAACACAGGTTGGAGATGGTGACAGGGAGCTCAGCCATTTGCCTGGACCAGCGAGGAGCAGGGGAGGGGAGCGCGCTGCCCTGAGCGGATGTACAGCCTCCTGGGGTTTGAGCTGCTGTTCGGACTTGAAAGTAAAAGCACAAACACCCACTCACACCAGGGTGTACGGATGGTAGCTCCCATTTGCCAAGTCTATATTATCACATCCACAACACAAGTCCAAATATGCACACTGCATGCACACATATAGTATGGCAGGAGATTACTGTTTATACATATTTTTTAAACATACATTTTATCTCAGCGACTTCATTTACATGAACAAAATATTCCATATTTTGACAAATTCCTTTAGTCAGAAAATGTCAAATATGGAACGGTGGCTAGAACCATTTGCGCTATTTTGATTTGGTACATAAAATAGAAAATTTGACATTAGTAGCAGGTTTGTTTGACCACACAAACACAGTGTCAGTCTTTTATTCGCTCAGCTCCCTCTTGAAAAGGTCAACTTTACTGTATTTCATCATATTCAAAACATACTGATAGCCAAGTCTTTCATAATGTTGAAACGTTGTTGTGTTTGTCCATGTACACCTGTGCATGTCCTAGCTTTAAACTCTCTTGGGTAGTTCATTTATGTACAGCACAGAGACCTGAAATAGACTGTGTTGCAAATTGTGATTAAAAATCTAATGTCATGTTCAAAGGATGCATCTACACTTCACTAACCTTAACCACCTTCAGACAGAAAATAGTGTATTTCAGAATATATACTAATGACTACTGTAGACAGTGTTGTACATAAAGCTGGAATTGTATACACCTGCCTTTATATAGAATCAAATTTACACATTTCATTTTTGAGCATCACAGATGTATGTATACACACTCAGCTCCGCCTCCATCCATATTCATATGATTTACATGAAAATGTAAATGGTGTGAGTAGTCATCCACACAGGGCAACATAAAAGCATTGATGCATTTACATTAAAGACGCGCAGTCACTTTGAATGAACGGGCATGGTATATGACTGTCTCATCTATAGTTTAACATGTCCACGGTAACTAGTCACCTGTGGAATATGGCTGAGAGCAAAGAAGTTAGTGATTGTAGTCAGCTTTAGGGAACAAAGGGCACTGTTAATAATTCACCACATGAGAACCATGAACTATGCTGAAAATCAGCGAAATGGGCAAGAAGAGAGCAACAAAGTCAGAGAAACCTTCATTAGACTCATGTGTTCAGCTTCAAGTTGACTCTGAAGGCACAATCCTACCCAATTACTGCATCCCAAAATGTGTGCGCGGGGCAGTGGGTAGCCGTCTGTACTTTACTTATTAATCCCTGCCAGGCGTGTTGTATGGTGTCCTGATTGACTGTTCATGGTGAAAAATTAATTTAATCTCATTCTTCTCCTCTGTCTTGCTCAGTTTCTTTGTAACCATTACTGACCAGTAACTAATTTTTCCTGTCGTCTGAGCCGTAGACGGGTGTAATTCCACTGCTGTTCTCTCAGGCTGAACTGTAAGTTTAAATAATATAACTATGTTGGCGGAAGCCATGTGGGCAGTAAGCTGTGCTCCACTTTTGATGTACAAAGTAAGTTAAAAGTTGTCATGTTGGTAGAAGTAATAATTTTCCTCTTGCAGAGGATTTGTCAGAATAAACATACAAACTGCAGAGAGATTGTGAGGAAAAGTAACTATGGTGTACTGTGTACAATGTCGAAATATGTTAGCATACCTTTATTTGTTTGTTTGTCTTGTGAATCATTGAGTTCATTTTGCTCATTTGGAAGCTCAAAACAAACAAACAAACATATGCACATAATCATGCATGCACACATTGTAATTTGTGTCAAGAGAGGTTTGGTGTGAAAAGGGTTAACACACTATTTTCTAGCTCTTATCGGTGCTTGTAAAAGGATAAGGAGAGGAAAAGTGAGAAATAGAGGGAGGGGGAGCAAGAAAATGCCATTTGGGGGGAGAGCCAAGTGGGTCTGCTAAACGAGTGGATTCTTATGCAAATACATGCTAATTTATGCGCACAAGGCAGTGGCAGCGCCCAAGGCTGCTTTGATTGGCAGTTGCAGGTCTGTGTGTGCTGAGGAGGGACGCTTGGCTTCGGGTGCTTCTGTAAAGTTGGGCACGGCTGCCTCTCCATGTTCTACATGCTCTGGATCCACCGACTGCACACGTCTGTAGCCTAGCCTCTCCACTGGACTAGTCGCAGCAACCAGCCAGGCTCCTATCCAAAAAACTCTCCACACTCCAAGAGCTCAGCTCAGCCAGCTCCAATTCCTTCATGGCTGGAAGCAGCCAGGGCATCATTATAAAATCAATGCCCCAGCTTCATCTTGCCTAGCTGTGTGTGTGAGCAGGAGGGGCAGCGTTCTGGGCTTGTTTGTGTTGATTCTAGGGGGTGTTTGTGAGTGGCAGAACAGCGGAGGCACCGATTCAATGCTCTCCACGCTCACTAATGGGCTGACAGAGAGGCTCTAGGTCAGGGCCTCCCATTACTTCAGGAGGGAAACTGGCTAAATGAATAGGAACCTGCACCTAGCTACCACCCAGAGGAAATGTAAATGCCATTTGTTTCTGTGGCAAGGTGTTGTCATGCAGAGCAGTGGTACATCTTGATAATGTAAACATAAATTCCTGAATACGGTGATGCCAGAGTAATTGGGTGGCTGCTATTTATCATTTTTTTGGCAGTTTTTGTTTTGTTTAGCCTTTTTTTTCCAAGGCAGGCGAACGAAAAACAAATTTAGCTGGGCGAGGATGAAACTATTACTCTGTCTATTACTCATTCACACAGACCCCCAGGCCAATAGAAAAACACTTGGAAATCACCAACATAAAATAGAATATGTTACCCAAAAATATAGTGCATTTTATGCTACCTCATAAATATACTCTGTCATGATGAGGTTCTTGGAAAGAAACAATGGATGCATTTTTTACTCCATTTCCATAATATATACATATGGTTATACTCATACATGTGTTATAAACATCTCATTCTAATGTGCAATCATCCTTGTCTCACACACGAGGACACACTTACCCGTACACACAGATACTACATGCTTGTGTACCCACATGACTGATGATTCCTGCCTTTTTCCCAGCTTTTCACATGTGCCAAAACAAATTGGGTGTTTTTAAGGTCTGCAATTATACCCTCTGCAGAGTGTAGGCAGTGAAATTACTCGGTTGGCACCCCCAGCACCCCAATCCCACATTCCCTGCCTACCCTATCTCAATGGGAAATAAAGCAAAACCATTTAGACAGATCTGGAACAAACGCATCCAGACCTTTTGTTTGTCACACCTGGGGACTGCAAATGGATTCTTATCATACAGTAGATTGAAAATTATTTACACCAGCTTCCCTCTCTTTCCAAATATTACAGTCATTGTGGCAGCCATCAAGTGGCCATATATGTTCCCATGTTGTCCTCACTCAACTAATCTCTCTTCTCATCACCCATCATACGTTGCCTGACATTGACTTTTGAACAAGCGCACATGCCATATGCATATTTTACTGCCCTCCCTCCATCACAGTAGAAGCAATGAATAATACATCTTTTATTATATTATTGCAAGAGATTTGTAACACTTGAAAGAGAATGGTATATGCAGTTTATCTCCCTGCATGAAGAACACAAGGTGCTTCCGTAGTGTCTGTCCGTGTCACTGCGTGAAACAAAAAAGAGAAGAGAACAGAAGACACAAGCTTGTGTGACCTGACAGTCCGTCAGCTTCCTGGGGCAATTATTTTCCCGACTGAGAGGTTGGATGCTGAAGCTGGTGACGGCCTTCGTGCATTTCCACTCACTTAAACAAAGGGATACATCATTTTTAAGAGATCTACATGTACATTGTGTTACTTTTCAGCTCTGTGTATGATGGCAGCAGCTGATGTTGGCAGACCATATAGTATGTGTGTATTAATGTCAGTAGGCAAATATATAAGCTGTTGTGACATCCCAGCTCTGACTTGAGTTGTGTTCCAGAAGAAAAAATCTGAAGATATTGACAATGCCTCCAATAACAGCATTAAACATACAAGATATGATCACTGCGCTCCACATTTTTCAAGGCTTTTTGTTAAATTCCCTAACCTTTCAAGACCTGGAAATTATTACACTCATTCCCCATATTCTGCAGACCTGTGTAGAAAATCTGGCATTATTAAAATCCACCCTTAATCATCAAGCGCCTTTGTTTTGCTGCCGCAGCTATGGTCCATTTTGAAATTTAATTTCCTGAAGTAGAGGGTCGAGAGCTGATGCCATTTTAAATGGAATAATTGAAGTGTTTTTTTTTTTTTTCCCTGCACGTGTGCGTAGCGGTGTTTGTCGTCAGCCTGCCTTGTCCTCTTAGAGATTGAAGGGTGAAAGCACGCAGAAGGCCTGCAGAAAGCCCTCCAGCTTCTATCGTTTAATTTGATGAGGAGGCGTGAGGTGAGCTAGAAGAGGAAATACATCTCGCTGTTGCTGTATGCCACTTGAGAGCTCATTCACTGCCTGGGGCTATTGACCACACCATGTCAGGTTCTGTGGTAGAAATGCGTCCCCACACAACACTTAAATTGCATTTGGACCTTGGCTGGGGTGAGCAAATGCCTAGCCAGAAATCAATGGGAGGATACAAGCCTCGGTGGACATGAGAAGGCGTTAGCTTTCATTTCAACTATTGATGAATGCCAGGTACATCTTATCAAACTACTGTAGCACAAGGAGTTTTTGTGGACTGTACACAAGCGGGATTGGAGATGAGGTGGATTTTCAGAACATACGCAGAAGTTTGGATATTCCACTTGTAAGTGTTTTTCTACTTTTAGGCCACAGTTTGCACATCTTGAGAGAGATGGGTTAAATGTTTAAAAAAGAATAAGTAGATGGATAAATAAACATTGTATCCCAGCCTTGCTTCGCTGATCTGTAACTAACTGGATAGCCATTAAGGTTTAAAAATCCCAGAGTGTGAAACAGACTGGAACACATTGAGCTTCAGCTCAGCAGAATAGATTTTCATTTCCTTAATCAACTTCCTTATTCATCCCTTTTTTTTTTCCAAGGAATTAATATAGATCAGTGTTAATGGGAGCCAAATACGTGAGTGGCAGCATGTGGAGAGCAGGCTCAGTGGAGGAGAGCAGGCTTTTCTCCTTCACCAGGAGCAGCATCTGTTGCTCCCCTGCTCCAATGCTATTTACAGATAGCTGCCATTATTTACGCCTGATGAAATTCTATCCAATCCACACTGTTCACAGAAACACGGACAACACAAGCTCTTAACAAGAAAGTATCTCAGTGAGGCTTGTCAGTCAGTAAATGTGGTTTCTGCTCAGCACTGGCTAAAACAAACACAAAAAAACCAACTTGTTGCTCTGTACACAAGGCTCAAAAGGATGAATAATGCTTGTTGGTAGGGGGCAAATGGCAGTGCACTGGCAGCATCACAGCAGAAAGCACACACCTGCACGAGGAAGAACAGGCACTAATCGAAATAATACCTTATAAAGTGTTGTGTTTTTTTTTACTTTAAAACTGGCATATAATTGTAACATAATCTAAATGGATACACCTAATTATCCTCTGCTGTCACAGTTGAAAATTTACTAACTTGAGGAGCCCCATTAGGGAATATATGTATTGTTAGATAAGGATTACACAAGGCCCTTAGGACAAAATTGTCTCCTCACCATGTTACAGTCCCTCTCACTTGGCCACCAGAACGACGCATTATGTACACCTAATACTGTCCCTAAACCCCAGATAAATCCCTGAAAAGTTTGATGTGCCAGCTTTTCAGCTGTAGGCGAGGTGGGCGAGTGTTATTTTTCAAGTGAAATAATGCACTGTGAATATTCTGCGCAAGTGAATTTTTTTGTGGGTTTTAAAAAATCATATTCTTCCTGACTTCACAGAAGGAGGATTTACTTGTGTGTGTGTGTGTGTGTGTGTGTGTGTGTGTGTGTGTGTGTGTGTGTGTGTGTGTGTGTGTGTGTGTGT
>JAPTYQ010000018.1:44365618-44392252 GCA_029814465.1 Ostorhinchus cyanosoma
CAGCCTGTTCTAATGACAGTCGTAAAAGGGTTAACCCAAGTCTAATCTTGAAACATGCTTAAAACTTAATGGTTTATTGTTTAATTTAATGCGATGCAATTTGCCTCCATATGTGACAGTGTAAACATATTCATGTCCCCATTGCATGACTAATACTGGATCAAACACAGATGCCTGTTAAGTTCAGCAAGTTAACTCCCAGACCCGACGTGATAGGCTGTTGAACCTGATCTTGTGGCAGACCATGTTTAAGAGTGAATAAATATTTGAGGTTTTGTGTGGCGGGGGGGTAATAGGTAAATCTACCGTATGCGTCTGTACCGCTGTATGCGTTTGTATGTTTGGTTCTGTTCTCTGTCGCTGTGTGTAAATGTGCGTCTGTTTAGGTGACTGCACAGGAGTTTGTGGCGGTTATGTGTTTGTGTGTGTGTATGCCAATCTCTTTGGCTTGTGGACAGGCGTACACTGATTTAATCACTCCCCAGGCAGAGTGTGGGGGAGGCAGAGGAGGCTGTGAGGCAGATAGGAACAGACAAACGCGACAAGGCAAAAGAAGGAGAGAGCATGCACACCCCGCGGGCCGGCTCTGCTGAACAATAAATAAATGCTTGTACGCACACCACACCAAATGTACACCTACACGGACACACGTACGTACAGTTTCAACCTTTATATACGGCAAAAGCAAAGCCTATGCCTGTACTTGCATGTGCATCTCCACACCTACTGTATATATGTGTTTGTGAACGTGGATGTGGTTAAATACATGTAACCTTGCATTTGTGTGCCTTTGCAGTACAGGTGCACGCACTTTTTATACATTTAGTCACAAACACTGAGGTCACTAATGGACAACAGGGTGGTAATGGGCATGGCAGTACAGGTTGTTCTGTAATCTCATCACACTTAACTCAATAAGGTAAAGGTCAGTATGCTCCCTAGTTATACACCCTGTCCTCGCTTTGACCTGCTGAGAGACAGGAGGCATGGCATTACAACCTGAGGGGCTCTGATGGAGGCTGCAGGACCACAGTTACACACTACCTCCAAACCTCGTGTCCGTTTCCAGTTCGTCCTGCACAAGGCGATTAAAATAGGAATGAAGTACAGTCATGTGCGCTACTAAAATTAGACATTTCTTGAATAATGCGTTCAGCACAAGGGGTCTGTAAATAGCCCTTTTTGTTTGCCTGTTATGCCTGTCCGCATTCACTTAGTTGAAAGATTTAGAGTAACACACAATTTGTTCTGAGAACATCACCAGAAATGCCAAAAGACCATTTCTGTCTCCCTTTGTACGTTCCTGCCTCCCTCATCTCTTACCTTTTGCTCTTTATCCCATACAGTATGTTATATTAACACCAACCCCTCTCTCCGTCTCGACTATCAGTTCATTTCTCCGGCGAGAGGAGCGTAAAATAAAACAAAACGTAGAACAAAGATTTGCTAAATTACTAATTTCCTGCTTAAAACGCTCATTGTTATGTTTGATTCATTCAGCGCGAAACGGATAACAAGTGAACAATAACCAAAAAAAAAAAAAAAAAATCTCAATGTAACATCCATGAAACCAGAATATTCTTTTCCTTGTCTCCCTATCTGCCTTTCTCTCTCTCTCTCTCTCTCTCTTTCTCTCTCTCTCTCAGCAGGGAGATGGTTGACGCTGGTGTCTGACAGAATCAGATCATGTGATCAATCAGAGAACAGCAGTGACAATGAGAGCTGACAGATGAAAGATTCTATATCACACATTCACACGTGTCGACACATGCAACGGAAACTGCGAACTTGAGACAAACAGTAATTAAGTCAGTATTTTCTGTAAAAGACATAAACATAAATATATAAATACAAAAAAAAAAATCAGGTAAGTGGAAAAAAGGCTGTAAAAATGTCATCTCCGTGAGTCTGGGATGTCTGACATGGCAGGCTTGTAGGTGTGGGAAGGAGCTTAAAGAGTGACCTGGGAGTCTCCCGGTGAAATGCCTCTAATCAGCCCCAGGGGATAACATCCTCTCTGGGCTCTGGCTGAGCTGGGAGCCGGGGGCAGGCACACGGCAAGTCTGACAGACTCCTTTCCCAGAGATCAATACCCAGACTCCTTTTTAAGTGTGACATGTTGAGAGGCAGACAAGGAATTTTACTTCTGAATTCCCAACGAGGAGGGTTTTTTTTTTTTTTTCCTTTTTAGATTTTCTGTTGAAATTGCCTGACATATAGTAGGTGTGTCAGCATCAGTAAGTGGTTTCGGCTGTTGTGTTGCTTTGAATTACATCACCCTTATCTTCATTAGGGAGTGTGAAAAGGGGGAACCTGTTCATCTTCAATATGTGCAACAGTGATGCGACTTGTGTGTCATTACAGTTGCATATTGGATCAACCTGTGAAATTCTTAAAACTCACACAGTGACATTTGTGTTTTTTCATCAGTTTACTGTGTGAATGGTTTCCTAATCACTGGTTTCCTACAGCCCACACCATATTTTGTGAGTGTACAGTATCTATTAGACTACAGTATGAAACAGATTATTCTATGTGTCTCATTTGAATGAAATCAAAACACAGACCTTAAGTTTAATATTTGTGTTAATTGTATAATACTGTTATAATACTTTCCGTACTATATCTATCGGTATATTAGGTCATTTATCAGCAAAATCGACCAATGAATGAATGTATATAAACTAACAAACTCTATAGCAGTTTTTCTGTTAATGTCCTGTGAGTTTTAACATTCTGATACTCATATTTGTTGTCTTACATGGCAAATAAGCAGTACCCATCTGGTTCGCCAGTAGGCAAACTGTATAAAAGTCTTTGCCAACACTACCTGATTCAGGCCTGCATGTTTCCCTGCATAACTATCTCTGCCATCCATTCCATCTGACATCTGGCACCGGCTGACTGGGCACAGCTCAGCCCAGCTCGGCTCCATAGCTTTAGGGGAGGTCAGCGACTGGGGGCTGAGCGCTGGGGCCGTCAGGGAGGTTGTTCTGCATATTGAGCAGCCTGATTAGGCAGAGGAGCACAGAGGGGCTCCAGCCCATGCGGGCCAGTGGGGAGACAAGCGTGACGGCACACAGCCCTACAGCTTCCTGCCATCACTGCCCAGGTACCCAACAACTCGAAGCTCTTCTCTCTCTGCATGGGAGATGAATCAGTGAAAACTCTGCTTCTATCCCTACAATGACTATCACCAACAAGCATCATGGACCAGTCTACTCGGGATAAATGTTTATTTGGGCCAAATTGCAAACAGACTCAATGCACGGTTAGCAGAGGATAGTGGATTGTACAGATTAGTCACCAGGGTAATGGGCATCTATCCGTGGTTACTAAATGTCTTCATGTTGCAAAAAGTGCGGAAGGCAAGAGAAGAGAAAATGCATACATTTTCATACTTATAGACAGGACGGCATATTTTACTTGTGAGTGATGTGTCTTCTAAAACACTGTCCCTATAGTAAGAGGGAAATGATAAAGATAATGAGCCTGTGACAAGGCTGGCTCACATCGAGCCCAGCACAGCTGACTGCCCAGAGCAATGCATCCACTGCTCTGCCTCCATGGACATGTTGCCAGTGTGACAGATAATTTGCGTAATACCTCTCTATTCCACCTCACCCTAGCACTCCATCTCACTGCAACACCTCGTGCAAAAAATCATCAGCATCTGCATGGAACGTGCCCAGGTGCATTATGGTAACTGATGAGTGTTATCACGGTAAAAAATAAAAGCAGAGACACGTAAATCAACCAGTGATTGGGGAAATCATTGCTGCAACACAGGCATAGGGTTTATGAAGCATCCCTGACGTACACTGATTACTTCTGATTCTCTCCGCTGTGTCTTCTTTTCCCAATGAGGTGAACAATGGGGGTGGGTGACTTGAAACAGGCGCTCGAATATAATGGCTAATATGAAAATAGATCTGCAAGGGACAACACTGGGTCTCTCATGTCATTCCCCACAGCTCGTTGTTGTTTGCACTCTTGTCATGCACAGACATGTGTGCAAACACATATGTCCACCAACATGTGCCGACGTATACTCTATACATGTTTACGCACCTACGTATATATCCTGACACCAACAAATTAGGGAGAGGAAGGAACCCAACAGTGCCAAGAGCAAGAGAAGGAGAGAAAGAGAGCAAGAGCAGGAGAGATAGAGGGGTCAGCCATCCGCTGAGATGATAATGAAAGAATAATAATAGAGTACAGGATGAAATTACTGAGCTTTACCCACAATATCTTCTCTCATTAGCGCCAGCACTAATGTTGCCGTTTATGCTTGTGTTCTACACCAGCTCCCCCTAATTAGGCGTGGGCTTCTAAAAATAAACAGCAAACTAAATAGTGGCGTGAAAGTACATGCAAATCTGTTGATGTACAGGAATAATGGTGGCTGGGTAGAGGAGGGTTGGGGTGGGGATTAGTGGTGCGCTGCAGACTAAAGTAATTGAGTTGGGTAGTGTTGACACCCAGACGCAGTCAGAGTGCCCATGTTGTGGAACGTGCTACGAACGTGTGTGTTACAAGGCTCAGTCGGCATTTGTTTTGTGCGGCTGGTGTCACCGTAAAGGTGTTAGCTCAGGATAAAAGGCTGGAAAGGATGCACAGATACTAATCCCTGGGTTACTTTGAATGAGGGGAGAAGGGTGGAGTCTTCCTCCTGTGAAACAGTGTGGACAATCTGTTGCAACACCTGAGCAGGGCACAGCACAGGCAGAGCTCGAACGTAGGGCTTGGCACAGCAAGGACAAGAGACAAGCATTCCTCAGATGCAAAACAAAAGAAAATTCAAATTATGAAAAAAAAAATCAACATACTTATAGCAATACTCATAACTGTGTTGAGGTTTACATCCAAAAAGGCAGGATATGCCAAGTCAAACACTCCTAAACCGAATGTTCATGGATGTTTACTGTGCCTCAGGTAGCATGTGTTTAGCCTGTAGGAAACCACAGCACCCTGAAGAGCCCATTCAAACAAAGAAATTACAAGTGCCACACAGAAAGGGCACCTTTTACACCTTTTTTTTTTTTTTTTTACCATGAAGAGACACTCATACATTCTGCTGCTTTCCTCACTAAATCTACTGAGATGAATTTACCATAACAAAGACTTTGAACCCTAACAGAACAAATCCAAATTCAGTGGCTCTCAAATGAAATCCAATATAAATGAAAATGGGGTATAATGTTGACAGTTTTATGATATGTGGAAGATAAGCTAGAATATACAGTGGCTTAGAGCAATTTTCACTCCAAAGTGCCTGTTTAAGAACGGCAGGGGCAAAGTAGGGCCAGACTCATCTTGATAATTCCTTTCTTAGCCGTGTCACTCCAGCTTTAGGACTTACAGGAATTCCTTGCTCTCTTGACATTGCCTTGATTTTTTTCTTTTTTTTTTCTTTCTGTGGTATTTATCATACGCTTTCACCTTCACTGAAATGGATTTCTACCATAAACTGAGCCTGTTTTCACAAACATTGCCGACTTATTCAAGGTGTGGATGTTTGGACACTGGGCGGTTATGGTTAGAATCTAGTTTAGTGTTTAGTGTGTGAGTTCTTCTTTTTAAAATAGTAGTTCTGAGACCTGAGGCTGCAGACCAGCATAGTGATGAAAAAAACAGAGACGATGTTATACTTTATACAGTACCTGCAGCAAAGTTTACTTCCTGACAAGGTTCTAACTGCAATCTATGAATTTTTAACAAATGTAGGTCACCAGTACTAACCAGTAACCAGAGTTCATCATAACACATTTCAGGAATATTTTATTTACCAGTAAATCAAAGTAAGATACAACCTCAATGCATTTTTCATTTCATTTTGTTTACATGCGCACCCACTTTTTCCTCATTCACCCTTCTTTGTCACTCACTGTGTTTTTCTTATGATCAAACTCAGTGTCAAGACTTATATTCATGTTGAGAGGTTAACAGAAAGTGACAGATCTTACCTGGGTCAAAACAGGAGAACTAGCAACCATTTCATCTTCTCGTATTTATACTCGAAAGGTGTGGAAAAAATATAATATGAGCAAAATACAGCAATTGCTTAAAGGCACTTTGGCTTTTCCTTCCTTCAAGGCTGTCTGAGTTTTGTATTTCAAAACTGAAAAATCTCTATAATTCATCATAATGCATTCACATTGAACAACATTATTTTGGGAGTAAAGGCATCACCTAAAAAAAAACAAAAAAAAAAACATAACAGGTCAGACTGAAAAATTCAGCAGCATTGATATAAAGTCTACATTTCCTTAAGTGAAAGCAAGATTATTATGTTTCTTGTGGACCACTGATTTGATGTCCACTATAGCTGTAGAAGACTAACAAGCTGCTTCAGGAAATCTATGTAGAGGAAACTTTACACTATGTGACAAATCTCTGCAGAAAGTAGTCAGCAACTCTAATTCAAAGTCGTGTTGATTTCCTTTAAAAGGAGACGGGGCTAACTGGATTCACTGGGTAAAGATTAGACTGTCACTAGTTTGCTTCTCTGGTACTTTAAGAGGCACTTCGCTGTAATCCTGTGTATTTTCTACCTTATCTGCTGCATATCATAAAGCTGTCAACTTCCCAGCCAATTCTCATTTATATTAGATGTTATTTGAGAGCTATTGAGTTTGAATTTGTTCTCTGAGCAATGTCACCGGAGGACACCAAATCTTTGTTATGATAATTACAGCTCAGTGAAATTATGTACATGAAACAAATGACTGGGCCAAAGTTTCAGCAAAGCAATGCACTTGGGAAAAAGCTGTATTTTCTAGTAAGTAATCTTAGAGGAGTGAATGCAGCCTCATAAGAATTTAAATCAAAGCAAATCATTATGACAAAAAATCAGTCTGACAAACAATTGATGGGAATTTCTTTTTAGGGAAATCTGTGGACTCCCAGAGAGAGAACGTTTGAGACAGAGGCGATGACATCCTTTCACATTACGCTGCTTTTTCACTGCTTTATCCAAACAAACATCTCTCTGCAAATGCGTTTGGTCAAAAGGTAGTTGAAACCTCAAACGGATAAACTGTACTTTGTAGATTTAGCACTAATATTATCCATTTCTCTGCTCAAGGGTAGTACCACTGTGGTGTGTTCAAAGAGGGAAGTGTGGTGACTAATTTCTGCCTTGAATACAGTCCATTTGGCCTCGCTTCTAGTCCAGCTCTGTCCATTACTGCAGCTCTGAGTCACAAACCTCCAGACCTGAGGCTGTCAGCAAGAGTCACCCTGGCAGGGGGGCCTTGAAACACACAGACAAGCTGGCATACATGTACGAACACACACGCAAAAAACACTTTCTGTCTACTTTTCACACCATCATACACACATATATACTGTCTGTCTTTCTTTATTTCTGTCTGTCTCTCTTTCTCTGACACATACACAAGCTTTCTTCCCCAGGAATCCGATCTTTTTATAGAGCGACAGTGTGTTGGCGTGGGCGGCAGTATGGCCGAGCTGTTTCACCCAGCTCAGACTGGATCTCAGATCAATATCCTGTCCCCTGCCGACCAGCTAGTTCAGGCCGGACAGACTGCTTGTGAAAACCTGTCCTTGTGGTTTCATTGCTGTCGCCTTTCATTATAAGAAATATATAATTCAAGACCATGTATGTTATGTGATTGCATTATGCATTGCTATGTTACTGTTCAGGTGATATTAAATAATGTGAGTGAACACAGTAGTAAGTAAGTAGGACACTCCCTTCCTCAAATACATTTAATGGATCAACTTTTTGCTGGTTTTAAGTGGTATTCTGACCAGAGACACACTCACTGATATAAAGTCAAGGTAGAGCTTAAAATGAATGCAATAATGGGACCTTGTTTTGGTTTAGTGAAATTATTTATATTTGTTTTGATTTGCTCTAATCACCAATTCAACTGTAATGAAACAGTTGCAGAAAATCATTAAAGTACCGTGGAAAAAAAAAAAGATATATATATTTTTAAACATCAGCATAATTATGAATTGAAGCTCTTCAACGGCGACTTGAAATAAGAATATTAAAATACATATGAAAAACATTTTCTAGCTTAAATAATAATTTTAAAAAAACATCTTATAATCAATGGTAATAACTGACAATGCAGAAAACCAACTCATCTGCAGATAAAGAAGAATTGATTTTACTTTCATTTATAAATATGAGGAAAAGCATTGTGGAAAAACATGAGATTTCTAATGAATTAAGATAAATAATTAATTAACTAATTTTGTTCACCTCTTTAAAGAATGTCTTCTTTTAATTGTATTTTATTCTTTGTTCTATCACTGATCCTAATTTTTCATTCAAGGAAATTGTGTATAGTGGCACAGACTGCATTACTGTCTAATGCTCTGCAAATAAATATTATCACTACACAAATAATTTTCAATATTTGTCTCCAAGTTGTAATTGAAAGTAAACACAGAACACGTAGCCCTCTAGAGTCAGTATTAAGGCTAACTGCAGAGTTAGCATGACATACAGAGCCACGATAGGTCAATTCTAAAACCACAAGCTCTTTGGTTGGGTAGATTGGGCAGCTAAGCTGAGCTGAGCTACTGTGATCTTTAAGACCAGTCAGACCCTTTCACAACCTTGTCAGCCCCTGACAGTCCTTCACGATCAAGGTGACTTATGGAGGAGCGTCTGGCGCTATAACATTGCGGTCAGGATCTCATTCCTTGACAGATTACAGTGTTGGACAAGCTGCCACTCGCAGCAGTGTGGCTGTGATGGCTCTGATAATTGAAGTGCTCAAAGGTGGATGGGTTGGACAGATGAAGCCCAGCCAGTCAATGGATCAATAGTGTAATCGTGAGCTCCAGGTGCTGGAACTAAATGGGCCAGTTGGACTGGGCCTGAACCTGAGCAAACTTAAAAAGGTCACATGGCCTTTTTCTGCTCACATTCACTCCTTTTGTTTTAAATCTTGTTGTTTGCTACTAAGAATTGCCAGTATGAAAGTAAAAAGAGCTGTGCCATGAATGCTATCATGCCTGCCTCAGGCAACATACTGCATATGATGTATTTGGATTCTGTTATTATTGTTTTATCTCCCCTGATATAACCATCTATTTGCCTATCTTCCTCCTGGCAAATAGACAAAAAGGCTGCTCGACATTCATTGTGTGGCAGCAAACAGCTTTCATAATCGTCACTTGTGCTCCTCAAGTCAATAGCTATGACTTTATCAGCGGGAAAACACACAGAGGGCTTGTTCATGGACTTAATTGAACAGGAATAGCTGAGCCCTGGCGTCATGCACGCTAAGTCATTTTCATGTCGCTCAAATGTCACTAGGCGATGGGGTGTCAGGTCAGTCCGGCTACCCATCAAGCTTCCCTGTGACACATACCTGAACCTAGCATTAAAAACAGGCCATAGATTTAAAAAAAGAAAAAAGAAGAGAGATGATAATAATCAAAATGACTATATTCACATACAATAAAGGTTTATTTTTTTATTTTTTTCTTTATGGAACAAACACAGCACACTGTACAGAACCATATACATCAGTCAGTGTCGTAGGGGCACAGCATCATTTTTACAGTCACTGCAAAATGATAGCACAGGACAAACAACACATTTTACAATATAAATATCGTTTTACAAACATGTCATTCAATCTGAAGGTGCATTCAGGCAGCGCGGCGTACAGAGAAAGATGAGAAATAGCAGATGTGTGGTTTGCCAAATGGAGGTGTGCATAGGAAGAGCAGCCACAAGGATATGAAGGTGAGGGATCGAGGGATGGAGAAAGGCCTGTGGGAGAGAGCCATGATTATTTCTAATTTGTTGGGGTCTCTTGAGTATGAAAGGCTCAGTCACCAGTATGAGGTGGACCTAACCAACTAACCATAACCCACGGCCCTCGATTCGATCCTAATTTACACTCACGCACAGCACACATGAGCCTGAATCATAGTGAAGTGTGCAATGGTGTATATGAGAGAATATCCAGATCATTAGGTGTTATTGATATGGATGGAAGAGGAATGGATAACAATTAACTTTATATATTTTCCTGGTGATCTTGACCACGATGATCTTTTAGAATTAGCTTAAATTGTACTGCCCCTTACACAGAAAGAAAGTTGCGATAAGAATATTTTAGCAAGGATTAGAAGGACACTGCCAAGGCCATAGGATGACAACGTAAATATATAGACCAGACTATCAAATGAAATAAGGAAGCAGAGGAAGACAGTACTGACAGGCTTAGATGAAGATAAATGCCAGATGCTGGAGGCCAACGTCATGTTCAGGGGCTACAAGAAGAAGCCTCAATTGTAGATAGACATTAGCGAGAAGAAGAGGGTAAAAGAAGAACGCAATAGTGGGGTAAGAAAAGTACCCACAGATTATAATGAACTATATAAGTTAAAGACAGGGAGGAAATCCAGGGAGGGGTAAAAAGTTAAAGTAGAAACAGGAAAGTAGTGAGAAAGAGAAATAGCCAATTAGCAGGAAGCCAGCAGGTGTGCTTTCTCTCTGGAGCCCCCCTTCCCTTACCCCCCATCCTTGGTATGGGGTAGGGGGGTGGACTAATGCTGTGCGGGCCTTAAAGAGCTGGGAGTTGCTATAGCAACCGCCTGGCACGCTCTGTCTCCAGGGAAACGGAAATGTCACCGCTTAAGAGGTCTCACAGAAAGCAAGTGAGGAAGAGAGAGGCAGAGAGAAAGGCAGCAAAAAGATCCAGGTAAGTGTGAGGAAACGCAGAGACGGCAGGATCGATGCATTACTCCTTATCTTTGTAGCGAGGCTGTCACATTATCTATGGAGTTTCTGTATAATCAAATTAATCATCTGGCATTGCCCTCCAATACTCCTGCTCACTTTTTAACTTAGTTTACAGGCTGAACAGATGACAGGGTAGACACTGGGTAATTTAGAGACGGCCCCTTGGTAAGAAACTCAAGGCGCTGGCATTTGAGCACAATATACTCCATTGTCAGGCCTTTGAGAGCTAATCAACCTTCATTTATTTAATCAAATATTTACTGTCATAAGCAGCCTAGCAGCCTGAGGGTGTGGTGGGAAAGCTAAAGTATGCATTGGCAGCGTGTGGCGACGGTGAATGTGACCGGTGTTTGCTGCTGAGCTATGGGCTGACCCTCCAAATCACACATTAGCCAGGGCCGACTAGCTGAAAGCCCATTAACCTGAATGGCCGCTGATTGCTCCACTATTAACACAGTCTGACTCCTCTCCTCCAGGGCTGTACCCACTTACACAGGTGCTTCAGCACCCCTCAAGGTCTTGGCTTAATCAGGGTAAACAAATGTTGTTTCTTTGTCATGGCAGCGCCACTTTGTTTGATGTATGCCACATATTATTGGAACTCCCACTTTTCTCCCTAAATCTTTTTTTATTATTTACTAATTGTGCCCATCTGGTGTAATTGACCTTTTGTTTGTAGCCTGTTGTGACTCAAAAAGGTTGTTTCAGTTGTATTAGAAAGTAGCAAAAGTAATGAAAGGTGTGTGCATACATATGCAGCATGTGTGTGGGTTCATGTTAGTGTGAGGACAGTGGGTTCCTGTGGAAGTGAGATGGCCAGCTAAATGGAGCATTTCTCCAGCATGCTGCTGCATGCCTGAGAGTGTGGCCTGGCCATGCCTAATTTATTTCCTCTTTTGTCGTTGTTGTCTCCATTCCTCGGTTGATTAAACCAACCTCATGCAGCTATGCTCAACAAATAGCCTAATTGAGTACGACCTTGGCAAATGATATATCAGCCCTATCCTCCAAAAACACCACCTGCACCAGACGCCCATCTCCCCATCCCATCGCTCTGCGGGCCGCCGCACCAAGCACAACAAACATAAACAGGGGATTCGCCTCCTCAGCCAAAGTCATTTCTTGCACGACCTTTCCCACAAATCACAGTGATGACACAGGGCTGGATGGATCACTGAAATGGGACACATTTGTATCACTTAGACCTTTCATCAGATGCAAGCAGATACTCATCTATTATTCCCCCTTCCATTTGCAACTTTCACCCCACAGCCGGCACACAGAGGGCAAAATAAGTGAACAAAACATTCCTATCTCTGCTCCATGCAGCAGCTGCAGCAGGCTTAAGCAGCACAGAATTCTCATTAAATTTCCATCCCGTCTCTGTGTTTAGATGGGAGCTGGAATGAGGGAAGGAAGGGGGGGCTAGTAGTTTGTGTTCAAAGGGGCCTGCTGTAGAAGATCTGATGGCTCTCTCAGTGCAGTCTCTGGTGGGATCTCTCACAGGATACAGATGCCTGCTCTGAGATGGCTTCATACCTAATGAGTCTGAGCTCCAGCAGGGCTGCACACAAAGCAGCGCTGCCCTCGATTCTCTGTTTGTTTGCCACCGCCAGCCCCACCCTCACTGTCTTGCTCTCTCGCTCACTCAGCACTGAGCGATGTGCCTGCCCACAGCTAGTGTGTGACACTGATGTGTTTCTCCGGAGGGATGCGTATCCTGCAGGTAAACACCTGGAGGCTGAAAAATCACCCTCAAAAAGCAGGCGACAGGGCTGTGTTGTAGCCAGGGACTGTTAACAAAGTGAGACTCATCTCTCTGCCCGTCTCTGCGCTTCGGTCTCGGTACTGAGGCAATGGACCACAGACTCACATGTGACAGAAGACACTTAGACACAAAATGCCTAAGAAGCTCAGCTCTGAATATTCTTCTTCAAGATGAATTTATACTTCATTGAACAGTTTACAGTTTTTTCAACAAAAAACATGTAAAAATCATAAATTATTCAACAGCAAGTTGGAATAACTCTTCTAACATTTATATTTCTGTTAGGGCTATAAATCAAATAAAAGTTAATTGTATTTTATGGTATTTGTACTGTATTTTGTATTTTATAAATACATAAGGATGTACATTTTTAAGTTTTGTCTGTAGATACAATCTGTCAAGACTTCAGTAATCCTCAGTTCTCCACCGCAGACATTGGCCAGAAGTCCATTGCAATCTATTTAGCTGCTAAATTGGATAATCCATCACATGAAGACTCAGTTTTCCTCTGAATGCTTGTTTGAGTGTGGTTTGATGATGTTGGTTTCTGTTTTGAAGTTTCGCACCATGGGCTGTGTTATATCTCACCTATGATCTCACTGCTAAGTGCTCTGCGTTGAGGTGATACTTCAGGCTTGAAATACTCCAATGGTATGAAAATTCATTACTTCAGAAGTTACACAGAAGGCTGCTCCTATCAACTGACCTATCTGTTTTTTTTTAAATGGAAAATATCAATTCGCAGGGCCAAACAGTATTTGTCACCTTCTTCCATCATTTTTTCATGACACTGACGTGGTGATACTTAGCTTTTTGAAATGTAAAGTCAAGGTGCATCATATAAATTTAGACTGGAAATTGTGGTCAAACAGGTTGAATATTATACACAGTTACCCATGAAATTGGAATAATTTTGTTTTCAGACAGATTCCTCTTTTTATTCCTAGCTATACACATCAGTAATCACCTTTTACCAGGTTCACTGATTACATACTGAGACCCAGTTACACTTTATCAAGAGTAAATCACATTGTCACAATCATTTCATGAGAAGAAGTAAAAAATATTTTATTCCAGCTTCATGGGCAACAGTATACTTTAGGAGGAAGTTTATTAAGGAAAGTGAAATGGAATGCAGCAAAAATACAACCTGCATCATCTAAACGGTCGGTGACCTTTACTGAGGACATGAAAGGAGAGCGAGCTTGGTTAAGAGAAGATTTTCCTTCCACGTACCTCAGAGCTATATCGCAGCTGGCCTGGAGGTGGGATAGGGATGTGATGATAAAAATGGGTCACATTTCCAATATACAGCCTAAGAGAATGGCAGAGGTTACACCAACATGGAAGGGAATGGATGGTAGTGTCTGTTTGTCCAACCAGGGCATAATGAGAAAAATCGGTGGAGAGTTATTTGAGAAATAGAAGAATCACAAGAATTCTGATTCATTTCTGTTATTGAGCAGAGGTCGGACTTTTGAACACGCGAACTCTCCACATGGCTGATAATTTCAATGACAGCACTCACAGGCATCCACTTTTAAAGTCGAATGTATAAAAATCACACTAGGGGGTAATGCATACTGTAGCTCATTAAAATTTCACTTTAGAGTTCTTTGACGAGCTTTGAGCTCCAAGGCAGATTGCCATTGAGGGCGTGTTAGAGTAGTCCCTCAAGGCCTATCACATAAGACAAACTGCAGGGGGTGTCTATGTTCGCTGCTATTCGGCCGATTAATGCATATTGCACCAAGGACCCCATACAGTCCACAGACCTTATGCCATTATAAGACTGTCTTGAATGAGCTACCATTATATAGATGTTGGCTGTCCCAAGGCAGAATGGCTGTAATCAAAGCCAGTAGGGAGCCTACAGTCACTGGGGACAAGTTTCATCAGGAGTTAAGTTATAAGAATGAAGAAGCCATGCAATCTCAACTCCTCCTAGATAGGAGAGAAGGACTGAATAGTGAAACAATGGCAAAGATGGATGGGCAGAAAAGGACGTTTCCACATTTCCACATGCCTTTCTCTATTGTTACCTCAGAGAGCTGTCAGGAGATCTAGCCAGGGCTGTTTATTGAGAGCTTTCATTCATGGGCTCAGTGCCTCGGAGCATTTAAACAGACCTGGGTTTCTGCCTCTTGGCGTGCCTGGGCTCCGTTTTTGAGTAGGGCTTCCTTCATAACTATCAATTAGCTGGTAATTTTATCAAGCACCCCACATCACTGACAGTCCACGGGAGGAGGGCTGCACCGTCTCAAGACCCAAATAAAGTATTCGTTTCACCACTTCCCTGCAAATGTGCCAGGGGATTTATTAAAACATTTCCCATGGTTAACAATTTAAATATGACCAATATCACAAGACTTCATTAAACAAATAATCTGGGATCACATCTCTCCTCAGATGTTTGTAAATCCAATTATTGCTTTATCAAATTGGATTTCACTGTTATTATTTTTATTTTTTCAGGGTGTGGTGCCTGGCAGTAGGATGATGAAATTGGTGCAGTTTAATATCAGCGCTGCTGATAAATGTGTTTGGTTTCATCACCGCAGCTGTAGACAGTCCAAAGGGCAGGCACGGTGCTCCAGAGCATGGGCCACTGCTGGGACGACTTCTACGTTAATCATATTACAGCGGAGCTCCAAGGTGTGCAGAGGACATTTGCACACAAGGAAATGTGTGGAGGACAAAACTGATAGGCTGACAGCACCCAAAGCCACTGCAGGGAGGCTATCTACCAGTACAGCTCAGACAGGATGGTTGTATTTACTGTTTAAAGACACAGAGAGGCTATAACTTTCTACGGGAGCATAATTAGCTGTGAAGCGTAAAATAGACAACAAAGAGCACAACATGAAGCTGTCTCTGATGCATATCCTTGAACTCTCTGCAACGAGATGGCATCTTTACAGAACAAAAAGATCCCACATCTTTCATGTGCTCTGATCTCTTTCTCTACACCACCATCTACATGTTTTCAAAATAAAAACAAAGGAAATAGAAAAGCAGGGATTCTCCGTGGGGATAGTTTGATAAAACAGTTCTTCACAAGTTTTCCCTGGAAGTAGTGAGGGAGCACCGTTCCCTAGAGCTCCTGTGTCCACTCTGAATGACACTCCAGCAGTCATGCTCTCTGGGGAGGCACTTTTCACAAGGCATCTCGCGCACACACAAACCCACACAAAGAAAGTATAAGGAAGGGAAAAAAAGGAAAAATGCTCTTGGTTTCTTCTCTTTTTCTCTTCTCTTATCTTTGATGCTGCACTAGTACAAACCTGGCTTTTTCCTTCTCTTTGTAGCACAACGCAAATGAAAACATGTGAGAAGAAGCAGAGAAAAATGATGCACCCTAAGGTGGAAAGAGAAGGTAGACAGAGAACGAAGGCACACAGGAGCTGTTTTCATACAAACAGCTAAGCCAGAGAGAGGGAAGTGGAACATCTTGTTAATGTGCTGCCTACAGTACAACCTTGCCCTTATACCTAGTATTCCCTAAAGTCTGAGTGTAAGTGTTTTGTTTGTGCATGCACAGGAACAAATCTTACATATATATGAGTCCATGAGAGGGTCCTACGTGTTGACCCTGGTTGAACTACAAATGAAAAAGCTTTCATTCAAATGGACATTTGTGGTGGAAAGACCTTAGAGTGATGCAGTGGGCTAGAAGGATGCACACTATATAAACAACACAGAGTATGGTGGTTACTTGCAGGCTAATTGGCTAGTAAAGCTTTCAAGTCTTCATTTTTAATACATCGTGTTTGGTCTCCTGACTGCAGAGAATGTCGAGTCAATGAAACATCATCATTATCAAAAGACACGATTTATCTCTGTTCCTCTGTTTATCTACACCCTGTCTCTTTGTATGTATCTCTTGTTGATTATTGTTCTCTTTACTCACCTGAACACCAAAAAACAAGGCTCTGCTAATTCAGATAGCAGCTTAACGACTCTAAATCAAGGGAGATGCAGTGCATTGGCCCCGGAGGTCGATAGACTAGTCAGACCAAGCCATAGCAGCATCAACATCAATTCGATAGACCACTAAAATAGGGCCATAAAGGATCCGGCGTGGGAATTAAATGGGGACAACAATGCAATGGACATGACAGTGAATAGAAAACTAAGCTAAGACTCACTGATCAGACACTCTGACTCTTACTGTACAGACTGAGCAGCACAGGTCTGAGATAACAATGACATAAAAGTAACTCACTCCCCGCTGTCTTAAAATGAAAGATTTAAATTGTTGACAGATGAGACTATGTAGTGCAAAATTTAATGGAACAGAGACAACCGCAGGAGCTGATTATGCACTAAAGCCGACAAACATGAAAAGTCTTGTCAAATTCCTTGCACCGAGCCAAAACCAGAACAGGCAGGACAGTATTTATCCATCAGCAGGTCCACCTCTAGAGACCTGAGGGTGTTTATGATATAGAAACTCCATCCTATATGTGTCCTCTGTTGCCTTGGGGAAGGAGATTTCAAAAAGGAGGTTAGGGGGGCATTGCTAGTGTTGGCAAACAGCAGAAAAACAAGCCAGCAGCCTACACCGTATGACCCACAGATGCCTCCGACTGCCACGTTCATACAGCTCAGGGGCCTTATACAAAGAGATGCTCACTATGTTATCGGTATCCACTGCTTTTCCTGTGCCCAGTTCACCATCATCTATTTATTTATCCTGATCCCGAAAATAAAGAGGGAAATGAAAACACACCTTTTTCATTATTTTTTTCTTCATTCAATGCTTTCCAGCTGACTAAAATTCATATTTATGCTAATATGCAGCACCTCTTTCCGCCTCTGCCTCGCATGGGAGATGGGAGCCAGGCTTGAATTAATGACATTGCATCGGCGGTAATGTTTGCCGCGTTTCATTAGCTGGTATATCTTTAATTTCCAATAAACACAGTAATTAGGCGAGGTATCCGCGGAGACAGGCCCTGGCAGGCTGCTGCCGTGGTAACAGCTGTAACCGAATCTGCACAGAGGTAACAGCAGTCAAGGAAGACTTTCAGCTTAACCAAATCCTGCCTCGCAGTGGGAAGGGCCTCGATTCAATTATATGAAAATGAAGCCCACCACAGATATCAGCCGAGCCATTCGATGAAAAGTGAGAGGAAGGAAGAAAACATACACTATACAAGAGCATCTGCAGGAGAAATAAAAACTAGCCCATGTGCATCTATGGATATGGATACACACAACTGGTAAAAATCAAACACCAACATGAATGTAGACTCTCAGTTCACTTCTTTTTTTTTTTTTTTCCCCTTTAAAACCTGTTTCAAAACATATCTCCTTTTGCCTCAACTTTCAAAAGCTCTTTTTTTCAAAGAGCACTTTAGAGGAAAGGGAAAACATTCACACAATGTTCCAAAAATCATCCCCACACATATTACACAGTCTCTTGCTCACTGTGAGTACAAAGGGCAGGAGAATGGATTAATCCTACACATTATCGTCAAAGGACTAGTCAGACTCATGTACAGAGAGGAAATTTACCATCCTGACCTTTCAATCTTTAAAATGTTCACATACACCCCCTCCCCCCCCTACACACATACTTTTGAATACTCGCCTCCGACGCAAGCGCTGTAATCATCAGAGGATTTTTTTTTCATCTCAACATGACTTGATGAACAGAGTAGGATGAAAATGAAGGATGAAAGAACAGCAGGGAGAGTAAAGGGTGCGACTAGATGGCAGAGAGATATAATAATGAGACAAAGAAGTGAGAATATCTCCCTGCCACTGATACAGGCCAAGTAGCCAAGTGACTGTGCAGAAGGAGGGAAAAACTATAATGGAAGCCGACACTGGCTGCATTTCCAGTTCTGACCTCCGAGTCACAGTGTCCTGTATATTGAGAGACCAACAAATAGTGGACCACAAAAAAAGCTAATAGGTTGTGCTAGGTACTCAAACTCAGTCAACCTAGTGTGGCAAGGGTGCTGAACACAACCTGAATGGCACTGTCACACAAGCCTTAGCATTGTGGGTCATAGTTTTGCTAGTTAATGATCCTGAAAAAAAGCAATAACATGCAGAGTTTTATTGTGTATCACCTGAAAGAGGCACTGCGTCTTGTTGAGTCTTTTGTTTAATACATTTAACCAGATATGCTTTTTATTGTAAATTGTCAAAATTTCCTGTCCTGTTTTTTTTTTTAGATTGTTGTTGATTCAATCCCTGTTCTGTTCTACCCCCAAGAGCTTTGCTTCCCCCCAGTATATAAGATCAGACAGAGGCTATGGAAAGGTCAGGGCTCACTGGTAGGTCCCTGGCAGCCAGCATCTCCTGCTGATCTCCATACGACCAGACTCCGCATCTAGGTTATGGGGGGCCCCAGAGCAGCCTTGCTTCCCAGTGGGTACCCTGAAGCCCCAAGCCCAGTCTGGTCTCTCAGCATGTGAAATCTATAATGTCAGACATATCCACATCCACAGTAATCACCAGATCAAGTGAGACCCTGTGCCGGGCTGTGATTAGCGACAGTGGCTTACCAGTCCTGTTCAGACTTCGCACTGGAGAACAATAAGAGTTGACGTCTCCATCTGCTGCCATGAATTACTACCTTCCTTCAGTCCCCTCATTGAGAGGCAGCTGCAAGGAAGTGACGAAGAGCACGTTCGTTTTGGAGAAAGGAGCTCACCCTTATGTTAGAAAGCAGGGGGCTCGTGCTGGGCGTCTTCACCTTCCCATCTCGGTTGATCTTTGGGTGAGCATATGGCCTGAGAGTCGAGAAAGTGCAGCGTCTCGGCAGGCTGGATTAGGGATGGAGTAACAGGCTGTGAGGGAGCAGTGATGGGCACTTTTGCTGGAGCTCGCCGTAATCTACCCAGCAAGGCGAGCACAGATGCTGGGCTAGGCGGGGAGGCTCACTCCTCGTTAAGGGTCCATTACAGAAAAGTCCTCGTTAAAGAAACACCACTGTGAGGAGAGACTGTCCGATAGATGAGCGGCAACGTAGAGGGAAGGATTTAATTAAATAATTAATTAACGGCCCCACCATTTTCACTGTGATCGGCGTCTCCATTTTGCTCATTAAAGTTACAACAACCTGCGAGCGCCAACTGAAGTCAAGCTCATAACTGTCTCTGGGCTAAAAACCTTGTTGATATTTGCAGTGTTCGCTGAAACTGAACAGGGTATTGTTTTCATCCTCGTCCTTCTGTGCATCTTCAACTCACCAATGAACATTTCAGACTTGAAACTGTACATGGAATGGATTGGTAACTGGATGTATCTTCTTGATTATCGCTTAAGCATTAACTAGATTGGATCGGAAAATCTGATATTTGTCAATGCTGTTGATACAACACTTCCTAAGGTCCTTTCAAAATAAAAGTCATCTAGTGTTTTAGTTGACAGGACTTCAGTTACTCATAAGGGTTTTAATATTGAGTTAATTTCATTGAATGCTTTTAAATCCACACAGTGACTACTAGAGGCCAACTCCAAAACATGCACTTATTTTTTTCATAATCTGCCTCTAAATTTAGACTTTTTCTGTTATTTGTCTTATGCTGCTTGTGTTTTAAATGTGTAATTTTTTTGTAACTTTGTTTTGAATTTGCTGCTGGCTATTTTGACCATGACCCCCTTGAAAAAGAGGTTCATAATCTAATTTGGAGTTTAAAAATCCTATTTACATGTATTGATGTTGTAAGTTTCTTTAAATATCTAGTGGACTTTAAAGCTACGTATGATTTTCGTCACCACTTTTTCATCAAATCTGTATAGTGATAGCCTAAGTATCACAAATCCATCAGTCTTTCTGTGGTTATTCACCTGAATCACTCCCCTCATGGTGAACAACTTCGAAATGTAGTCCACCACAAACAGTCCATTTGTTTACATACCAAACCGAAACCAAACTGTCGCTCATGTTCTTTAGGAATTCCACGCGCCGCGGCAGCAACAAACATGGAAACGTCTTCATTGCTTCTTGCTGCTGTGGCTGTGTGGAATTCTGAATAAACCCGAATGGCAGTTTGGTTTAAGTTTCTGTTTGGTATGTAAACTAATGGACTGTTTGTGGTGGAGTACTCTTTGAACTTGTTCACCATGAGGGGAGGGATTCAGGTTCCGGAATCACACAAGAAATAACTGATTCGTGGGATCACTCGGGTTTTACAGATTTGATGTAAAATTGGTGACGAACATCAGACGCAGAGCTTTAATGACATAATCAAATTTCCGTGAAGTGATGGTCTGTCTCTATATCTCTTATTGATCTTCAGGGAAGTCTGATAAAACAACAGAGGACTTGAAGGTTGGCATTCATGTGTCCTTGTGACTAAGGGTTTGCATCTCTTCTCAGATGTACACTCTCTGTTGCACATTCCACCTCATCCTGAATTTCTTCCGACTGTTTTTTGATTGAATTCCTTTCTTTTCCATTCACGCCTTTGGACAGGCTTATTTGCAACAATGTTTTTGGTTAGCAAAGCTAGGAAATGTAATGAAATGAGGTAAAGAGAGAGGCCCAAGGAATTCTGCTGAATTGAGCACTGGGGATGATGTTAACATGGGGCCCTGCCACCTCTGCCAAAATGAGTTAGTCTTACTTGATGCTTCAGCGTTGATTAAGACACAGGGATGGGAATAGGTTTCAGCTCTGTTTAGCAAGAGAGCAGCAAGGTTGGGACACACCAAAGTGATGACGAAGTTGACTACAACCAGTTTGTACGCTGAAAAAACACCTTCCCTAATAAGGCCTTCATCACTGAGGTATTGAAAGCAAAGTTAAGTTCTTCAAGCTGCCATAAATATCAAACATTTACATACAAATGAAGCTTACGCACCAAGTGGTATCAAATAAAAGTTGAAATGCTGTAAAAATGCACTTGCACTTTACTATGTCTTGTTTTACTTACAAACACAATACATTATGTAAATACGTTTTGATGGCTTTTATGTCTGGAGAACAAGCACCTATATGGAATGTTGTATAAAGAAACATAGTGATATTTTTTTCTATTTAAATCATATCTGACAGAAGGTTTAGACATCAATACAAATAGTTGTGGAAACAAAGGAATGCACACATGTACATATATTATATTATTCTGCGGTAGCAACAACAAACAATGTTTCTCTGCTTTTCTTCTTATAAAAGAGATGGATGTGGTACCTGTAAGAAAACATCATACTACCAAGCAAATTTATATTTATGTATGTATTTATTTATTTATTTTTAATGATAGGAGGATGTGACTTACAGTACCTTGTTTAGAACTTTTTTATTTTTTTTTACTAAAAGAGATATAATATTGTCACAGTGGAAAAAGAATTACTGCATAATTTGCATTTGTTTTCTACAAATATAATAATCATTCTAATCATAATGATTTAATTGAAGTTATTGCACTCGAGGTTTAGAATAATCCTGCTAGCCAGTGTGTTCCTTTGTTTTAACAACAGTAATGCATTATGATCAAATGTTATTCAGTACAATTTCATATAGACATTTTATGCAGTGTGGAAGCTGGAGGAGAATCTCTAGAGAAGCATGTAGGCCGAACTGATGTAAGGAAGATTTTTCCTCTCCCTCTTTTTCACTGTAACAACCTCCCTGAGCATTTCATAGCTGCATATGCTGCTGCTTAAAGCACCGCTGAGATTTATGCCGTTGTCAGCTCACAAGGGTGCAATCAGGAATAAAGATCCCATAAACCCCTCTGATGTGTCCACAGGTACAGCAGGACTAGGTTATTGCTGATGGCGTATAAAAACCACGTAACAGTAGGTTTGGTGCTTTTTCTTTTGCTTATGTGAAGTGATAGCTTACAGAGTTATGTTTTAAGTGAGTTTCCTGATTGAATCTCACAGCAAAATGTATTGTCTCATAGACAAATGCTTATTTTTTTGTTATGAGAATGCCACAGGATGTTGTGTTAATATACTGACATTAGCAAGAAAACAAGTTTAGCATGTCCCACATTCATCCAAAAACAGTGCTACAGTACGCTAGGTGAGAAAGTGGGACTGACAGAGAAGCGAGAACTATAAAGACTGCAGACAGAGAAAGAGAAAAGAGATTAGGATGGATGAGAAAGCATGCACATCACGTCAAAGCTTTAGGCCCCTTTGTTTTAATCCTAAGTAATGCTGATTTCCTCTGGGTTGCTGAGGTTGCCAAGAGTGCTTGTGTGTATGTGTCGGTGTACGTATGCGTGTATGTGTGTGTTTAGATTGTTTGTCCACTCGTGAAGTCACGCCAGGTTGGCATCTGCTACCTTGTGTGTGCTACTAGTGTAGGTATGAACAAATATGTGTGTGAGTAACGCTTGATTTGGACCCCATAGATTATCCGCTATGTGCATGTGTGCGTGTGTGCCCACCTGGCTATCTCTCAATGGGTTACATAAGTATGTGTGAGCCCTTCAGGGGACTCCCTAGTTCCAGGTCCAACTGGCACACGCTTCCTTCTTCCAGCTTTGCCTTTCAACTCCATCAAACAACTAACTTTATTTATCGCTTCCTTCACCTGCACAAAAGTCTGTTTTGTTTCCTTGATTTTAATTGATTTATTTGTTCTACAGATGTGCAAGTCTTAACTGGGGTGACTAACAGGGCTTAGCTGATACAAGCCCACACTGCAGCAGAGACAATTTACTTTTTCCCCCTTGTATTTTCATGGTGAGGTTGTCTGTTGTTACGGATAGCGAGATAGTATCTACTCAATCCATCATGGCTCAAATATGTGGTCAAACTGCAGTGTTAAAAAGAAAGTGTCCAACTCTCTACATGCCTGTGCAGTGTGATGACTGATGGGAAAAGTATTCGCGGGAAGGCTAGGGTATGAAAGGTGTCTCACTCCTGTCTGTGTGAGATTGCTCAATGGTAATCAAAGAGGTGGCACAGTGTCATAGACATCCTCAGGGTGTTTTTGCCTCCCAGGGACAGACAAGACCAATTGGGCAATGTTTGGACATCTTGGGCTGAGCTGAGACTGCAATGCAACCCTCGTTCCCACCCCCGCCCCCTCTGGGCATCTCAAGGGCTGCGTCTATCCCACTCCATCGCATCATGGTTGCGACAGCTCTCCCTTGCCTTCCCATCAATCCCCTGGACGGTCGTAGCTTCCCGATCTCACTCCCTGCTCTTCAGCCAGTCAGCAGCTGCCCAACAGCCCCGGTCCTGACAATCGCTTATCCTGCCGCCTTCAAGTCTGTCAACCCCAGGCCTGTCAAATTACTGTCAGCGTAAACAGTGAGGGAGAGAGGGAAGCCAAAGGGAGAAAGAAAAGAGGAGGTGAAAGTGGTTAGGAATGGAGTGGAGAGAGCAGGGTGGGGCATGTTGGATGGGAGGAAAAAGGAGAACGACTCCCACTCCCACTCAGACTCACATACACACACTTGTGACATATATATCACTCTGACCCTATCTTCTTTTGATGCTGGCACCGCTCACTCCCATCAATGTCCCCCTCCCCTGTCTTTTCCACATCTTTCTTTCAGGTAATTCCCTCGGCCACATCAGTCCTACTCATCTCTCCGTTCTTTTCCTCCCCTCCATTCCTCCCTCTTCCCCTCCGCCACATGTGTTCCATCTCTATCCCCGAGTCTCAAAGCACCAGCTCAACACCACTTTGATTCAAAAAAAAAAAGAAGAAAAAGAAGAAGGAAAAGTAATGGGCAGAAAAATGAAATGACTTTCTGGGCCCTCATGTAAAAGCATGGCTCGCTCTTCGAGACAGGCAATATTCTCTCAATTATTGCCACTCACAGAACCCTCTTTGCCAGTGGATGAAGTTTTAATTCCAGGCCTCCCATAAAATGGATGCTCAAGATGTAATGTGGAAATAACTCCTCAGTGTTTTAAGATTTGCGTGGCCGTGCATTGTACATGTGTGAGCGTGTACAGACACACACACACATATATATGCATGCATGTGTGTGTGGGTGTGCAGCAATGTGCTTTAACTCCCATGGAAGCTCTGTATTGATCTAACCTTTGCCCCAGGATCTAAGAACCATAACTGTAGGATGTCAGTTCTCACTAATATTATACATATTCAACAGCAGCTTTTTACATGTCTGAGGTATGCATTTGTTAAAGCATCAATAGGTATATTACTGTTAATCCTGTTGCCCTATGTTAGATTACATCACAGTAAATCTATAATATGTGAGTGCATTTAACCCATAAAGACCCAAACACCCACTTGAGACCAAAACCACCTACTGATCTAAAATGTTTAATACCTGTTGTTCCATTAATCCTATCAATACATTTAAATAATTGATGTAAAATCCAGTTCCTCATCTTTTCATGGTCATCAGATATGACTCATTTGGACGTTCCGAGGCTTCGCAGTGAACGTGGAAACACCGTCGTCTTCTACAACATTGAAAACCAAGAAGTTGGATCAGTGACGGTGGATGGACACACTGGGTTTATGTTGAGTTAATGATATATTTTACTGAAAAAAATGTCACTTTTTCTGCAGTTTTGTCTGTTTTTTTATATAATAACCCTAAACTTTAATCTGAGCTTTTATGAGCGTTTTCATGATCAGTGAATTAAATAAAATGCAAAATACAGAAGTAATATTAGAATAAATATAGACAAATTACTTACAAAAGGTTAAGTGTAGAGAAAATTTAATTTGGGAACTGACATAAACGTAGCACTGGGTCTTTATGGGTTAACCTGTCATTTCATAAAAGCAGACAGTTTGTGCATTATGTGTTCCTTGTGTAAGATAGAATGTAATAGTAAATAATAGCATATATTTACAGGTATTTCAAGTTCAAATGGTGGCACTGAAAAGAGACAACAAGGCTGCTCTGTAACGTGGCTCCATTAAATATAATCCCACCTCTTGCTCAGTTTATAGTTGTACTTCTTTTCCTTATTCATGATAATGTTTTCACCTCAATTAATTTGCAATTCTACCACCTGTGCGTACTGTTTAAAATCATATAGGTTTATTTTTGTAGTTTTAAGATTACCTCTAATTATATTTCAGTTCAAAACTCCATAATTTACACATTCATTATATAACACCCTGTTAAACCTTGAGTTTTCGATTATTATAATCATCATTTTGCATCATGAATATGTACAGTATTATGAAGCTGCTTGTGTTTTAGAGTTTTTACAGTTAGAGCAAGATTAGTTCTGTCTAATGTAATTCTAAAAAGCTTTACACAACAGGAATATGATGAGTAAATGACATAAAATTTAAATATTACACATCAGTTGTCTTGGTGTTTGAAGATTAATTAGTTGCTGGTAAAAAAACAAAAAAAAACATCTTTTGAGTGTAAAATCCTTTACGTAAGCAAAACTCACCTATCGAACAACCTTTGACTTTGTATTAAGAAACTGGACTAATTTGCCACAGTGACTAACCTCAGGCACTCAGGTTTCTGATTGGTCAAGGGAGGGGAGTGGCCCCGCTGTGCATAGATGAGTGCTCAGATAATTGGTTGAGAGAATTGGGAGTCGTCAGTAGCCACTCAAACAGAAATGGGTCTAGCCAGCTGAGCTTCCAGCTCCTTAAGTGCCATTTTAACATAGTCATTCCCCCGCCTTTTAATTGCAGTCAGACTTTGAGGGCATGGATACGGCCCTTGCCTTCCATCACCAGGCACACACTTCATGCACACACACATGAGCAAACATGTGTCGGACCTGTACTGATGATTCAGGCAAGACACACACACACACACACACACAATGACAAAAGAACAAAGAGGAAAATCTCTCAGATTCATACTGCTGACACACTAGAGAGAATAAACGTGGCAAAGAATTTAGCTTTGTCTCTGACTCAGGGAGAGAGAGCAGCAAAGAGAGAGGCTTTGTCTCGGGTGTAGCTGTGTGGCTGTGGGGATCGATAGGTTTAACCAGTAGGGGCTTGGGTCTGTGGAGCAGGAAGAGACACAGGCAGGAGGTTAGGGCTGGGCAGAACAGCCTGGAAATGCTTTATCACCACTACCAGCAAGGCAGTGTCTCCCATCAGGGGCACAAGAAGCTTAGGGGCTTGGGAGGCTGCGTGTGTGTGTGCATGTGCGTGTGTGTGTGTGTGTGTGTGTGTGTGTGTGTGTGTGTGTGTGTGTGTGTGTGTGTGTGTGTGTGTGTGTGT